>CM046455.1:58982022-59199522 GCA_025506515.1 Flaveria trinervia
ATGAGCATGAAGGGCATAGCACATGACAATTGTAAACCTGAACTTTATGTTAGGTACTGTGGCCAAAGGTGCTGAGCACCATGAATGAAGGTCTATGATAGGCTTAGGCCCAGTACCATGAGCATGAAGGGTAAAGTTCATGGTATTGATGAAAGAAAAAGATGTAATGACAAAAGAACGAATAATGATGATAATAATGATATTATCTATGTGTACGTATGGTGTGTGATCACATGTTAAAGAAATGAACAGTTTAATGATAGTAAAAGTATGTTTTAATGTAAAACTAGAACTCACTCAGCAACACTGACTTTTTATCCATTGCTAATGATAGTAAAAGTATGTTTTTGCATGATAATGCGAACCAATAAAATTTTGTAATGAATATTATATTATTTTGCAAAAGCATTGTTAATGAAAATGTTGTTTTAAATGTTTTGCTACAACGTTTATTTCATGATAATGTAATTATATGTTTATGAGCAATGATTGGCCAGTTGTAAGCGTCCCGGGAATGGGGCCTTACAAGTTGGTATCATAGCCAAAGTTTAAGTGAAACGGGTAAATTTTCAAAATAAACCTAAACTTAAACTGAGAATAGGACGGAAAGGGAAGGGATGCCAATCTGAGTAGCTGCGTGCCATCAGGTATTTTCTTAATGTTAACAGGTATTATGTGCGCATGTTATGTGGTTATGTGTTGCTAGTAGAATTAGATTCTGATGTAGTCAGGATAGGTAATGCTTGGGGTATGAAGAGTAAAGTAAGTGGCTAATCACAACTGGCCATTGTAATTAGGGACTTACTATACTTGACATAAATAGAGCTGTTTCCTTGAATGACCGTATTGGTGTTTGAATCTTTCGGTGTGTGCGTGTGAGGATGGCTGGTGGTAGATCATCTAAAGCTTCGCGTGGTGGAGGTCATGATGCTGAACCACAGGTTACGAGAGGAAGGCCTAGGGCTGAAAAGGTGGTTCCTGAAGAACCAGAAACCCTCATCCGGAGGGTGGAGATGAGAGTGCTAACCTCAAAGCCTCATTGAAAGAGGCGGTTGTGGAAGAAGTGCATCAAGTCATGCAGACGATCCTACCGTCTGTGGTGACCGAAGTGATAAAGGCAGTTAGAGAGGGGGAGAGAAGGGAAAGGAGTAGACTACGAGCGAAAGAAGACAGCCCGAGACTGAGACGGTTCCGTCTGATGACGAAGAAGAAGAGCAAGAAGAAGAGCCTGTGCAGGAGGCGGCACGAGGCTGTAACTATGGGGCATTTCAACGGTGTAAGCCCCCTACTTTCGACGGTAATGGCACTGCTACTGCTGCTCACCGATGGGTGAGAGAAATGGAAGCTGTTTTAAATATCAGCGAGTGCTGGGAGGATCAAAAGGTGAAGTTTGCTGCCAACTCTTTTGTGGACTCGGCTCTGTGCTGGTGGGACAATATAGTCCTAGCCGAGGGTAGTCGGGCAATCGGGAGAATAAGATGGTCAGAGCTAAAGAAGTTGGTGATTGAGGAGTTCTGTCCTCATAGAGAAATGGATAAAGTTGAGAGAGAATTCATGCAGCTGGAGGCGGAAACGATGACGCAGCAACAGTACACCACAAAGTTCAACGAGATGGCACGTCTGGTGCCGGATGAGGTGAAACCTCTGTCTCGAAAAATCAAGAGGTATATTTAGGGTTTTCCAGCGGACATTCACATGCATATGATCGCCGCCTGACCGAGCACGTTTAGGTCGGTGGTGGATTTGGTAGGGAGGTTATATGATGAGGGGATGTAGTGGTGGTGGCTGAAGGTAGCAGGAAGGTGGAGGTGATCGAAACTAGAATGGGAAGAGGTTTGGTCGTGGTGGTGCCTCGACGGGTAACAAGAAGGCGAGGGTGGACGACCGTTGTATGGTCGCGTTGGGTGCGGGTATGAAGAAGTGTGGTAGGTGTGGGAGAGAGCATAGTGGGTAATGTAGGATTGGGTCGAACTTGTTCTTTAATGTGGGAAGGTGGGGCACATGGCAAGGGACTGTCGTACGGTCCGGTGCTTTAGCTGTGGTGAAGAGGGTCACATAAGTAAGGATTGCAAGAAAGCCGAGGGCAGAGGGTTCTGGGGCGAAGAAGAAGACGGGGGGAGAAGGACCAAGGGTGAGTGCCAGGGCATTCACAATGACACAGGAGGAAGCTAGGACAGACCCTAATGTTGTGTCCGGTATGTTTCTGGTGAACCAAACTTTAGCTTCTGTGTTATTTGATTCTGGTGCTAGTAAAAGTTTTATTTCTGCTGCTTTCTGTGCTAAACTGCCTGTTAGTAGTAGACGTGTTGATGCACCATTTGATGTAGAAACTACCATAGGTAAGTCTACCAGGATTTCTAAGATGATAGAGAACTGTGATGTGGAACTTAAGGGTCATAAGTTTCCTGTTAGACCATTCGTAATGACCTTAGGTGGTTTCGATTTGGTTCTTGGGATGGATTGGTTGGCGGACTCCGAGGTGAACATTGTGTGTCACAAGAAGATGATTCGTTTGACAGCGCCTGACGGGAGTTCGGTAACTGTTTATGGGGATCGGGTCACGATGATCCCGAAAGTAATCTCAATGGCAGTGGCAGGAAACTATATGAGGCGTGGATGTAACGCCTACTTGGCTTATATAAAGGATGTGGATACGCCAACACCACAACTGTCTGATGTACCAGTTGTGTTTGACTTTCCAGACGTGTTCCCAAAAGACCTACCGGGAGTGCCACCTGACCGAGAGATCGAATTCCTGATTGATCTGATACCGGGTGCCCAACCTATTGCCAAGGCACCGTATCGGTTGGCTCCAATCGAGATGAAAGAATTGATGGAGCAGTTGCAAGAGCTACTTGATAAGGGGTTTATTAGACTGAGTATCTCTTCTTGGGATGCTCTGGTCCTGTTTGTGAAGAAGAAAGACGGTAGTATGAGGATGTGCATTGACTACCGCGAGCTGAACAAGTTGACGGTGAAGAACCGATACCCCTTATCGAAAATAGATGACTTGTTTGATCAGCTTCAAGGTGCCAGTTGGTTTTCAAGGATAGACCTTTGATCAGGTTACCATCAGTTGAAAGTGAAAGAGCAGGATGTTCCTAAGACAGCTTTCGCACGCGTTACGGTCACTACGAGTTTCTGGTCATGTCTTTTGGTTTGACCAACGCGCTAGCTGCTTTTATGGATTTGATGAATCGGGTGTGTCGGCCAATGTTGGATAAATCAGTGATCGTGTTATTGATGATATCCTGATTTATTCGAAGAGCGAGATTGAGCATGCCGGTCACATTCGGGAGGTTCTAGAGACGTTGAAAAAGGAGAAATTGTACGCCAAGTTCTCCATGTGTGCATTTTGGTTGCGCGAAGTTCAGTTCTTGGGTCATGTGGTGAATCCTGACGGGATTATGGTGGACTCGGCAAAGATGGAGGCGGTAATGCAATAGAAGTCTCCAAAGACACCATCCGAGATTCGTAGTTTCTTGGGTTTGGCGGGCTACTATAGAAGATTCATCCAAGACTTTTCCAAGATCGCTTCTCCACTAACCAAGTTGACCCGAAAAGATGTGAAGTTCGTATGGGGTCAAGCTCAAGAGAAGGCGTTTGAGGATTGAAGGCGAGGTTGACACAAGCTCCTGTTCTGTCATTACCCGATGGAAGTGAAGATCTGGTGGTCTATTCTGAGGCTTCCCACTCGGGTTTAGGGTGTGTGTTAATGCAGAGAGGAAAAGTTATAGCCTATGCATCCTGACAGTTGAAGGTTCATGAGGTCAATTATCCTACTCATGATTTGGAGCTAGCAGCCGTGGTCTTTGTGCTAAAAATTGGAGGCACTATCTTTACGGGACGAGGTGCACCATTTTCATTGACCACAAGAGCCTGAAGTACTTCTTCGAGCAGAAGGATCTAAACATGAGGCAGAGTCGGTGGTTGGAACTTATAAAGGATTATGATTATGAGATCCACTACCATCGGGCAAAGCCAATGTGGTGGCTGATGCCCTTAGCCGAAAAGAGAGGCCCGGGCCAATTCGGCTGAAAGCATATCAACTAATCATGACCTCTGACATGATGAAGCAAGTCAAAGAGTTTCAAGACGAGACATTGAAAGAAGATCATCTTAACTCTGAAAGGATAAGAGGTCTGGTTGGGGAATTAGGTGAAAACAGACTTGGTGTTAAAACCTGATTTGGACAGATGTGGATTCCTCGTTTTGGGGATCTACGGGTGAAGATTTCGGATGAAGCTCACAAGACTCGATACTCCATTCATCCAGGTGCCACAAAGATCTATCAAGACATGAAGAAGGAGTATTGGTGGCCGGATATGAAACGTGACGTAGTGGAGTATGTGAGTAAATGCCTTACTTGTCTACAAGTGAAGGCCGAGCATCAAAAGTCGTATGGGAAGATCCAACCTTTGGATATACCGGAATGGAAGTGGGAGCACATCACCATGGATTTCATTACGAAGCTGCCGCATACCCGAAAGGGTATGATGCCATATGGGTGATTGTTGACCGTCTGACGAAGAGTGCTAACTTCCTACTGATCCGCGAGACATATTCATCTGAGAGGTTGGCGGATCTATTCATCAAGGAAATTGTAACTCGTCATGGTGTGCCGGTGTCTATTGTATCTGATCGTGACACCCGGTTTACATCCAAATTCTGGAAGAAGTTCCACGATGCCATGGGGACGAGGTTATTAGCACAGCTTATCATCCTCAGACTGATGGTTAGTCAGAAAGGACCATTTAGACCTTGGAGGACATGCTTCGGGCATGTGTTATTGATTTTGGGGGAAGTTGGGATGTCCACTTGCCATTAGCTGAATTCTCATACAACAACAGTTATCATGCCAGCATTGGTATGCCACCTTATGAGATGCTATAGGAGATGCAGAACGCCCATCTGTTGGGGCAATATTGGTTAGAAAGAGCTAGGGAGCGTCAAGGTAATCGAGGCTACGATTGAGAAACTCGAAAAGATCAAAGCCTTCATGAAGGCAGCCAAAGATAGACAGAAGTCGTACGCCAACAACGACGCAGACCGATTGAGTTCCAGGTGGGTGACCGGGTTATGTTGAAGGTCTCACCTTGAAAGGGCATTATCCGATTCAAAAAGTGGGGCAAGTTGAGCCAAGGTATATAGGGCCTTTTCGAATCATCGCTCGAGTAGGAGAGGAGGCCTATAGACTGGAGGTACCGGATGAGTTAAGTGGAATTCACCAGACATCCATGTATCTCATCTGAGAAGTACTTGGCAGATGAAGATATGATCGTTCCACTGGAGGATATTGAAGTAGACGAACACTCAATTATGTGGAGCAACCAGTGGCAATCATCGATCGAAAGGAGAAGAGGCTGAGAAATAAAGTGGTTACTCTTGTGCGTGTACAGTGGAAGCAAAGGAAGGGATCTGAGTCTACATGGGAGACTGAAGAAGAGATGAGACAGCATTACCCACAACTCTTTGAGGAATAACAGGTTTAGGGGACGAAACCTAAATAAGGGGGTGGACTTCTAACACCCAGTTATTTTAAAGTCAAGAAAGAAGAATAAAGTGAAAGAAAAGAAGGAAAAGAAATAAACCCAAGTCTAGGGGTAAAAAGTGTCCAAAAGGAAAAATGTTTGAAAATTTGGTGATAAAGGTGGCATGGCCGCCCATCACCCTTTCTACACATAAAACATTTGGATTTTTAGAGAGAGAAGTAGCAAGAAGCAGAGAACTCTCGGGTTTGTAGAGAAACTAGTTGAAAAGTGCGAATTCAAGGTAAAAATTCATGTTTTTATGGTGTTCTTAATCAGTTATGTCTCGGCTCTATGCTTATGTGTGTTTATATGTGTTTGGATATTTTTAGGGGGTTCTAGGCGGTTGAATTCAATTTGCAAATGAGTTTGGAACAAAGCAATACTCAAGAGCTGCAAAGGTGAGTTCTAGAACTCCCCTTCTACATGTTTTTAACCAATTTTTGGGGGCTGGAAATGCATGAATGTATGTTTTCATTAAACTGGGTTTCGGACCCGTATGCTTGATTATGTGTATGTTGATGTTATGATGTGATGTGTGACTATGTTCATGCTTGTGGATGTACATTAGGATTTCTAAGGCTTTGTGGGTAAGATTTAAGCTTAGAATATGTGAATGGTGTATGCGGATGTAATCTGATGTTTTAGGCTCATGTGTTAAGTTTTGAATCTGCCTAAGTGTTGGAAAGTAAATGCGGATAAGTAATGGGAAGAAATGCGGATGAACAATTAATGCGGATGAGCATTAACTTAAGTATGGGAAATGTGGATGGCTAATGCGGATGAACAGCCAATGCGGATGAACAACCAATGCGGAAGAGAGCATTAATTAAGTGTGGAAATGCGGTTGCTAATGTGGATAAGTAAGGTCAATGTGGATGAGCATTGACTAGTATGGGAAATGCGGATGGCTAATGCGGATGAGTAATGCTAATGCGGATGAGAATGTCTAAGTGTGAATGAATGCGGGCGATAATAAGGATGAAGCATGGAAATGCGGATGAAACATGGGAAATGCGGATGAACAAAGGGCAAATGCGGATGAACTATAGCAAATGCGGATGAACCCTTAGACTGTTTACTAACTTCTTGGAAAAAGTGTGAATGTAGGCTTGACTTGGGAGGTTCCCGGGGCTATGTAGGTTGACTGTTGAGGTTCAAGCTGTGATGATCTGCATGTTATGATGTATGATTGGGCATACACGATGATGATGATGTTGGATGATTATGCATGTTATGTATGTATGATGTTGCCCTGTATGATGATGATGTTTTGTATGTTATGTTCCTTATTATGATGTATGTTTATCTTTCCCGTGACTTTACGTTGAATGATAATGAATGAATGAAAGTAGTTTGTAACGTAAAGTGAAAGACAATGAAAGAGGAACATGAAGTAAGAATGCATGCATTAATGAATGATGAAGTAAAGAAGTCTTGCAAGCATAGTATGACGGGACACACCACATAAGAGGTGTTAGCCCAACGGTGTGCGGGTTCGCTATCCCGGGAGGATGCACAATGGGGTCTTTCTTTGTGATTGACCATTTGTATGGAACAATTGTTGCTTGCCTTAGGTACTATGGCCAGAGGTGGTGGGCACCGTCAAAGAAGGTCTATGATAGGCGTAGGTCCAGTACCATGAGCATGAAGGGCATAGCACATGACAATGGTATACCTGAACTTTATGTTAGGTACTGTGGCCAGAGGTGCTGGGCACCATGAATGAAGGTCTATAATAGGCTTAAGCCCAGTACCATGAGGATGAAGGGTAAAGTTCATGGTGTTGATGAAAGAAGAAAAGATGTAATGACGAAAGAATGAAAATGAAGATAATAATGATATTATCTATGTGTACGTATGGTGTGTGATCACATGTTAAAGAAATGAATGGGTTAATGATAGCAAAAGTATGTTTTAATGTAACACTATAACTCACTCACCAATGCTGACTTTTTATGCACTTTCCAGTTGGCAGGTGAGCATTGCTGAGGATGCCGCGGGGCAGCTACTTTGCATTGGGATGGCATTCTTTTGTTAATGTTTTTGCATGATAATGCGAACAAATGAAATTGTGTAATGAATATTGTATTATTTTGCAAAAGCATTGTTAATGAAAATGTTTTAAATGTTTCCGCTGCAACGTTTATTTCATGATAATGTAATTATATGTTTATGAGCATTGATTGGCCGGTTGTAAGCATCTCGAGAATGGGGCCTTACATACCATTTTTGTATCTTGTTGATATTCATCTTCATAGCTATCATACTTACATGTAAGTACGCCATGAGTGGGTACATATATGTATCATATCCGAATACCCATTTTCCATCATCTTCATCGCCATCTTCATAAGGGTTACATATAACTAAATGTGTTCATCATCTACTCTTTTCTTCATCTTGATGTTACTAGTTCTATCCATATTACTTTTATACAGATGAAATCAGGTTGTAATCATCATCAGATATCTTTTCTACTAATGAAATCATGTTGCAATTATCAATAGCGATGGATGGCTTCAGATCATTTTAAGAGGAAACTACAAAAGCGATCTTGAACCCCACATGCAATTGAAGATCAATACAAACAACAAACACAACTATTACAAAATAAAGGGCTGAGGTGCATCGATGTGATTGAATACTAGCACAACAACAAATCTAATCTTCAAATCATCGTCATCTTCGAACTAACTACCTGAACAATCAAATCAAATATCATGTTGATTAAATAACCTCCTTCAACAATTATCATTAGCGAATTTTCATTGTCATCATCAGAGAAGAAAACTTGTGAATAATCTTACTCCATATTTTGTCTAAAGAAGGAACATATGAATGCATCGTAAATGTTAGAAAGGTTAACATGCTTTTGGTCAACAAGTTAACAAAATTAGGAGATAAATCAACAAATTTGATACATGATCGGTTTAGTTACTTAATATTTGGTTTTTCTCTCAAACTCACTTATACTACACTCAGATCAGATGAAGTAGAGTCTCTTCTAAGAGTTTATGATAATATAATAAGTAACAAGGAACATAAAGAGATAATTTTCAAGGTACTTGCATATATTACTTCTCAACTCAAAGTATTACAAGACTCTTACAAGCATGTTGCATAAGTTACAATGAGAAACTATATATACTACTACCTACAGTTGGATATACTTTGATACCAGCTGGAATCCTCTAACTAAAGCAAATACTACAAAGCTATAGTTTAAGGTATCTTAGATAATGTCTTATCTAAGATATGGTAGTCATGACATGTCCATGATTTACCTTTTGTCACCAACTAAAATTGGCAACTGTACTAACTAATAAAGGTGAATAGTGGAAAAGTATGGTCAACTACATGGCTTTTAAGAAAATGCCATGCAGAGTCTCAGAGGTCTGCAGTGGAGTGTCAGAGACACCATACTTATGTCCACTGGTTCATAGTAGTCTCTTCTGAAGGATAGTTGGCTTCGGAAGAACAAGTTGCAGGACCGGTGAAGGGGTCAATTACAACACAACAACACAAAGAGGAGATTAACTAAAACTTAATGAAACAGTAACACTGGATTAACCACAATAAGATACTAAGAACACAAGTAATGTAAGAGACAGAACACAAGTATATGGTTTTCAAGAATGCAGTATATTACTTTCTCTATGTTCTATTACAAGTGTTACAAAGCATTATGGGAAAGATACAAGAACATGAGATACTTATACTACATCCTACAACGGCTATACTTTGAAAGCCAGCTGGATACAATTGACTAGACACAAACAAAATCAATTGTAGAGTCAAAAGGCAGATTGCCTTTTGACTAGTGACTATGACATGCCATAGCTCACATCCTTATCAATTACAAAAAGGATAAAGTACATAAAGTAGAAAGTTACAGACTCAAGACCTCAATGTACAGTTACCAAAAGCATGGACCTTTTCACCAACTCATGTAAGTTGGTGACCTTACAGTGGTGCAGCGGAAAGGTGTCTAGCTTTATGGAAAAGTACATCAGATAAAGCATGTGTTAAAAGTCTTTGGAAGAAATCTGTCTTCATAAGTTGAAGCTTCAGAAGACTTTGTCTCTGAGGCTTCGGAAGGCTTCATATTTGTCTTCGGAAGATATTGGTCTTGGCTTCGAAAGATTTCACACTTAGAATAATTCTGTTGCATGTGTGAAACTTCCTAAGAATTCTTCTTCATAGCACTTGTGTAGCATGCAGGATAGACATTGGATGTTTAGGTTACATCAGCCTCTTGATTAATCTCTACAAACTCCCCTAGGCTGATGCTACCAAAACACTTAGTAGACTTCATATATCAACAGTCCTCATTAGGATGATCATGAATCCTTTCTTCATAAGATGATTAGGATCCTTTTGACTGTGAAAATGTCTTCTCATATCAAAGAGGTTATGCAGAGGCAACTGGAACATATCTTGCTATGTGTAATGTCTTCAGTGCCTTTATCTCTAATGACATGTCATCTTTCTAGATTTGTGGTGTATGTCCAATACAAGATGGGTCTTCCTGATGCTAGAGGAGCTGTTTGAATTGGAGTTGATGTAGCATCCTCTGGCTGCACAACCTCAAGATGTTCTGACTCATCCTGGGGTTTAGAGGAGGGTGCAGTCTTCTTCTTCTTTGGCTTTGGTTTAGAAGCCATCCTCTTCTTTCTCTTTGTAGATTTTAACTGAGAAGACTGGCCTGCAGTACTAGATTGTTCTTCATTGTCTTTCTCAGTTGGGATTTCCTCTCTCTCAGGCTCAAAAGGAGAGGGAGGTTGATCCTGCTGTGGATCAGAAGATGAAGCTTGCTGAGTTTCAGCAGGAGGTCCAGGTTGTGTTGTCTCTGGTTGTTCAACCTTAACCTTCACTTCAGGTGGGGCTTGACTTGGAGTGGAGTGTAAGTCAATGAGCTCTCCACTTCTGATCTTTTGCTTGATGACCCTAATATGCTCATCCATAGTGGATAAAGGCATAGGGCCAAGTCTCCTTCCGGAGAATCCATATAGCTTCAAGAAGCTCATCATCCTCTGCCTATCAGCAGACTTCTTCATGCTCTTTTGGATGATAGCTATTGATTTTACAGCTTCTTCCCTTAGTTTCTTCTTAGTTGTCTTTCTGTCCTTGACTGTCTCAAGTTCAAGTTGTTTTAAGTAGTCAAACTCAACATAGTCATTGGACAAGGGAAGAAGTGCATCTGCCTGATAGAAGCCTATGGAACTCAAGTAGTTGATCATCTTGATCCTATCTTCTTCTTTGTCTACCTGAGGTTCTTGTTGAACCACATCTTCTTGTGCAGGACTTTCTTGAACTGGGGAGAGGGTAGGCATATCCTTGTACAATTTTTTTCTTCTTCTCTCTTCTTTGAGTTGTACTAGAAGCTATGCATCTTCTGCCTCCTTCTTCTCCTTTGACCTTTCCAGGTCAACCAGTTCATTCAACTCATCTAAGGGGAGAGAGATGACACTGTCTATGTCATAGTTCCTTGTCTACAGATAATTTATCCTGACTACCCTTAACTCATCATTCTGAGTATTTGGTCTAGGGGCAGCCCTGATAGCAGACTCCATGAGTCTTGAAAACTCAGCAGAGGAACTTTCTCCCGTTAGCCTCCTTTTCCTCTATCTCTCTCTTCCTCCTCAATCTCCTCAGATGTCATCTTTCTTTTCCTTTTGTCACTCATAGACCTTTGTGACTTAGGGTGGAGAGAGCTTTGGCCTTCATTGCTTGATGCAACTTCTAAGCTCTAGCCAGAGAGAGGTTGAGAAGCACCTTCACCAGCAGGTGTTTCAATAGGAGTGTGGATCTCTGCAGCAGTTGATGATAATGAGACAGGGGTCTCAGGTTCTGCCACTGGGCCTTCAGTCAAGGTTTCCCCTATGAAACTAATCTTAGGGTCTTCCTCAACATCCAGTTAACCGATGGCATTGCCTGATTGCCTAAGTCTCCTTCTTAAGCTGAACTCTGTACTGATCCTGTTTGGATTCTTTAAGCCAGTCTGTCAGCTTGTCTTGATTTGCTTGGATTGACAAGTGGCATGTTGACTAAATCCAGACCTTCATAATAGTTCAAGGTCTGAAAATTTAGAACTTCCTGATGTCCTTGAACTCTTATGATGATTAGGGCTTTCCTGATGTTGTCATACCTCCACCTAATGATGTGATTGGAAGATAGTGAAGATGACATAGCCCTTGGTATCCCATCCTCAAATAGCCTCTGTATGAAGGAGTCTGTGTAGTCCACAACAATGTGAATTTGAGGAGGTTGCTGAGAATGCACAATTGCAAGTGAGGATGGTGAGTCCTCAATGTCCACTCTTTCTGAAGAACTCTCAGGTTCTATAGCTGTGATGACTTTCTCCCCCCTTTTTGGTAGCATCACCCACTTGCATAGGTGAGCTGGAAGGCAGGTCAATCACATCCACAGGTTCTTGTGTTCCTGGTTGAGCTCTTCTTAAGGGTCTCCCAGCTAGTTTTTCCTTAAGATATGAAATCTCAAGTTGGCGATCATTGATCCTGTTGTGTAAGGTAGTCACCTAAGATTCAAGGTGACTAACCTTTGAGACTAAATAGGTGCATGTTTTAGTCAGTTTGTGCACCTTTAGTCTTAGATTCCTCTCATCTTCATCAGAAGAATCATTAGGGGATGAGATGATTGGACCAAATTCCTCTCTCTCACTACCAGCTTGAGGTTCTTGGCTACTGGTTTTTCTTGCTCACTGGCAGTCTTAGTTGAGATGTCAGAGTGATGGCTTAAGGTAGTTGGGCTAATGAGCTCATCAGGCTGATGGGAGTGGTCTGCTCCTCAGGAGAAGTGAGAGTTCTAGTGTCTACTTCCTCCTGTGTGGGTAAGTATATGAGGGCCTCCTCAGATTGAATAGTCTGAGCAGGGGTTCGTTTGGATTTTCTTTGGTAAGTGAGGGTAATTTGATGCTGTGTGGGTGGTTGGGAGGTAGCAGGTTTGGGTTCAACACTAGCTTGTGTTGCTAGGTTGTCACCTTGAGCAATGAGCTCTAACATTTTTGGGACTAGGGTTGTTTCTGCCCTAGAGAAGCCAACAGTGGGCTTTCTCAGTATTTTAAAAATACCGGGCTTCATTTGTCCAAATTAAGAATGTTACATGTTTCCCTCAACTGTGAGCCCAGTTCACAGTTAAGAATGTATTGGACATATCTAGGAAACATGTAATATTCTAAGGAGTCTAAATTAGCAAGTAAATTGGTATAAACAAACTGAGAATACCTGAACTTGACCCCTTGAATCATTCCATGGATGATGAAGGAGAGATCCTCAAGAATCTGGTCCTATCCACCATGCTTGTTTGATAAGCTGTGGATGACCACATGGAGCAGGAATCTCCACTAGGATGAGACCTTCCCGTTCCTAAAGGTCTTTACAGAGAAATCTCCCTCATATCCCATCTGCTCAAAGGAATGATTAACAGCTTCCTTTGCGAAGAACACCTCATCTTCTTCATCATCCAGCTGAAGATGTCTATTGATGATGGCCGGAGTGATGAAGACTGTTCTCCCCTACACTGTGGCAGACAGTGCCTTCTCCTCGTCCATAATGACCTCTTGGCAGGTCTTCTAGAATTCAAGCTGATGATCCTCATAGAGTGGAGGATTAATGGTTAGGGAGGTGAAATAGTTGGACAAAGCTAAGAATCAACAAACAACTGAGAAATGAGGATCTTTCGTAGAGCTTAACAGAGCAACCTGATTATGTTGCCTGTGTAGCTACATTGTAAAGTTAGGATCATTTCTGTGAGCAAGGTTGGCCATTTTGAGGTAGCTTAAAGATGAAGAAAGAAGGAAGAAAGAAATTTCAGAGAGAAATTTGGGTTTTTAGGTTTGGAGGAAGAACAGATGATAGAAAGAGGGGGAAACCGTTGGGTTTATATGTGACAGGAATTTCAGATACAGTTTAATGAAAGAGGATAAACTTTGAAATCCAGATGTCGGTCCCACCTCTGAAAAGTAGTTTACTTTTGCTCAAAAAGTAGTTTTCTTGGAAGTCAAAAAGCTTCTGAAGGTTGATTATCTTCGGAAGTTTTAATTAAAAAAAGCTTCCGAAGATAAAATGACTTCGGAAGATTTTCCTGAGAGTTTTGAAAATCTTGCTTCAGAAGAGAAATTAAAACTTGATTGCTTTGTATATAAAATACAAAGTTTCTGAGAGTTAATTTTGCTTCAGAAGTAAATGGTCCTTGAAAATAAGTAAGTGTCTGAGACAAAGATTTAAGCTTCAGAAGATAGATCTGAGAACTCTTCCAAAGGTAAATTTCTTAGACAGTTATTTATTTTGAAGGCATGATTTGCTTCCAAAGTTAAAAGCATAACTTCCGAAGTATCAAAAATTTTAAAAAATCTAAGGAAAGTCTTCAAAAAGAAATTTTCATCCAAAGAAAACATGAGCTTATGAAAGTGATGAACTAGACAACTTAGGACTCACATATTTTAAGAAATAATAAGAATTAGTTTTAAGAAAAATCTACTCAAAGTTGATCATTCCAATAGCTGATATTAGATATTTAGATCTCTGTTCATCAAAAACCTTTGTAAACAGATCAACATATTATTCATCTGTGTGAAATTTGACTAGTTTAATTAATCCCTTTTCATAGTTATCTCTTATTAAATGATACATGATATTGTTGTGCTTTGTCCTTGAGTGCTACACAGGGTTCTCTATGATTGAGATAACACTATTGTTATCTATGTGAATGGGAGTCTCCTTGAAGTTTAACCCATAGTCCAACATCTGATTCTGAATCCAAAGCACTTGAGCATAACAACTTGCAACAATAATGTATTCAACTTCAGCAGTTGATGCAGAGGCACAGGATTGTTTCTTGCATTGCCATGAGACAACCCTTCCACCAAGGAACTGACATCCCCTAGATGTAGACTTTACAGTCATGTTACAACCACCATAATCACTATCTGTATAAGCATACATATTAAAGTCATGATTCTTAAGGTACCATAAACCAAGTGTTGAAGCACCCTTGAGGTATCTTAGAATCCTCTTGACTGTGATGAGGTGAGACATCTTAGGGTTGGCTTGATATCTTGCACCGATGCATGTAGCAAACATAATATCAGGCTGCTAGCAGTAAGATGCATAAAAGACCCAATCATAGCCCTGTATAAGTGCTCATCTACATACTCCCCCTCAAGATCAGGTCCAAGGGAGTGGTTTCTAGCTATGGGTGTCTTAGCAATCTTACAGTCAGTCATGTTGAACCTTTTGAGTATGTCCTGAACATACCTTGACTGACTTATGAAGATACCATCTTTAACTTGCTTCACTTGAATTCCCAGAAAGAAATTGAGTCCCCCATGGCACTCATCTCAAATCTGTCTTCATTAGCTTCTCAAAGTCTTTGCAGAGCTTTAGATTAGTTGAACCAAAGATGATGTCATCCATATACACTTGAACTAGCAATATGTCATTTCCCTATACTTTGATGAAGAGAGTTCCATCTATGATACCTCTCCTGTATCCATGTTTACAGAGATACTCAGACAGTGTCTCATACCACTTCCTGGGTGCCTGATGCAGCCCATAGAGAGCTTTGTCAAGCTTGCAGACATAATCAGGATGATCAGGGTCTACAAAACCAGGTGGCTGTTTGACATATACCTCTTCATCAATCAGTCCATACAAAAAGGCACACTTCACATCAAGCGGAAAGACCTTGAAGTTCTTAGATGCAGCAAATACCAGGAATATCCTAACAGCTTCTAATCTTGCTACTGGAGCAAAGACATCAGTGTAATAAATCCCTTCTTCTTGTGTGTATCCTTGAACAACTAGTCTAGCTTTGTTCTTGATGATGATGCCTCTATCATCTTTCTTGTTCCTAAACACCCATTTGGTTCCAATGGTAGTCTTCCCATAAGGTAGAGGACAAAGGTTCCAAACTTTCTGCCTTTTGAATTGAAGCAGCTCTTGTTGTATAGCTTCAACCCAACTTCCATCCTTTAGAGCCTTATCAACTTTCTTTGGTTCTATCTGGGACAAGAAAAAAGAGTGAAGACAAACATTTGCTTTATGGGTTTGTCCTCTTGTCCTTACCCCTGTGACAACATCTCCAATGATGTTTGTGGTGGGGTGAGACTTGTGGACCCTAAGTTGAGGGATCACAACAAGTTGCTGTGAAAGATCTAAACTAGAGAAATTTAGATCTGGCATGGATGTTTCTCCCACCACATCAGCACACTTTTCAAGAGAAACTTGATCCAAGCAGTGTGTGACATCATTGATGTTCTCATCTATGGTGTGATTAGTGGCATCAAGAAATTCTTGGTCATTATCACCACTACCATTGTGTCTTCCACAATTGAGATCTTCTTATCTGGTTGTGGAGCCTCTGAGCTGGAATTTGAAGGCACCACAGATATATTAGCTGAGTTTGTCATTGTAGTGCTGATAGAAACCTCATTAGCAGAAATAGTTCCAACTAGAGCTGAAGATGTATGAGTTGAAGGACTTCTTAGCTCAAATCTTAGATCAAGATCACCTGTATTTAAATTTTCTGCAGATCCTAAAACATTCTCACAAGATTTGTTAAAATAGTTGGTAACTAAGTCAAGATCAAATAGCCAATCAGGACCAGAACCAGCTGCACAGGGTGTGTGTTCATTGAAAGTCACATTGGCTGACTCGTCAACAATTCTAGTTCTGTGATTGTACACTCTATAAGCCTTAGCTTGAGAAGAGTATCCAATAAAATGTCCATCATCTGATTTCTCAACAAACTTGGCAATTTGATCTTTGGTATTCAAGATAGTGCAAGGACATCCAAATGACCTGAGAAAACCAATGAAAGGTTTCCTCTTGTGCCAAAGTTCATAAGGAGTCTTGCCATGAGTCTTGACCACTAAAACTCTGTTCAGCACATAGCAGGCAGTGTTGACTGCCTCTGCCCAGAAGGTGATGGGCAGCTTAGAGTCAGACAGCATGGTTCTTGCAGCTTCAATCAGTGTCTTGTTTCTCCTCTTAGCAACACCAATTTGCTGAGGAGTCCTAGGAGCACTATATTTTCTTGTAATACCCTTTTCATCACAGAATGTATCAAATATTTGGTTCTTAAATTCAGTTCCTTGATCACACCTTATGATCTTGACTTGTGATCAGATTGATTCTCAATCTTAAGATGAAATTCTTCAGAATCTCAAGAGTCTCATCCTTAGTTCTAAGGAAGAAAACCCAAGTGAATCTTGTAAAGTCATCTGTGATCACTAAACAATAAGAGGTCCTTCCTAGACTTATTACACTGGTGGGGCCAAAAAGATCCATATGTAACAAGTGTGGGGGTGTAGTGATGGAGTTCCTTTCCTTAGGCCTGTGAGATACCTTGTGTTGCTTCCCTTTCAGGCATGCAACACAATGATCATCACTTGTAAACTCTTTCTTTGGTATTCCAGTTACAAAATCATTCTTAATTAATTTGTTCATGTTCTTAAAGTTTACATGGCACATTCTTTTATGCCATAGGAAAGACTCATCACTATTGGCTTTAGACAGAAAGTATAAAACTTCTCTACAGGGAGATGTTTCTTGCAAATCCATCTTGTACATGTTCCCTTTCCTGGGGGCTCTAAGCAGGATATGCTCATGACGAATGACCACACCAGGCTTGAGAACAATGCCCTCATGCTCAGTAAAGAGCATGTTATGACTCTGATCACAAAATTGGGATACACTCAGAAGATTGTACCCAAGCTCTTTGACAAAGTTTACCTTTTCAATGCTGAGCTTACCATTTATGACCATGCCCCTTCTAGAAATATAACCACCTTTATCTCCTCCAAAAGCAACCGGTCCTCCATCAATTCTTTCAAAGTTCTAGAGTAGTGACCTATTGCCTATCATGTGCCTGGAACAACCACTATTAATGATCCAGACATTTTTGTTTGTCTTGAGCTGTCCCTGCACAAAGAAGTTGATTAGTTACATTTGGAAACCCAAGCCTTTCTTGTCTTGGGCTCAGAAACAGAAGGTAATGTAACAGTAATAGATCCTATGGTTGTGCTAAGAGGATATTGAGCTATTATTGATGGAGAAGTCTCAGTCACTTAGTCTTTCTTAGACTTCCACACCACCTTTGGAGTCTTGGACTTGACCTTCAAAACTTCGGAAGCTTTTGGGACTTTGGAAGTTTTGATGACTGAACCTTTGGAAGATTCTGCAGACACTGCAATAGACTTCAGTGCTTCGGAAGAACTCCTTTCTTCCGAGACCAACTTCTCTTCCGAGGGTAATTTTCCACTTGCCTTCTTCTTAGACTTGGAGCTTCCGAAGGAAATAGGTTTTCATTCCGAAGCATGAATCTTCCTGGAACTCTTTGAAGTCTTTGTCTTGGTCATATGGATAGTTTTTTAGGATTGTATGGACAATATTTAACAATGTGAGTGATACTTTCACACATGACATACATCATTTTCTTCTTTACAAGAGTCTTCTGCTGGGAACAAGACTGTCTTTGGTCACATCCCTTCTCCACCTTCATCTTTGCAGATGCTGAGATAGTTCCTTGGGCTGGGGACTGTTATTGGAGTTTGATGGTCCAGGCGGTGTAGCAGTGGTACACAGTAGATCAGTCTTCTTCTTGTTACTGAGATGAGTTGAACAAGAACCAGAACTCTTAGCAAAAGAGTTTTGTTCTATGTCTTCAGTCGTTACTACTTTGAATCCTATAGATATGAAAACTTGTTTTTGCTTGGAGTCAAAAGTAGTCTTGATCTCTTGAGCCTTCCTTGCCTTTCTTTTTCTCTTTCTGATCAAGTTCTTTCTCATGGACTTGGTCATCACAGTCTTCTTCTTCTCCTCAGAAGGATAGTGGCCCTTCTTGGAATCCTCCTCTTCACTCTTTTCAGAGGAATTCTTCACTACCTCTTCTTCATCCTCTTCACTCATAGGATCTACGAGAGGAAGCTCATCTTCACAAGTTCCACACCTAGGCGATCTTAGAGACAAGATTGTGTGTGAAGGAGCTATCTCATTGGATCCCAGTCCCTACCTGTTTTGATAGCACACCTTGTTGTGCAGGGATGAGGATATCATGTTCTTGAAGGTCTCTTCTTCAAGAACACTCTTTTCTGCCCTGGCTTTGCTGATCACAAGCTCAGCCTGGCACTCAGTCAACTTGGTTATGAGATCTTTGATTTGAGTCCTAAAATTTGTGTGTTCATGTTTTAGAACTGAAATGGTTTTCTATAGGTCATCTATCTTCAGTTTATAATCAATTTTAGACTTTCTAAAATCAGATTTTAAAATATTTAAGGACTCAAGGTCAGATCTCATCTCCAAGTTATAGGACCTGTATCTATTGACTTTAGCATTGCATTCAGGAGTACAGAGATGTTCCAATACCTTGGCTTCATCATGATCTGCCATCAAAGCTTGGTTTGGAGAAGCATCTTCCACTTGAAAACTCTAGTCAAAGCCTCCTTCTTCAACAGCAACAACATCCTACTGCTTTGACTTCTCATTCTGGAGAGCTTTCTCAATGTAGTTGGGTCTGGACTGTGTTTGGCCACCACTTGTTTTAGGTGCCTTACACTCTCTGGCAAAGTGGCCCATCAAGTTACAGTTGTAACACTTGACTTTGCCTTTGTCCAGGCCAAACTTTCCATTGGTTGCATTGCTTGGAAACTTCCTTCCAGTTCCTTGTAGAACTTTTTGGCTCTGTGAGTGAGAAGAGCCATCTGCTGGACTATTTCCATGTATTCTAGATCATCTGGATGAGTACAATCTAGGTCTTCAAGAGTGAAAAGAGAGTTTCCATAGCTTTCATCAGAAGACACAAAAGCTTGAGAAGAGCTTGTCTCTTGGAATGGGCTTCCTTGAGTGTAGTTCTCCCTTGGTGTCTTTGGGATGGTGATGAAAGGACCCTTTGGTGAGTTCTCAGGATAGCATATGAGATGATGTTGTGGTTCTATGCTATCCCTTTTAACCACATGTAGGGCTGAACCCATTTGATTGTTGGAGTTGTCAGATGAACCTTGCATGTTTATCTCCATCTGGTAGCCACTGAGAATCCCATATAACTCTGTTAGAGTAAGAGTTTTGAGATTTTTAGTCCTCTTGATCACCACACAGTAGTGTGTCCACTACCTAGGAAGTGAGGACATGAACTTCCTTACAATGTCTCTATTCTCAAGAGAAACTCCTCCATCCACAAGGGTATCCATAATCTCAACATACCTGAAGTATTGCTGAGTCATGGTTTCACCTGTTTTGAAGGTGAAGTTTTCAAACTACTGCTTTAGGAGATCCTTCTTGTTCTCCTTGGCTTCAGAGGAACCCTCATAATCAGTGTCAGTGCATCCCACAGCTGCTTGGCTATTTTGCACTTCTTGAAACCTCTGTACACAGAGTTTGGAAGGGTAGTTTGAAGGGCTGTCATGGCTTTTCTATCAATCTCTACTCTCTTCCTATCTTCATCAGAGTACTTAGCCACATCCTTGGGGATCATACCAGCACCAGTAGCAGAAGGGGTGTTAGATATGAAAGGTCCATTCTCAATAGACTCCTACATTCTTGAATCAAGAGACCTGATGAAACCTTCCATTCTCAAACACCATGTATCAAACTCATCAAGAGTGATCAGTGGGGACTTGTTCACGGTTTCAATTTCCATATCAGTCTTAGAAATGGTTGCCATTTGAAAAGTTTAGTATTTGTGTGTGTGAGGGATCTTAAGATGGTGAGATCTTATATCAAGAGCCTGAAATGCTCTGATACCAAATGCAGGACCGGTGAAGGGGTCAATTACCACACAACAACACAAAGAGGAGATTACCTAAAACTTAATCAAACAGTAACACTGGATTAACCACAATAAGATACTAAGAACACAAGTAATGTAAGAGACAGAACACAAGTATATGGTTTTCAAGAATGCAGTATATTTCTTTCTCTATGTTCTATTACAAGTGTTACAAAGCATTATGGGAAAGATACAAGAACATGAGATACTTATACTACATCCTACAACCGGCTATACTTTGAAAGCCAGCTGGATACAATTGACTAGACACAAACAAAATCAATTGTAGAGTCAAAAGGCAGATTGCGTTTTGACTAGTGACTGTGACATGCCATAGCTCAAATCCTTATCAATTACAAAAAGGATGAAGTACATGAAGTAGAAAGTTACAGACTCAAGACCTCAATGTACAGTTACCAAAAGTATGGACCTTTTCACCACTCATGTAAGTTGGTGACCTTACAGTGGTGCAGCGGAAAGGTGTCCAGCTTTATGGAAAAGTACATCAAATAAAGCATGTGTTAAAAGTCTTCGGAAGAAATCTGTCTTCATAAGTTGAAACTTTGGAAGACTTTGTCTCTGAGGCTTCGGAAGGCTTCATATTTGTCTTCGGAAGATATTGGTCTTGGCTTCGAAATATTTCACACTTAGAATAATTCTGTTGCATGCGTGAAACTTCCTAAGAATTCTTCTTCATAGCACTTGTGCAGCATACAGGATAGACATTGGATGTTTAGGTTACATCAGCCTCTTCATTAATCTCTACACAAGTTCTTCCGAAGCCACTTATACTTCGAAAGAGGCTACTTCTTCCAAGGCTTGATGGACTTCTTCTGTTCTTTATACTTCGTAAGTTCACTTCTGATCTTTTCTTCAAAGACTTGATCTTCGGAAGTGAACACTTGTCTTCAAAAGTAGAGTTTGTCTTTGGAAGTTGACCTTGCACTTTGTCTTAGTATATATATATATATATGACGTTGGAAAGATAAATTAGGATAAGAATATTTTTGTAGAGATTATATGAGGAGGCTGAAGCAACCAAACACACAAAGTCTTTCTACATGCATGCACACAAGTACCGAAGAAGAATGCTTCGGAAGTTTCACACAAGCAACAAAAATATTCTAAGTGTGAAATCTTCCGAAGCCAAGACCAATATCTTTCAAAGCCAAAGATGAAGTCTCCGAAGCTTCAGAGACAAAGTCTTCTGAAGCTCAACACTTGTAGACAGATTTCTTTGAAGACTTTTAACAACATGCTTTATCTGATGTACTGTTCCATAAAGCTGGACCCCTTTTTGCTGCAACTCTATAAAGTCACCAACTTACATGAGTTGGTGAAAAGGTCCATGCTTTTGGTAACTGATATTGATGTCTTGCGTCTGTAAATTTCTACTTGATGTAATTTATCCTTTTTGTAATAGATTAGGATGTGAGCTATGGCATGTCATAGTCACAAAGTCAAAAAGGCAATCTGCCTTTTTGACTCTACAATTGATTTTGTGTTGTGTCTAGTTAATTGTATCCAGCTGGCATTCAAAGTATGGCCGGCTGTAGGATGTAGTATAAGTATTTCATGTTCTTGTAACTTTTCTTTATGCTTTGTAACACTTGTAATAGAACATTGAGAAAGCAATTGAAAACCATCTCCCTGTGTATCTTGCTCTTTTGTTTGTCTATTAATTACTTGTGTTCTTAGTGTCTTTACTTGTGGTTAATCCAGTTCACTGTTTGATTAAGTTAAGTTACTCTCCTCTTTGTGTTGTTGTGTTGTAAGTGACCACCCTTCATCGGTCATGCATTTGGTATCAAAGCTATATTGGCTCTTGATATAAGATCTCACCATCTTAAGATCCCTCACACACACACAAATACTCAACTTTTCAAATGGCATCCATTTCCAAATCTGATATGGAAACTGGAACCATGAACAAATCCCCACTGATCACTCTTGAAGACTTTGATACCTGGTGCCTAAGAATAGAAGGTTTCATCAGGTCTCTAGACTCAAGAATATGGGAGTCTATTGAGAATGAACCTTACATACCATTCACCCCTTCTGCTACTGGTGGTGGTATGATCCCCATGGCTGTGACTGATTACTCAGATGAAGACAGAAAGAGAGTAGAGATTGACCGGAAGGCCATGAAAGCCCTTCAGACTGCTTTTCCTAACTATGTATACAAAAGTTTCAAGAAATGCAAAACAGCTAAGCAGCTGTGGGATGCATTGAAACTGATGTATGAGGGTTCCTCTGAAGCAAAGGAGAACAAGAAGGATCTCCTGAAGCAGCAGTTTGAAAAGTTCACCTTCAAAGCAGGTGAAACCATGAGTCAACAATACTTCAGGTATGTTGAGATAGTGGATAACCTAATGGATGGTGGAGTTGCTCTTGAGAACAGAGACATTGTAAGGAAGTTCATGTCCTCACTTCCTAGGTAATGGACACACTACCGTGTGGTTATCAAGAGGACTGAGAACCTGAAAACTCTTACTCTGATAGAGTTGTATGGGATTCTCAGTGGCTACCGGATGGAGATGAACATGCAAGGTTCATTTGACAACTCCAACAATCAAATGGGTTCAGCCCTTCATGTGGTTGAAAGGGATAGCATAGAACCATAACATCATCTCATATGCTACCCTGACAACTTATCAAAGGGTCCTTCATCACCTTCCCTGAGACACCAAGGGAGAACTACACTCAAGAAAGCCCATTCCAAGAGACAAGTTCTTCTCAAGCCTTTGTGCCTACTGATGAAAGTTATGGCAACTTTCTTTTCACCCTTGAAGACCTGGACTGTATCCATCCAGATGATCTGGAGTACATGGAGATAGTCCAGCAGATGGCTTTTCTCACTCACAGAGCCAGGAAGTTCTACAAGAGGACTGGAAGGAAGTTCCCCAGCAATGCAACTATTGGAATGTTTGGGCTGGACAAAGGCAAAGTCAAGTGTTACAACTGTAACTTGATGGGCCACTTTACTAGGGAGTGTAAGGTACCAAGAACAAATGGTGGCCAAACACAGTCCAGACCAAACTACACTAACAAAGCTCCCCAGAATGACAAGCCAAAGCAGCATGCTGTAGTTGCTGTTGAAGAAGGAGGCTTTGATTGGAGCTTTCAGGTGGAAGATGCTTCTCCAAACCAAGCACTGATGGCTGATCATGATGAAGCTAAGGTATTGGAACATCTCTGTACCCCTGAATGTATTGCTAAAGTTAATAGGTACAGGTCCTATAACTTGGAAATGAGATCTGATCTTGAGTCCTTAAACATTCTAAAGGCTGATTTTAGAAAAACTGAAAATGAGTATAAACTAAAGTTAGAGGAGTTAGAGAAAACCATTTCAGTTTTGAAACATGTGCATACAAACTACAGGACTCAGATCAAGGATCTCATAACTAAGCTAACTGAATGTCAGGCTGAGTTTGTGATCAGCAAAGCTGGGGCAGAAAATTGTGTTCTTGAAGAAGAGACCTTCAAGAACATGATATCCTCATCCCTGCACAACAAAGTGTGCTATCAAAACAAGCAAGGACTGGGATTAAATGAGATAGCTCCTCCACACACAATCTTGTCTATAACTCACCCAGGTATGGAACTTGTGAAGATGAGCTTCCTCTCGTAGATTCTTGAGTGAAGAGGATGATGAAGTAATAGTAAAGAATTCCTTTGAGAAGAGTGAAGAGGAGATTCTAAGAAGGGCCACTATCCTTCTGAGGAGAAGAATAAGGCTATGATGACCAAGTCAATGAGGAACAACTTGATCAGAAAAAGCAAAAGGAAAGCTAGGAAGGCTCAAGAGATCAAGGCTACTTTTAACTCTAAGCAGAAACGAGTTTTTATCTCTGCAGGGTTTGAAGTAGTAAAAACTGAAGACTTCAACCTCAACTCTTCTGCTAAGAGTACTGGTTCATGTTCAAATCATCTCAGTACAAAGAAGAAGACTGATCTGTTGTGTATCACTGCTACATAGCCTGGTCCATCAAACTCCAAGAATAGTTCCCAGCCCAAAAGGACTATCTCAGCATCTGCAAAGATGAAGGTGGAGAAGGGATGTCACCAAAGTTAGTCTTGTTCCCAGCAGAAGGCTCTTGGAAGAAGAAAATGGAGTGTGTTATGTGTGAAAGTACTGCTCATCTTGCTAAGGATTGTCCATACAATCCTAAAGATAATTTTCACATGACCAAGACAAGGACTTCCAAGAGTTCCAGGAAGATTCAAGCTTCAGAAGGAAAACCTGTTTCTTTCGAAAGCTCCAAAACTAAGAAAAAGGCAAGTGGAAAATTGCTTTCGGAAGAAAAGTTAGTCTCGGAAGGAAGGAATACTTCCGAAGCACTTAAGTCTGCTGTAGTGTTTGCAAAATCTTCCGAAGGTCTAGTCATCAAAACTTCCTAAGTCTTAAAAGCTTCCGAAGTATTGAAGGTCAAGTCCAAGCTTCCAAAAGTGGTGTAGAAGTCTAAGAAAGATCAAGTGACTGAAAATTCTCCATCAACAACAACTCAAGATCCTCAAAGCACAACAATAGGATCTATTACTATTGTATTACCTTCTGTTTCTCTTAGTGAGCCCAAGACAAGTAAGGCTTGGGTTTCCATACAGGGACAACTCAAGACAAACAAAAATGTCTAGATCATTGACAGTGGCTGTTCCAGGCACATGACAAGCAATAGGTCACTACTCTAGAACTTTAAACGGATTGCTGAAGGGCCATTTGCTTTTGGAGGAGATGAAGGTGGTTACATTTCTAGAAAGGGCAAGGTCACAAATGGTAAGCTCAGCATTGAAAAGGTAAATTTTGTCAAGGAGCTTGGGTACAATCTTCTGAGTGTATCCTAATTTTGTGATCAGAGTCATAACATTGTTTTTATTAAGCATGAGTGCATTGTTCTCAAGCCCGGGGTGGTCATTCCTCATGAACATATTCTACTTAGAGCCCCCAAGAATGTACAAGATGGCTTTGCAAGAAACATCTCCCTCTGTAGAAGTTTCATTCTTTCTGTCTAAAGCCAATAGTGATGAGTCTTTCCTATGGCATAAAAGAATGTGCCATGTAAACTTTAAGAACATAATTAAACTGTTTAAGAATGATTTGGTAACTAGAATGCCAAAGAAAGAGTTTACAAGTGATGACCATTGTGTTGCATGCTTGAAAGGGAAGCAACAGAAGGTACTCACAAGCCTAAGGAAGGGAACTTCATCACTACACCCCTACACTTGTTACATATGGATCTCTTTGGCCCCACCAGTGTAATGAGTCTAGGAAGGACCTCTTACTGTTTAGTGATCATAGATGATTTTACAAGATTCTCTTAGGTCTTTTTCCATAGAACTAAGGATGAGACTCCTGAGATGCTGAAGAACTTCATTTTAAAGATTGAGAATCAATCTGATCACAAGGTCAAAATCATAAGATGTGATCAGGGAATTGAATTCAAGAACCAAATCCTTGATGCATTTTGTGATGAAAAGGGTATTACAAGATAATACAGTGCTCGCAGGACTCCTTAGCAAAATGGTGTTGCTGAGAGGAGAAACATGACACTGATTGAAGCTGCAAGAACCATGTTGTCTGACTCTAAGCTACCCATCACCTTCTGGGCAGAGGTAGTCAACACTGCCTGCTATGTGTAGAATAGAGTTTTAGTAGTTAAGACTCATGGCAAGACTCCTTATGAACTTTGACATAAGAGGAAACCTTTCATTGGTTTTCTCAGGTCATTTGGATGTCCTTGCACCATCTTGTATACCAAGGATCAAATTGCCAAATTTGCTGAGAAATCAAATAATGGACACTTCATTGGATACTCTTCCTAAGCTAAAGCTTACAGAGTATACAATCTTAGAACTAGAATTGTTGAGGAGTCAACCAATGTGACTTTCAATGAACACACACCTTGTGTGGCTGGGTTTGGTCCTGATTGGCTTTTTGAACTTGATTTAGTTACCAACTGTTTTAACAAATCTTGTGAGACTATTTCAGGATCTACAGAAATCTTACCTACAGGTGATCCTGACCCAAGATTTGAGCTTAAAAGACCTTCAAGAAACAAATCTTCAGCTCCAGTTGGAACTACTTCTGCAAATGAAGTTTCTATCAGCACTACAATGACAAACTCAGCTAATACATCTGGTATGCCTTCAATTCTAGCTCAGAGGCTCCACAACCAGATAAAGATACTTCAAATGCCGAAGATGTTGATACATGTTTGTCCCTAGATCATGATATGTGATGTAATAGATCTTGTTTGGTATGATTAATGAAATGATATTGATAGTCTGTTAGTTATAATGTTTAATAGTTCATTAATGAGTCGTGACTGAATTGATTGGGTTTATGATTATTTGAATGGTTGCACATTATGTTATATTAATTAAAACATTCAAACTTAACTTAATGAAGTTCTCATGCGAATGGCTCATGCGAATGAATCATACGCATGAATAACTTCACACAATTGACTTAGTCGCACGACTGAACTAGGAGACTGGATCAGTCGCACGATTGTAACATAAGATTGGCTCAGTTGCACGACTGAACACTCAGTCGTACGAATGAATCAACCGCATGGTTCAATCGCACGACTGAACCAACTAATGGTTCAGTCGCACGATTGGATAGTGCCAACCTATAAATACAACTCAATTCGTGAAAAAAAAAATAATCTCGATCAATTACGATCCAGACGTACCCTAGCCGTCCAGAAACCTTCCAATTCGTTCTCCAAGTTCATAGAACACATTAGATCGATTCCCAATCGATTTCAAACGTTAGTTTCAATTCTTGATTGATTCTTCGTGTGTTCTCACTGATTGGATCGCCAATCAAATAGGATTCTGCACTATTTGATCTGGTTTACACGTTAATCTCCAGGTATTTCGGTCAAATACCAGGTCCTAACAAGTGGTATCAGAGCTTTTGGCTCTTGATTACGTGTTGATTCAATCAAGATTGCATAAAAGTTTGTGTTTTTGCACTAAAAACGCAATCTTTGGCATCAAAAGTGATCTTGGAAGTTCCCTGCTCATCGAAGTTTGGTTTCTACGGACTTAGGCGATTAGAACTTGTGAAATTTCGAATCTTTACGGCTGAAACCCGTCAAACCTAGAAATTTTCGCAAAATAGCAGCTTCGGTCGCACGAGTGACTCATTCGCACGACTGGACTCCATTCGCATTGCTCATACGCACGATTGGACATAGTCGCACCCTCATTCGGCCGACTGAACTGTTCGTTCGCATAGCTCATACGCACCAGATTCATTCGCACGACTGAACCAATCGCCCAGTTCAGCCGCACAATTGAAACAATCGCAGAGTTTATACGCACGATTAGCTCATTCGCATCCTTCAGTCGCATCAGTGAAAGTTTGTTTGATTAGATTATAAGTTTATTAGTCATGGAAGATCAGATGTCAGCCTTTACTGCTGGGAAGGACTCAAGGATACAGAACCTGCTGTTGCTTGAAAGTGAGGTGGGGAATCACAATAAACCACCAAAGCTTTTGACTTTAGATGAGTTTCCCCACTGGAAACAACGTTTGAGATCTACCTTAATGGAGTAGATCCTAATCTGTGGGAAGCCATTGAGATTGGTTATAGTACAACGGTGGGAGCTGATGGAGTTAAGCTAACATTAAGCGGGATGACAGACGCACAGAAAGTTAAGTACAATGCAGAGAAAAGAGTTTATGCATTGATCACTCAATCTATCCCCAAAGACATATTCCACCAGTATTCAGAGAACAAGGAGTCCAAGAAACTGTGGATGAGCTAGAGAAGAGATATGATGGGAATGCATCATTGAAGGCAATCAAGGAAAAGGAGTTAAAGAAGGAATTCGATAACTTCTCATCAATTGGTAATGAAAGTTTGGACGAAGTCATAGACAGATTCTACCACTTGATGAGCGAATTGCATACGCATGGAGTGGCTACTACCATGGAAGAGAAAGTAAGCAACTTCGCAGACGGATTGCCTGATAAGTGGGCTACATTCGTGTCTAACCTGAGACAGAATGGAATACTTGTAAAGCTGGATATAAATGACTTCATTCTAAGTTGCGAGAAGAAGCACCAAGGATGAAGTATAGAGCTCAGAAGTCTTCGTACACACAAATCCAGCTTTATACAACGCCACGCCTCAAGCTAAGACATCTGGAGCACCACTCCAGACTGCTTTTGTGTCTAGCTCGTCAGGTCCTTCACATGCTTCTCCTTCTGGATCAGACACGTCTGGGTCATCATGTACCCATTATATTGGATCAGAAGCAAACGCTACCAAACTGAAGATCGAGAACCTCGGTAATGTGACCGTGGAAGTAGCTCGAGAGCATATGGATCTTTTAGTAGCAGTGGTTCATTCATATGATGGACTTGTTGCCGGGAAGATTGGAAACTGCCATCTGGCAGATGAGGACTACGAGCAGGTGGATGAGATGGAGCTTGAGAGAATGGATATAATGTGGGCCTTAGCAAGTGCTGTACGGAGGGCGAAGAAATTTGTGAAAAAGACTGGACAAAACTTGGTTGCTACTAAGGATACCACCTTTGGCTTCGACAAGAGTAAAGTGACCTGCTTTAACTGTGGTGAGAAGGGGCACTTCAAAAGAGAATGTGTCAAGCCAAAGAAGACGGGGAATGGGAACCCGTTCTCATCCTTTACTCACCAAGACAAGCAAGCCACTAGTTCTACTTTATCAAACAAGGATCCAAAAGCCTTAACTGCTCATGATGATGAAGGACATGATTGGAGTTTTAGGTTTGTCTCACCAGGAGAATCTAACATTGCCAGTGTTGAGGATATTGATGATGATTCTACAAGTGAAGGTGATGTAGCAGTTGAGATAGCAATGTCACATAGTGAAGAAACAACTGCAGCCGAGGTCAGTTACAAGCCAAAAGAGGAAGTTTCCACGTCAGAGACAGAAAAGTCAGAATCACCAGAACCAGAAAATCTGATGCTGCACTGATGGCTAATTCTTCTGAACCAACTCAGGTAAGTACCACTGACCAAATTTTTAATAATCATGCTTGTTCTGATTGTGATACTTTTAGGAATAGCATAGATGAAAAATTTGCTAAGTTATTGGATCATAATGATAACTTAGTAAAAGATTTACATCTGTGCACTGAGGCTAATAGAGTACTAAAACAAAATGAGCATAGTTACAAAGAAAAAATAGACCTATTGACTAAACAACTTAGGGAAACCGAAGTAGTGGCTTTTAACCAAGCAAATGACATTAGGTACTATCTAAACTCCCTAGAAGACACTAAGAAACAAAAGGCAGTTCTAGAAGTAGAAGTCAATTCACTAAAACAGAAACTGCATAGTTGGACTAGTTCGTCGCATATAGTCCAACACTTAGTAAAAGAAAGGAACACGGGGAGGGACTAGGCTACAAAGTGGTTCCACCACCACCTGAGACCTTGATGAACACTAAGTCTAGACCTTTAAGTAGTAATCCCATCAAGGATCATGTAGTGACTACTCCTCTTGTAAGTGATCCAGATTCCCTATGTTCATCTATTGACACTGGAAACAAACAAAAGGAGACACTTCAAAGGCAAAGGGAAAATTGCCTTGTGTTAATCTGGAAAAGAAGTTTGAAAAGGTTAACTTAAAGTCAAGTTCTAACAAAGTCAAATCAGAACCTAAAAGGACTTCAAATGTTACTTTCTCACATGCTTCAAGTCAAAAACCAGTTAACAAAAAGTGGAACATGTTAACAGACTAAAACTGTAAATTTTGTTAAACCAGAGAAAACATCAAACATACAATAGTCAAAACCTAAAGTGATTGATGTTACTAGAGTGTCACGTACCTCTCCACAAAGAAAGTTAATCATAAAGTTGATAGCAGAGCGTGCTACAACTGTGGAGAATATGGACACATTGCTTCCTACTGTAATTTTTATCAGACACCTAGGAAGAAGATTGAACTTCGGGACTCAAAACCTAAGTCTTCTAAGAGGAGGTCTTTAACTCCACCTAGAAGAGCTAGTGAACCTAAATTCCATCTTTTGAAGCCAGACGACTGTTTATCATAAACATGCATTGCACAAATCTGGCTTATGGATAGAAAAGTCAACCTTCGTGTCTGATACTGATAACAAGAAGGAACCTGAGCTACCCTCACCCTCTAAGGGTCAATGGGTGGAGTTTATGATGTGTGATGCCTCTGGGAACCCCAGACAGTCAAAGCTTGGGTTCTAACCTAAACTAATTATTTACTTTGTATGTGCAGGGTGTTCGATACAGTGCTGAGACTAACACGTGGATTATAGACAGCGGAGCATCCAGGCACATGACAGGAAATAGAGACCTTTTATCTAACGTCAAACAAATAAAAGGAGGGCATGTTTCCTTTGCAGGAAACAAAGGAGGCTATATCACAGCTCAGGGAGAAGTGGGAAATCAGAAAGTTAAGTTTGATAAGGTGAACTACGTTCAACAACTTCAGAACAACTTACTTTCTGTTTCCAAATCTGTGATAAAGGATTTAAAGTCATCTTCGATAACCAGAAGTGTTACGTGCTGAAGAAAGAATATATGATCCCAGAGGACCATGTTCTGATGACTGCTTCAAGATATAAAGACCTTTATGTCTTGGATCTGTCAACAACTGCTACAACGGATCATGAGGTTCAGTGTTTTTTATCTAAAGCTACTGAGAAGGATTCAATCTCCTGGCATCGGAGAATGGGACACATTAGTCAAAGGAAGATGAATCATTTGATTCAGAAGGATTTAGTGAGAGGAGTGAATGTCAAGAACTTCCAACTTCCTGATTTTTGTGTAGCGTGCAAGAAAGGCAAACAGACAAAGAAGTCTCATAAGGAAAAGAAAGTTCATTCAATAGAACTTCCTCTTGAGCTTCTTCACATGGATTTGTTTGGTCCAGTTAGTACAAGGAGCATTGCAGGCGACGTGTACTGCTTTGTGGTCACTGATGACTACTCAAGGTTCACTTGGGTAATGTTTCTGAAATCCAAATCAGAAACTTTGGAGACATTCAAGGAATTAGTAACCACACTGGAATCCCTCTACAAGCTAAAAGTTAGACAAATACGCTCAGACATGGGACAGAATTCAAGAATCAAGGGATGGAGGCATACTGCAAGGAAAAGGGAATTGTGCATCAATTCACTTCTGCTTACACACCTCAGATGAATGGCGTTGCTGAGAGAAAGAACAGGAGTTTGATAGAGACAGCACGGACTATGCTGGCAGACTCGAAACTGCCTATCCAATTCTGGAATGAGGCAGTGGCAAATGCGTGTTATACACTGAATCGAGTCCTAATAGTCAAGCGCCACGGAAAGACATGTTATGAGCTACTACAAAGACAGCAAACCGAATTTGGAGTATCTTGAACCTTTTGGCGCACCGTGTACACTTCTGAAGAAGACACAGAAGGAAAATTCAGCGAGAAGGCAGTTGAAGGAATTTTTCTAGGATACAACATACCGAACAAGCGAGTTTACAATAACTCAACGGGTCTTGTAGAAGTGTGTGTAATGTCGACGTTCAGAGATATACCACACCACCTACAGGCAAAGGACCTGCATACTTCTTCGATTATGATGGATTCTTCAAATCCTTCAACATCCCTCTCTCTCCCTCGGATGATGAGTTAGCTACTAGGATGATGTATGATATTTTAAATACCATCTAGCACACAGGAGAATCATCTACTCAGTCAGAAGGGGTAGTCGATGACAGTGACTCCTCCTCTGAAGATGAAACTGAAGTAGATGACCAGAACAGTCAGGAGGAACAAGTTCCAGTTCCTGAAAGTCCACAAGCATCCATAAGTGATGCACCCTCGACTTCGGAACCTCAAAATCCACCTTCCTCAGATGCAGAACAAAAATGTTCACAATCTTGGTTCGGAGGTGACGGTGCCGACTACTCCAGGATCACGACTAAAACGTCTATCATTCCTTGACAATGTTATTGGAGATGTCCGATCAGGAGTACAAACCCGAAATCAGTCATACTCAGTTGATTACGCCTCAGTTATGGAGAAGGGTTACATTCATGTGGTGCTTATCGATGTTTTGTTTCGCAGGTTGAGCCAAAATATGTCAGTGAAGCACTAAATGATGAGGCGTGGGTGAGTGCCATGTAGAAGAACTACTGCAGTTTAAGAAGTTAGGTGTATGGACTCTGGTCGATAGACCTAAAGGTGCTAAAGTCATTGGCACCAAATGGGTACTAAAATGCAAGAAGGATGACCAAGGAGTCATTATCAGGAACAAAGCTCGACTGGTGGTTCAAGGTATTCGCCAAATCGAGGGGATTGACTATAATGAGGTGTTTGCACCCGTGGCAAGGATGGAAGCTATTCGTATCTTCCTTGCCTATGCATCGTACATGAAAATTAAAGTCTATCAATTAGATGTGAAGAGTGCATTCCTTCATGGGGAAATCAGGGAAACAGTCTATGTAAGTCAACCCGAGGGATTTGAAGACCCTTATCATCGGGATAGAGTTTACAAGCTCGACAAAGCTTTATATGGGCTTCATCAAGCTCCTCGAGCTTGGTATGAGAAACTCTCGACTCATCTTGTGAAACACGGCTTTCGCAGGGGAGTCATTGACTGTACACTATTTATTAAAGAAAAGGATGGCGACCTACTGCTCGTACAGATATATGTTGATGACATAATCTTCGGGTCAAAGAACGAAGAGTTATGCAAAGAGTTTGAAGCAGTGATGAAGAAAGACTTTGAGATGAGTGCTATGGGGGAGATGAAGTTCTTTCTCGGGTTACATGTGGATCAAACACCTAATGGGATCTTTCTACATCAGACCAAGTATGTAGGAGACATTCTCAGTCGCTTTGACATGGAGAATGCTTTGCTACTGGGACTCCACTTGCTACGAATCATGATATAGCACCTGATGAGAATGGAGATCTTGTAGATGCCACTATGTACCGAGGAATGATTGGATCCCTCATGTATCTCACTGCCTCAAGACCTGATATCATGTATGCTACATGTTTATGTTCCAGATATCAGGCTAAACCTAAGGTCAATCATCTGATCGGGGTCAAAAGGATTTTTCGCTATCTAAAGGGTACACCCACACTGGGGTTGTGGTATCCTCATGATGATGATTTTGAGCTCACGGCGTATAGTGACTCGGACTATGGAGTCTGCAAAATGAACTACAAGTCTACATCAGCGGGGTGTCAATTCTTTAGGAGAAGATTAGTTACACGGCAGTGTAAGAAGCAGACATCGGTTGCATTGTCAACCTGTGAAGCCGAATATGTTGCTGCTGCAAGTTGCTGTTCACAAATCATTTGGATTCAACAGCAAATGCGGGATTACGGTTTAAAATTCTCATCTACTCCTATTTTTGTTGATAACTCTGCTGCAATTGCAGTAACCAAAAATCCGGTTCAACATCCTAAGACCAAACACATCGGTATTAAATACCACTTCATAAGACTGTTTTGAAAAGAACTTAATTGATGTGGTTAAAATTAATACTGATTTTCAATGTGTTGACCTCTATACTAAAGCCTTTGATAAACCACGTTTTCAATATTTGCTACAGGTCAACGGCGTTAAAAGAAAAGTGAGGTAATTCCTGATGAGAATAATGTCTAGTCCGATGTAGTTTCGTTAAAGTTTATTTTATTTTATGTTATCTGTTTTTCTTTTTGTCTGTTGTATTTAAACTAATGTTATTTTGCTGTTTATTAAAATCTAAAAATAATTAAATCCGAAATGATTTTAGTATTTTAGGGGAGCATATGTCAGCAACTTAACATTAAAAAAAAGAAAAAAAAAAGAAAATGAGGGAGAAGGGGTAACTAGCTGAAATAAGGTAGATTGTGTCTGTGATACCGATTCAATACCTTTGGAAAATGATAGTACACAGGAACAAATCAAGAGGGACTTTAAAAATTTAAGTTTTGAAAAGATGCAAAAGTTCAAAGTATAAGTCTGTGTAGTCTAAGCAATATAAAAAGGGAAGATGATAGAAAACTGGCAACTCCTAAGGTGACACAAAGAAAGTAGACTTAGAGGCTGCTAGACCACATGATATGTTGGTAGATTCAACACGATAGACAATTAGACCTGATTGGTGATCTCAAGATCAAACTAAGTTGTTCAACTGGCTGTGGGCTTCCATCTTATCACTGGTTAACACAATCAAATATATTCCAATAAGGGGTAATGAGCATTTAAAGGCCACAAACGTGTGTGGATGACCATAATTAGAGCAAAGCAAGAAAAAATGAAAGACAAATGCAATAAAGCTAATGACTTATGTTGTTGGTGCATATTGTGTAAAATAAAATAAGCTGCTCTAACAAGGAGATAGGTTGTGTGCCTCTCTGCTGTGCGATGGCACTGACCTGAGGATAAGCATAACCTAGATATTCTAGAATTCATTGTTGTTTGCCGCCTCTCTGCTGTGCGATGGCACTGAACTGAGGACAGGCTTCTCTTTGAAAGCTCTAAGAATAGTCTCTTCTTGTAATAATACCCGTAGACCGCTCAAAAACCTCTAAGGAATGTTGATTACCATATAAGTGTGGGATCCACAAATGTTAGCTGAAATAATTAAACCTAAGACAGTCACCAGTCTGCGTCAAAAGTCTGTGTATGGATTTAAGTGGACGAACATACTGACAATCTGAGTGGCTACATTCTCAAGAGTTCAAATCAATGTGAAAATCTAAGAGTTTCAGTATGATTTCCTTAAGTTGCTAACGACTCTGGATGAACACCGAGAATTTAAGCATCAAAAAGTTTAAGAACAAGTCCCAAATGATTTGATGTTCCTGTATGATTCCAAAATTGAATTGGTCCAGATATGATCAATCTAAGTTGAAGCTATCTACTCCCTAACCAAATCCCTTAGATTTCCATCTTAGGGTTTTATCTCTCACAAAAAGTCCAAAAATAAACTTTATGTGTAGTTAGTTTAAGTTTTTATGTTAATCTTTTAATTTGTGCATCTGTCGGACTACATCAGGGAAATCAGAAGGGAATTAACTTACCTAAAAGGGTCATGTCTGAGATGGCCACATGTTTTTCAAATTTTAAAAGGTCACATCTGAAGTGACTGAATTGGTTAAGAGCTTATAATGTCTATTTCAAAAGGTTAAAATGTTCAAAAATGGCAGAAAATCTACCAAGTGTGACCCATTCACACGATTGGACCATGAATATGGACCAACCATGCGAATGGATCCCATTCGCACGATTGGACCATGAATATGGACCAACCATGCGAATGGATCCCATTCGCACGACTGGACATGAAATTGAGTCATTCAACCGAATGGCGTTTAAGAATGATCCTTCGACCGAATGACAGGGTGCGAATGAGTCAGTCAACCGACTGAGACTTAGTCGGTTAATTGAGATGCGAATAAAGGAGACCGAATGAGTCAGTCGACCGACTGAGACTCAATCGGCCGACTGAAAGCGACCGACTGGACCAATCGCACCACTGAACCTCAGTCGCCCGAATGAACTGAGCGAATGAGGCCAGCCGGCCGATTGAAATTAGGGTCAGTATTTAAAGGGCCTCAGTCGATCGCTTCTCACTCATCACTCCCAATCGCACCCCAAATCGCTTTCTTTCCCGTTACTCTGCCAAAATTTCTAGAGATAGTTGTTCACATTGCTATTCATCTTCTGACTTTCGATTGACAAGAATACAGGTACATTGCAGTTCAATCTTATAGAAATCAGAAGATTTTGAGTCCAATTTGGGTTACTCGAATGAAACATTGATCGGATTGAAAAATGCCCTAATAACCTACATCAACTAAGCTAAATGTTGAAATTAAGTTTAATAGGTCATTAGTGACGAGATGGCGAGTCCAATGAACTAGATATAGAGGTGTAAAACAAAAAATTGGTGAAACTGAAAATGTGAATCGCACAGTTGGTCTTCATGCGAATGGACAGCAAGATGAACTTCAGTCGCACGACTGAAGGGCTCAAACTGCCCATACGCATGGCTGAACCATGCGTATGAAGTTGAGTCGCATGACTGAGTAACCGCATGAAGGTATATGCGTAGGAGCCCAATCGCACACTCTGAGATACGTATGGGGTCAATCGCACGACTGAACCCCATTCGTACCATTCAATCGTACGACTGAACCCCTTTGCACGGTTCAATCGCACTGTTGAACTCAGTCGCACAATTTCAATCGCATGATAGAAAGATGTTCTTCAAGCTTAATGAGTTCATGACTTTGTTAGTAAATGGTACTAATGTTTACTATGTTTGTGTAACAGATGGCGAGTAGATAGACTATGAGCACAAAGCATAATATATGTGCCCATCTGGACTTAACATCCAGAAATGCTGCAGAATTCTCTGGCATTATCACGTTTCTATTGAGATCACGGATTGCGCATGCCATCTCTACCCCTTGCACCCCATATCGATCCATTCAACAAGCCTTCTGGGAAGGCGCTACAGTTGATAGATCATCGGAACCTCACTGCATAAGAAGTACCATATTTGGCGAGGATATTACCGTTTCTGAGGAAGATCTAAGGATTGTACTTCAATTGGGGGATGACGGTGACTGCCCAACCCGTTTACACCCCCTCACTGTCAGAGGATGTTTTCTCAGAGCGAAATACTCTGGGGACATCAATTCAGGGGTACTCAACAAGAGTAACCTCTGTCCCCAGTTTAAATACCTTGCACACATGCTGCTCAAGTGCATGGCTTCAAGAAAAGGTGGGTTTGATGAGTTACCGGATCAGATGCAAAACACATATGTTGCGTTGGTGCTGAACCATCCGTTCAGCTTCTCTAAGATGATCTTCACCTATCTGGTGGAGAACATCGAGGGGAAAGGAAAGAAAGCCTTCTGTATGTACCCACGGTTTATGCAAATGATAATAGATCAGAAGCTTCCTTCCCTGCCAAAAGAACAGGAGGATTCGGTAGTCTTGGAGGTAATGGATGACAACACCCTGGGAAGGATGAAAGTATACCGGGGAAAGCAATCCGGTCAGGAGGTTGTTTGGTCATCTTGCCAGAGAGGACTATGTTGCACCGGAAAAGAGAAAGTGGCGTCACGAGGACAGTGACTCTGAGGTGGAACAGATCGCCCTACCCACTCATGACTCAGATGAGGATGACAGTGGGGATGATGCTATTCCACTCAGAGGCACTGTGTCTGATTCTGTACCTCCTGTGTCCGTCACATCTGCAGAGGTAACTGAGTCAGCGGGATCTCATCAAGAGTTTGTTCTTAATGAGGAGGATGAGGCTGAATCGGATGAGGAGCCACTTACCCGAACTGTGGGAAGGAAAGTTGTTCCCACAGAACATGGGTTAAGGGTTGTTGGTGAACAACCGAGAGGCTCCGGAGATACAGAAACTGACCCAACTTATGCTCCGGGGTCCTCAGGCGGAATTGTAGGGGGAGCTACCTTCTCAACTGGATCAAGGAGGAAGAGAATGGCCAAACCCCATGGCCAGAAAAAGAAGAAGCGTAGGGTGACCTTTATCACTACCACATCCACCACATCCACCACATACACCACATCTATCACAGCCCCCACCATACCTTCCACAACATCCACCACATCCACCACATCTATCACAGCCTCCACCATACCTTCCACCACAACACCGTTTCCCTCCACCACCACATTCTTTACTCCCTCATCACCTCCACCACTATACAGACCTATCTTCACTACCGCCACCGCCACCACCACGTCACCCCAATCAATGCCCTCAACCCATCCCTCACACACCTATAGATCTCCTCTACCTCCAATCGGGGTAGAGGAACAGTTGTCGTCGTTAAACAGAATGGTGTTGCGATTGCTGGCGGCTGATGAGGAAAGGACAACTCAGATCCGCCAGCTTACTGACCTGACTGCTGCACAATCGCATAAAATTGCAGAGCAGGATCGAGTAATTGAGGAGCAGGCCCGACAGATGACTGCCCAGAGCAACGAGATAGCCATTCTCCAAGTTCAAAGCGTCACCTCAGGGAGAAAATAGAGGAATTGGAAAAGGCTAAAAAGACCATTTTGCTAAAACTGAAAGGATCAAAGGAGGAACCGTTAAAGATAAGGGATGGGGACAGAAATGCTGATGATAATGAAGATGATGAAGACGATGATGATAATGAGAGTGAAACTGATGAAGAGAAAACCGAAGAATGGTGTGAAGATGAAGACACTGATGGAGGAGAAGCAGCTGAATCTGTCTCAGCTCCAGGGCAAGATAAAAGATCAAAGAACATACAAGATCAGTCAGCTTCTGCTTCTGCACCTTCACGTGAAGAGCCGAGTATTCAGGATAAAAGTAAATAGTAGATGTTTATGTATTTATTTACTTTTGTATTCTGTATTGAAAAACCATGTACTAAATGTTTATATTAAGTTAATGCATTTTGTTTGATAAATTACTAATGATTTGAGTGTGAAATGTGTAAATCAAACAGATCCAAAGTACAACAGAGATGAGTTTGATATTGCTCCCCTTCAACAGGTCAAGTCTCAACTCACAATGATTCTTGATCTGCAAGGGATTGTCAGAAGGTCAGTGAGTTATACCCCTGAAGAAGGTGAAATAATTCATGACCTATCTAACGAGCAACTGGCAGAGATGTTCAGACTCAATCCTGATGAAATTGTCAAGGATGCTCCAACAGTTGATTCAACCAGTGACGAAGAACTAAATGACGTTGATGAAGTTGAGGTTGAAGATATTGCTGCAGAAGAGTACCCTCAGTACGCTGACAACGAGGGTAATGTGGTCCCCAATCTGGGTGAGTCCCTAGTCAGTGATATGTTTGAGGTGTAAGACAAGATGGAGCAGGAAACAGGAAAGACCGAAGGAACCGCCCAAGCCTCAAATGATGACGTAGACATTCGAAAGGCTGAGTGGGCTGAATGTTTTAAAGAAGTCAGAGCCCAATGTGCTGCACCGAAGAGGGATGCCTACACCAAGTTCTACAACGTCAAGAAACATCTTACAGTGTCAGGCAGGATTATAGCATGGGCATATTTTGATGATCTTAACGTTTATGCCGTTAAGAGGGAGAAGGGCATAGAGTACTTTAGATTTCCACATGATCTAAAGACTCTACCAGGTTTTGAGCTCAACCAGCTGGCCAAATTGAAGCTGTTGTATGCTGACCCGAGAAAGATGTCAGGCTGGTTTGAGGCTGCTCTAAAGAAAGAGTACCACACCAGGTGGATTAACTTCAGACCTCAACAACCTACAAGGTATATTAGAAGGTCTGAGATGGATGCCATTACTGAAAAACCAAAGATTGCGTTGAAGTGGAATCCTCCATGCACAATGTCAAGAATCCCACTTCAGGAAATGACAAAGGATTTCACACCACACTTTAAGTGGTGGTACTACGATTGGAGAACAGCAGAAGCGGTCATAGTCCTGGATAAAGAGGGCCAAATGGATACCATCAGGGTATTCGACCCAATGTGGCTAACCAACTTGTCTGCTAATGATGTCTATACATTATACAAGTGGCCACTGTTCTATGACACACAAGACATTGTACAAGCACTCCAGTTCCAAAATGTTATATGACTTTGCTTCGTGTTTGATATTCACGCCGGAGTCACACAAGAGGACAAGTACAAGAAATATGAGGAGGTAATGAAGAAAACAAGAAATTAGAGAGATCTAGGTCCAAGGGGGAGTTTGTTGATACATGTTTGTCCCTAGATCATGATATGTGATGTAATAGATCTTGTTGGTATGATTAATGAAATGATATTGATAGTCTGTTAGTTATAATGTTTAATAGTTCATTAATGAGTCGTGACTGAATTGATTGGGTTTATGATTATTTGAATGGTTGCACATTATGTTATATTAATTAAAACATTCAAACTTAACTTAATGAAGTTCTCATGCGAATGGCTCATGCGAATGAATCATACGCATGAATAACTTCACACAATTGACTCAGTCGCACGACTAAACCAGGAGACTGGATCAGTCGCACGATTGTAACATAAGATTGGCTCAGTCGCACGACTGAACACTCAGTCGTACGAATGAATCAACCGCATGGTTCAATCGCACGACTGAACCAAACTAATGGTTCAGTCGCACGATTGGATAGTGCCAACCTATAAGTACAACTCAATTCGTGCAAAAAGAATAATCTCGATCAATTACGATTCCAGACGTACCCTAGCCGTCCAGAAACCTTCCAATTCGTTCTCCAAGTTCATAGAACACATTAGATCGATTCCCAATCGATTTCTAACATTAGTTTCAATTCTTGATTGATTCTTCGTGTGTTCTCACTGATTGGATCGCCAATCAAATAGGATTCCGCACTATTTGATCTGGTTTACACGTTAATCTCCAGGTATTTCGGTCAAATACCAGGTCCTAACAGAAGACAATGATGGTAGTGGTGATAGTGGTCAAGACTTTCTTGATGCTGATAACCACTCCGTAGATGACAACATCAATGATGTGACACACTCCTTGGATCAAGTTTCTCTTGATAAGTGTGCTGATGTAGCGGGATAAACATCTATGCCAGATCTAAATTTCTCTAATTAGATCTTTCTCAGCAACTTGCTGTGATCCCCAGCTAAGGATCCACAAGTTTCATCCCACTACAACATCATTGGAGACGTTGTCTCTGGGGTAAGAACAGGAGGAAAAACTCATGAAGCAAATGTTTAGTCTTCACTCTTGTTTCTTGTCCTAAATAGAGCCAAAGAAAGTTGATGAGGCTCTAAAGGATGGAAGTTGGGTTGAAGCTATGCAAGAGGAACTGCTTCAATTCAAAAGATAGAAAGTTTGGGACCTTTGTTCTCTTCCTCATGAGAAGACTACCATTGGAACCAAATGGGTGTTTAGGAACAAGAAGGATGATAGAGGCTTTATCATCAAAAATAAAGCTAGACTAGTTGTTCAAGGATACACACAAGAAGAAAGAATTGACTATACTGATGTTTTTGCTCCAGTAGCAAGACTAGAAGCTGTTAGGATATTCCTGGCATTTGCTGCATCCAAGAACTTCAAGGTCTATCAACTTGATGTGAAGTGTTCTTTTCTTTATGGAGTGATTGATGAAGAGGTGTATCCCAAACAACCACCGGGTTTTGTAGATCCTGATTGTTGGACCAAAAGAACCAATGAGCCAAGATCAGAAAACATCTAAGTCCCACATGGTATCACAACAACTGCTGAAAGCCTCATCAGCAGTTTGACAAGTGCTGAAGACTTCAACAGCTGAAGATCAAGTGCTGAAGACTTCAACAGCTGACGAACTAAAGTGCTGAAGTACAACAGCTGAAGAACACAAGTGCTGAAGCTGAAAGACCAAAGTACTGAAGTACAACAACTGAAGAGTTTACAAGTGCTGAAGATCAACAACTGACGTACAAAGTCTGAAGACAAAGACTGAAGACATCAGCTGATGATATCTACTGAAGTCATCAGCTGATGAAACACCTGAAGGTCAAAGTCTGAAGATCAAGTACTGAAGCCTCAGTAGTTTGTCACAACTGCTAAAGAGTACTTCTTCAATAGTTGTGATATCAGTAGTTTTATATTTCTAGTTTCAGTAGTTTTATGTTTCAGTAGTTTTGTAAAACGACTAAAGAGCTTGTTCTTCAGTCGTTTTAGTTTCAGTAGTTTCTAATCAGTAGTTTTATATTCTGTACTTAACACTTTGATATGTTCTCAGTAGTTGTGAACATTTCAGTAGTTTGTTAAGAGTTAGTTATTTTTGTATTAGATCTGCCAGTTGTCACTTTCCGTGATAACAGCAGTGATTGTTGCACTCTATATAAGGAGTGACAACCTATTGTAATAATGTGTATGACGGGAATGACATGAATGATTTGATTAGAAATATTCTATATCTATAAACATTCCTTGAATCAGAAATATATATTCTCTCACTATAACCGTATGTGCTCTTAATGCATACAAGTATCGATTACTTGCTACAATTTGTCTAATTCCTGTTCGTATTCCGCTGCTTTGAACTCTAATACATCAAACTTGTGATCGCTGATCCTGTCATTGATCATTCTGATTATGTCTGCAAGTTTGACAAAGCTCTTTATGGGTTGCATCAGGCACCCAGGAAGTGGTATGAGACTCTATCTCATATCTCTGTAAAACATGGATATAGAAGGGGTACTATAGATGGAACTCACTTCATCAAAGGACAGGGAAATGACTTAATACTAGTTCAAGTATATGTAGTTGACATCATCTTTGGTTCAACTAATCCAAGGCTCTGCAAAGACTTTGAGAAGCGGATGAAGGATAGATTTGAAATGAGTGCGATAGGGGAACTCAATTTCTTTCTGGGAATTCAAGGGAAGCAAGTTGAAGATAGCATCTTCATTAGTCAGTCAAAGTATGATCAGGACATACTTAAAAGGTTCAACAAGATTGATTTTAAGATTGCTAAGACACCCATAGCTAGGAATCACTCCCTTGGACCTGATCTTGTGGGGGAGTGTGTAGATGAACATCTATACAGGGCTATGATTGGGTCTCTTATGTATCTTACTGCTAGCAGGCCTGATATCATGTTTGCCACATGTGTTTGTGCAAGATATCAAGCCAACCCTAAGATGTCTCACCTTATCACTGTTGAAAGGATTCTAAGATACCTCAAAGGTGCTTCAACACTTGGTCTGTGGTATCCTAAGAATTCTGACTTTAATCTGTATGCATATACAGATAGTGGTTATGGTGGTTGCAACATGACTCCAAAGTCTACATCTGGGGGATGTCAATTCCTTGGTGGAAGGGTTGTCTCATGGCAATGCAAGAAACAATCCTGTGTCTCTGCATCAATTGTGGAAGCTGAATACATTGCTGCTGCAAGCTACTGTGCTCGAGTGCTTTGGATTCAGAATCAAATGTTGGACTATGGGTTAAACTTCAAGGAGACTCCTATTCATATAGACAAAAATAGTGCTATCTCAATCACAGAGAATCCTATGCAGCACTCAAGGACCAAACACATCAACATCAGGTATCATTTAATAAGAGATAATTATGAAAAAGGATTAATTAACTAGTCAAAGTGCACACAAATGAACAATATGCTGATCAGTTTACAAAAGATTTTGATGAGCAGAGATTTAAGTATCTTGTATCAGCTATTAGGATGATAAACTTTGAGTAGGTTTTTCTTAAAACTAGTTCTTATTATTTCTTAAAATATGTGTGTCCTAAGTTGTCTAATTCATCACTTCCATAAGCTCTTGTTTTTTTGGATGAAAATCTTTATGAAGACTTTCCTTAGATTTCTAAAAATTTTGATCCTTCAGAAAATATACTTTTATCTTCGGAAGAAAATCATGCCTTCAAAACAAATAACTGTCTAAGAAATTTACCTTCGGAAGAAATTTCTGAAATATCTTCCGAAGCTTAAGTACTTGTCTCAGACACTTATCTGTTTTCACGGACCATTTTCTTCCGAAGAAAATTAACTCTCGGAAGCTTTGTTCTTCTGGACAAAGCATTCAAGTTTTAATTTTTCTTTTGAAGCAAAATTTTCACAACTCTTATAAAAATCTTCTGAAGCCATTTTTGTTCGGAAGCTTTTTCATTAAAACTTCCGAGGATAATTTACCTTCGAAAGCTTTTTGACTTCCAACAAAACTACTTTTTGAGCAAAAGTAAACTATTTTTTAGAGGTGGGACCGATATTCAGATTTCAAAGTTTATCCTCTTTCATTAAACTTTATCTGAAATCCTTTTTCAGATATAAACCCAACGGTTTCCCCCTCTTTCTATCATCTGCTTCTTTCCTCCAAACCTAAAACCCCAAATTTCTCTCTGAAATCACTTTCTTTCATCTTTCTTCATCCTTAAGCTCTCTCCAAATGGCCAACCCTCATCACAGAAATGACCCGAACTTTACCATGCAGTTACACATGCAACATAACCACGTTGCTCCGTTAAGCTTTGAGAAAGATCCTTATTTCTCAGAGGTTTGCTGCTTCTTAGCTCTGTCGAACTACTTCACCTCCCTAACCATTGATCCTCCACTTTATGAGGATCATTTGCTAGAATTCTGGAAGACCTTCCAAGAGGTCGTAATGGATGGGGAGAAGGCACTATCTTCCACAGTGCAGGGGAGAACAGTCTTCATCACTCCGGCCATCATCAACATGCATCTTCAGCTGGATGATGAAGAATGTGAGGTGTTCTTCCAAAAGGAAGCTGTAAATCATTCCTTTGAGCAGATGGGTTATAAGGGAGACTACTATAACTTCAGAAAAGGGAAGGTCTCATCTCAATGGAAATTCCTGCTCCATGTGGTTATCCACAGCTTATCAAACAAGCATGGTGGATGGGACTCTTTATTGGCCATGGGATGGTTCAGGGGGTCAAATTCAGGTATTCTCAGTTTGTTTATATTAATCTGCTTGCAAACTTGGACTCCTTTGAGTATTACATGTTCCCTAGATATGTCTTCTTAACTGTGAACTGGGCTCACAGTTAAGGGGAACAGGTAACATTTTTATATTGGGACAGATGAAGCCCGACATCTTTAAAATCTTGAGAAAGCCCATTGTTGGCTTCTCTGGGGTAGAAACGGCCTTGGTTCCAAAAATGTTAGAGTTCATTGCTCAAGGTGATAACTTAGCAGCACCAGCTAATGTTGAACCCACACCATCAATATCACAGTCACCTCAACAGCCGCAAATCACCCTCACCTACCAAAGAAAATACAATCGAACCCCTAATCAGGCTATTCAATCTGTGCGGGCCCCTATACACTCACCCACACAGGAAGAAGTGGACACTGGAGCTCCCACTTCTCTTGAGGAGCAGACCACTCCCATTACTTTAATGATCAATGCTAAGGTTCCTCATGCTTAGCCTGATAAGCTCATAAGCCAAACTGCCTTAAGCCATCATGCTGAGTCTCAACACTCAAGTGATCAACCTTTAGGGGATAGTTACCATCCCTAGCCTTTAGATCTAAACCAACCAATCCCCAACCTTGACTTCTATACTGATTAAGATCTAGGTTTTAGTGAGTATCATGATTCTCTCTTCTTTTCCCTTACTCAAAGAGAGATGAATGCTCCTGAGTCTCCTTTTTCTATCCCATATCAGTCACCTACTACTGAGGTGGACACTTCTGAACTTGTTCAGGATGTCCATATGGAAGAGGCTCTCACTTTTGAAAGTGATTCCATTATTAACACCTCAACCATGGAAACTCAGCCCATTGACATCTCAATTGAGACTATCAGTCAGCAGAGGAAAACCAACAGCCAAGAACCTGAAGCTGGTGGTAAGAGAGAGGACTCTAGTCCAATCATCTCATCCCTTAATGATTCTTTTGATGAAGATGAGGGGAATCTAAGACTAAAGATGCAAAAACAATCTAAAACATGCACATATTTAGTCTCCAAGGTTAGTCACCTTGTATCTCCAGTGACTACATTGCAAAACAGGGTCAATGATCAACAACTTGAGATTTCATATCTTAAGGACAAACTAGCTCGGAGACCTTTAAGAAGAGCTCAACCACGAACACAAGAACCTGTGGATGTGCTTAACCTAACTCCTGGCTCACCTATGCAAGTGGGTGGTGCTACCAAAAAGGGGGAGAAAGTCATTACAATCACAGAACCTGGGAGTTCTTCAGAGAGTATGGACATTGAGGACTCACCATCCTCACTTGCAATTATGCATACTCAACAACTTCCTAAAGTTCATATTGACATGGACTCTATAGACTCCTTAATACAGAGTCTATTTGAGGAAGGGATACCAAGAGCCATGTCATCTCCACCATCTTTAAATCATATCATTGGGTGGAGGTATGACAACAACAGAAGAGCCCTTATCCTTCTTAGAGTTCAAGGGAAACAAGAGATCTTCAATTTTCACACCTTGAACTTCTTTGAAAGTCTGGATCTAGTCGACATGTCACTTGTCAATCCAAGCCAATCAAGACAAGCTGACAGGATGGCTCAAAGAATCCAGGACATGATCATTGCAGAGTTCAATTTTAGAAGAAAACTATGGCAATTAGGCAATGCCATTGGTCAACTGGATGTTGAGACATACCCTAAGATTACTTTTATAGGGGAAACATTGACTAAAGGCCTAGTGGCAGAACCTGAGAGCCCTGTCCCATCAACATCAACTGCTGTAGTGATCCATACCCTTTTTGAGACACCTGCTGGTGAAGGTGCTTCTCCACCTCTATCTGGCCAGAGCTGAGAAGCTACATCAAGTAATGAAGGCCAAAGCTCTCTCCACCAAGAGTCACAAAGGTATGTGAGTGACAAAGGGAAAAGAAAAATGACATTTGAGGAGATTGAGGAGGAGAGAGAGAGAGAAAAAGGAAGCTGAGGGGAGAAAGTTCTCTTCTGGGTCTGCAAGAATTATGGAAAGTGCAATCAGGGCTGCCCCTAGAACAAACACTCAGGATGATGAGTTGAGGGCAGTCAGAATCAACTAACGACAGACCATGAACTATGACATTGACAATGTCATTTCTCTCCCCTTGGACGAACTAAATGAACTGGTTGACATGGAAAGGTCAAAGGAGAAGAAAGAGGCAGAAGATGCGGAACTACTGGTACGAATCAAAGAAGACAGAAGAAAGAAAAGATTGTACAAGCATGTGCCTACTCTCTCACCAGCTCAAGAAAGTCTTGCATATGAGGATGTGGTTCAACAAGAACCTTAGGTAGATAAAGAAGAAGACGGGATCAAGATGATCAACTACCTGAGTGCCACATGCCTCTATTAGGTAGAAGCACTTCTTCCCTTATCCTATGACTATGTTGAGTTTGAGTATCTCAAACAACTTGAACTTGTGATAGTCAAGGAAAGAAAGACAACCAAAAGAAAGCTAAAGGAAGAAGCTTCTAAGTCAAGATCCATCATCCAGAAGAGCATGAAGAAGTCTGCAGATAGGCAGAGGATGATGAGCTTTTTGAAGCTGCATGGATTCTCTGGAAGGAGACTTGGCCCCATGTCTTTATCCGCTATGGATGAGCATATCAAGGTGATGAAGCAGAAGAGAAGGAGTGGAGAGCTGATTGACTTACACTTCCCTCCAGGTCAAGCTCCACTGAAGTGGAGGTTAAGGTTGAACAACAAGAGACAACACAACCTGGACCTCCTGCTGAATCTCAACAAGCTTCATCTTCTGATCCATAGCAGGGTCAACCTCCTTGTCCTTTTGAACCTATGAGAGAGGAAGACCCAACTGAGAAAGACATTGAAGATCAATCAGGTGCTACAGGCTAGTCTTTTCAATTAAAAATAACAAAGAGAAAGAAAAGGATAGCTTCAAAGCCAAAGCTAAAAAAGAAAAAAGTTGCATCCTTTTCTAAACCTCAGGATGAGTCAGAACATCCTAAGGGTGTGCAACCAGAGGATGCTCCATTAACTCCCAATCAAGTAGCTCCTCTAGCATTAGGAAGACCTATCTTGTTACACCACAAATCCGGAAAGATGGCATGTTATTAGAGATCAAGGCATTGAGGATGTCGACACATGGAAAGACATGTTTAATCTGTCTTTACATGATCTCTTTGACATGAGAAGACACTTTGAGAGTCTGAAGGATCCTGATCATCTCATGAATAAGGGGTTGGTCATTATCCTGATGAGGACTGTTGATATCTGAAGTCTTAAAGGTGTTTTGGTAGCATCAGCCTAGGGGGAATTTGTAGAGATTATATGAAGAGGCTGAAGCAACCAAACACTTAAAGTCTTTCTGCATGCATGCACAAAAGTACTGAAGAAGAATGCTTTGGAAGTTTCACACAAGCAATAGAAATATTCTAAGTGTGAAATCTTTCAAAGCCAAGACCAATATCTTCCAAAGCCAAAGATGAAGTCTTCCAAAGCTTTAGAGACAAAGTCTTCCGAAGCTCAACACTTGAAGACAGATTTCTTCCGAAGACTTTTAACAACATGCTTATTTGATGTACTTTTCCATATAGCTGGACCCCTTTCCACTGCAACTCTGTAAAGTCACCAACTTACATGAGTTGGTGAAAAGGTCCATGCTTTTGGTAACTGTACATTGAGGTCTTGAGTCTGAAACTTTCTACTTCATGTACTTTATCCTTCAGAAGTTCACTTCTAATCTTTTCTTCTAAGACTTGATCATCGGAAGTGAACACTTGTCTTCGAAAGTCGAGTTTGTCTTCGGAAGTTGACCTTGCACTTTGTCTTCGGAAGAACTCTATTTCCTTTGGAAGTTCCATACTTGGATTCGGAAGTCTTTTATTAGATGCATCAAAATAGTTTAAGTGATGTGGTTTTGGTTGCACTAGCTTTCTTTTTCATCCAACATTTGAAAAACATTAAAATTAAATGGGTTTTAAATTTACCTAAACACCCTTAGAATATATAAATTAAAAACAAATTCTAAAATATATGATTAGTTAAGAATGGTTTTCATGTTTTTAATATATATATATATATATGTGTATACATATATATATATATATATATATATTATATATATATATATATATATATATATATATATATATATATATATATATATAGATAGATAGATATATGACGTTGAAAGGATAAATTAGGATACGAATATTTTTGTAGAGATTATATGAAGAGGCTGAAGCAACCAAACACTAAAAGTCTTTCTGCATGCATGCACACAAGTACTGAAGAAGAATGCTTCGGGAAGTTTCACACAAGCAACAAAAATATTCTAAGTGTGAAATCTTCTGAAGCCAAGACTAATATCTTCTCAAGCCAAAGATGAAGTCTTCCAAAGCTTTAGAGACAAAGTCTCCCGAAGCTCAACACTTGAAGACAGATTTCTTCTAAAGACTTTTAACAACATGCTTTATCTGATGTACTTTTCCATAAAGCTGGACCCCTTTCTGCTGCAACTCTGTAAAGTCACCAACTTACATGAGTTAGTGAAAAGGTCCATGCTTTGGGTAACTGTACATTGTGGTCTTGAGTGTGTAACTGTTGCACCCTGAAAGGATCATACATGCCAATTCAATAGGTGATTTGATGGTTGCTTTGCTGGAATCCCATAAGTCCAAGAAGAAATGCGGATGAAGATCCTGCACAAGAAAAACCAAGTATGGTCTTCCGCATTTGTCAATGCAGAAGACATAAAACAAGTACGGACAAGTATTCGTTCTTCCGCATTGGCAAATGCGGATGACCAATTAGTAATGCGGACAAGACTTTGTTCATCCGCATTTGTCAATGCGGATGACCGGACAAATGCACAGAAGTATTTGTTCATCCGCATTAACCGATGCGGATTACCAACATACTAATGCGGATGATCAAGTGAAGAAATGCTGATCAAGTCAACTCATCCACATTTGCTAATGCGGATGAACAAGCAGAGATGCGAATCAAGACTTAGTAAACATAGTGACTGATTGAATGTTTCTTGCTAATGAGTATTTCTTCTGCATTGAACTCAGTCACTATATTCGATCCTTAGTGAGAATCTCAATCTTACTAACCCAGTCAATTGGTATAAGAGCTTTGGCTCTCGGTTATTGTTCAGATCCACCCAAGACCTGAATAGAATTCGATTGATCTGGTGATTGAGTTGCTAATAGAGTATTCCATCATTTGTAAATAGTAAACATCAGAAAATACTCCTTTCAACAAGTTCTTACCGAAACATTCACATAAACCAGTTACTACTCAAGATATTTCTGCCAAGAACTTAGCTGAAACCAACAACAAGAAACTCACTAAAGTAACATATCTGATTCTGAAATCTGTTGGACTATTTGGACAAGTTGGATTAATCAATCTTAAAATTCATCTAATCAGTAATTAAAACAACTCAAAAACTACCTGTTAAAATGGATTCTAACAGTTTCTCAGAACTTGGTCATACACCTAAAACTCCTATGCTTAAACACAAATCTGAGTTTAAATAATGGAAAATCAGGTTTAGGAATTACATCACAGGTGTAGATCCTGATTTTTGGATCTCAATATGCAAGGGGCCACATATCCCTATCACTCTGTCTGTAGATCAAGCTGTAATTTACAAAACTACAAGGATACCCATTGAAGATCTAACTCTTGATGATGAAGATTATAAGAAAATCAAGATTGATCTGAAAGCTTACTCTATCCTAACTCAAGCACTCAAGATGGATGTGCTGAAAATATTGGAGAAGTATGGTACTGCAAAAGCTGTGTGGGATGCACTGAAAATTATGTGTGAAGGAAGCAGTGATGTAGCAGAAATTAACAAGGATAAGCTTGTTAATCAGTATGAAACATTTCGTCACACCAAGGGGAAGTCCATATCCAAACAACTGCACAGATTTGTACAGTTGGTAAATGACTTAGAAATCATGGGAGTCACTTACAAGATCAAGGAATTAAACAAGAAAATGCTACACAGTCTCCCTGAAAGTTGGAAATAGAATGTAACAATGCTGAAAAATACTCTTGCTCTCTAGAGTACTACTTTGGATATCATGATAGCCAAAATAGAAGCATTGGAACTTGATGAAAGAAGTAGAAATCTTGGTGGAGCAAGAGTGATTGAGGCCTACAAATTTTTATCAGAATCTCATTCTCATTCTGTGGAAAATGGCTTCATCACTGAGGAGGATGATTTCATCTCATCAAGAGATCAACTAAACAACACAGGGTTCATTGCAACTCCACCAACCAATCATACATCAACATCATCCCAAACATCCAGAGTCACTGCTACTCCTACAACCACTCCTGAAGACCCTAGATCAAAAGAACAAAAGGCAACTTACAATGCCTTTGTTGCAAGCTTTGAAGCATACTTAGGAGGAAGACTCACTTCTGCTTATCTGATCCAAGAAGACCTGGAGGAAATGGATCCAGATGATGTAGAAGAAATGGATCTGTAATGGCAAATGACCATGATTGCCATGATAGCAAAGAAATTTAAAAAAGGCAGAAAGCTCAGCCTTAATGAGAATACAAAACTTGGATATGATAAATCCAAAGTGAAATGCTTCAATTGTGGTATGGCTGGCCACTTCTCCAGAGAATGCAATCCCTCCAAGAGAAACAACTTTCAAAGGAACTCTCAAGGCTAGCCATCCTCACAATCTAACTCAAGCTCTCACTCCAACAATCAACAGCAGAAGTATCATCATCCACAACAACATCAATCATATCAAAATCCACCTTAACTGACAAACCAAGCTCATGGAATCAGGGTACGTGACTGGAGCATGTATGTAGAGGAAGTCAAGCCTCAATTTCAAAATCATGCACTTATGGCACACATCAACGATGGTCCATCTCTAATGCCTACTGAGGTAAAATCTAACCTTTGTAATGAAAAATGTATTTCTAAATTGCAAGGTTATAGAGAGCATAACCATAATCTGGCTAATAAAATTAAAGAAGAAAAGGTGAAGTCAGAGATGATGAAAAGAGAGATAAAAGGTTATGAAATCAAAATTAAATCTCTCATCTCTGACATTGAAAAACTGCATGGTGAAAAGTACACTCTTGCAGTTGAGAATGAGCTACTTCCTGAAAAGTTAGCTCAATCTAAGGCTGAACATACACTAACTGAAGTGAAACTTGAAAAGTTTCAAATGTCTTCAGTCAAGCTGCAAGAGATGCTTGACTCTCAAAAGGATCCTAAGGACATGACAGGGATTGGATATAATTCATGTCCTCCACCATACACTGACAACTACACTATCATGCCTGAATTTGTCTCGCTCAATGAGGAAATTGAAACTAAAGCTATGGAACCAAAATCTATAGTAAAACAAGTGACCAATCCTCAAAACAAACCTGATGTTTATATTGAAAAAAATGAGGATAAAATAAAGTTAGGTCACCTAATCAAAATCAAAGAGTGCTCAGACAAAGTAGTGAGTGTCATGAAACCCACAAGCCCTGTAAAAGCAAGTGTTCCTTTCATAAAATTCATACCTTCTGTTCTAAAAGCTAAAAAGAAGTATGTGAAATCAGTGAAACGCATTGTTGAGAGTAGTTTGGATAATGAGATAATATCTCCAAATAATTCAAGCAAATCAGAAAAGGTTTCACTAAAAAAGATACAAAAAGGATCACTGAGTTCAACACATAAAACTCTATCAGACCCTCAGTCTTCAAAACTAAGACAGGGAGTTGGGTTTGATATTTGCAACAAGGAACACATTGACCAGTTTGAGAAAGAGGTGAGAAATGGGTTGAAGAAACAAAAACAGCCCAAAAAATAAAACAAATGTAGTGTTGTGAAGCAAACTACAAAAAATGGCTGATTTTGATTCATCCCCTAAGCAACAGAAAGTGGCTCAGCAACAAATAAGAAAATCAGTTGCGACACACAAATCAAAATCTGATTCAAGCAACAAACAAATGTATTGTGACATTTGTGATATGTTCAATCACAAGACAGAAAAGTGCTTTTATAATCAATACTGCTATATCTGTGATATGAACAACCACTCAACCAAAAATTGTTATTTCAGCAAATATTGTTCGGTCTGTGATATAAACAATCATAATACATCTGATTGTTACTTTAATCAGAAGGGATTGAGAATTCCCCCAAACAAGCCCATCTCAACAACATCATCCGACAAAACTCAAGTCAGGAGTCATTTGCATAACATTCAATCTAGAACATCTAGATCACTAAATGACATGAGCAAAACAAAAGAAACGTGGAAAAGTCAAAGAAATAATCATTTCATCAATCAAAAGTTTGACTTTTCAAAACCCAAAATGATCTTTGAAAATAAAAAAACGATTTAAATTTCTTCAAAAGAACAAAGATCAAAGGTTTTACTACTCATCTGACTCTTCTGTTGATGTTGATGAGAAGACTCCAGCAAGATATCTTAAGCAATCTCCCAAATCTCCTCTAAATAGATCACAATTTAGAGGAAAGTATCAAGAAGTCACCATAATAGATAGAAACGGGAAACCCAAGGCCACCATGGCTTGGGTTCCATATTCTAACTAGTTCTTTTATGCTTGTAGGGTCATTCATATAGGTCCAACAACTTATGGTACGTGGACAGTGGATGCTCCCGACACATGACCGGAGATCGTTCTCTCCTTCATGACTTCAAGCACATACAAGGAACTACGGTGGCTTTTGTGTGTGTGTTTCTCATGGTGTGAATCACCATCCAAGGAGAAATCCTCTCCAATGGGTAGGTTTTATTTCACCAACCATCTATGATCTCATTGTAATTTGTTTATCAACATCAATGAAATCATAACACTATTATTATCCATCTATTTGTTCTTTGATTCACACACGTCCACCCATCTTAATTTTGATTTCTAGATCTGAACGAGATGAATCCTAAGATCCAAGCTCAATGAATCTGAAATATTGATTTAGCAAAATGTTATCAGAGCTGTTGGTTGCTGGGTTTATCTAGGTTTCTGATCTGATCTCATATTTAATGATGTAAAGAACAATAAAGAAAAGAAGAAAAATGAAGAACCAAGTCCCCTTCATCAAAAACCCATCTGTTCTTACCCAAAATCAAAAGAAAAACAAACAAATATGTTCAACTATGGTACAATTTGAAGAATCTTGACATGCTCATGATTATTCCTTCAAAAATTCGATGCAATTGAACAAGATTATCATCAAAAAGAAAGAAACCCGTTTGTTCATCTCAAAATCAAGAAGAAAAATCATCAGATCTGTTCAATATGGTACGATTGAAGAATATAATCATTCACTAGATTATTCCTTCAAAATTCGATGCAATTGAACACGATTATCATTAAAAACAAAGAAAAGATGAAGAAATGGAAGCTACTGTTGATTTCCCGACCTGCACTGCAGTGTGAAATCATTTTTGTTCAAGTCTAAAAACAAATGCGGATGAACAAAAACAAATGCGAATGAAGCTTCATTAAATGGGGATGTGTTATACATAAATGCGGATGTGTCATACACAAATGCGGATGACTTGGCAACAAATGCAGATGACTTGTCATAAATGCGGATGACTTGTCACCAAATGTGGATGCCTTGACACCAAATGCGGTTGACTTATAAACAAATGTGGGTACTCTAAGCACAGATGTGGATGTTTTGAAGTCAAATGCGGATGCATTGAAATCAACTGCGGATGCCTTGCAAATAAATGCGGATGCTTTGCAAACAAATGCGGATTAGCAAAGAAATGCGGATGTGTTGCAAGAAATGCTTAAGAACAGTTGATGAACAAAACTTCAAAAAGAAAAGAAAAACATGAACATGGATGATTGCAACCAACAGGCACGCCCATTGCAATCATGAAAGCAAAAAAAAAGAATATAGAAATTAACATTGGTCACTTTTTCACAAATTCATCCAGGGACTTGTACAACTATCAAATGCCCTTTTTAAAGTACTTGAGCTCACATTTTTATGATGTTTCGCACCCGTGTCTGACTACTGAGTGGACAGTTAGCCGGACTTTAATCAATGGAGTACTCATTATCTGAAAATGTCTTATCAAGTTATTTCAAAAGAATGGAAGTGTGTTCAACATTGATTCATGTTCCTGATGCTATTTATTGAAGTTCAAAGCCTCCCCATATGCCTAATACATTCTAATCCTTGAGTTGTGATATGAACTGTAATCCAAAAGTGATACAACCCATATCCAATACCAAGAAGTATTCTCAAGAGATTCTAACCTTTGCTAGAAATATATTAGGAGGAGCTTAATCTGAGGTGGAGAACATCAATGAATTGTGCCAGAACATCAATGATCAAGAAGACATGTGACAGAGAAGATATTCAAATCCAAGGTTTGGCAAGCATCAGTTTAGGGGGAGTATTGTTGGGGTTCAACAATTGAATAAACTAAAGCTTACCAAATCATAATTACAGCCAACTAAAGATCTCATTGTACTAGTTCAGAGACCTAGTTGATTACAACAAAACAAGACAATTCAACATGAAAAAGTCAACATCAAGACAATTAGAAAGTCAAAATTAGGTCATGTTGTAATATTAGTATCTGTGACAAATGGGATGCTGAGCTTTGAAAGGGTGGTAGAAAGTCAATGAATCTGAAATATTGATTTGGTGGAGATTCACAAGGTGGTAGAAATACAGGTGAAAGATCTGTGACAAATGGGATGTTGCGCTTTGACAGAGTGAACTACTATGAACAACTAAACTTCAATCTGTTAAGCGTGTCTCAGATCTGTGACAAGAAATATTCAACTCACTTTACAGACACTCATTGCTAAATTTTGAAACCTGGATTTCAGACTCTAGAGAATAGGTTGTCCTAAAGACCCCGAGGAAGAATAATACTTATGTTTTAAATCTGTTTTCTGCATCACCTAAAAAAGAAACATGTCTTTTGTCAAAAGCATCATTTGATGAGTCACAGCTTTGGCACAAACGTTAGGGGCACACCAACATTAAAAACATGAATAGATTGGTTAAAGGAAACCATGTCATTGGTCTTCCACAAAAAGAATTTCACTTTGTTGATCACTGTTCAACGTTGCTTAAAGGAAAAAAAACAAATCTTCACATAAATCCAAGCTGGTGAACACAAACAATACTCCATTGAAGCTCTTTCATATGGATCTGTTTGGACCAACTCATGTCATGAGTATTGGAAAGAAACAATATTGTTTGGTGATCATTGATGACTTTTCACGATTCACATGGGTGTTCTTCTTACTTCATAAAAATGAGGCATCACAAATAATTCAAAACTTTATCACACAAATTGAAAATCAACTTGATCTTAAGGTGAAAACAATCAGAAATGATAATGGAACTAAATTCAAAAATGAAGACATGAGTTCTTTTTGTACAACCAAAGGCATTGCTCATCAATTCAGTGTAGCTAGAACTCCTCAACAAAATGGGGTAGCTAAAAGGAGAAATAGAACAATGATTGAAGCAGCAAGAACAATGCTAACCGATGCTAAGCTGCCAATAACCTTTTGGGCAGAGGTAGTTAACGCATCGTGCTTTGTACAAAACCGAACTCTAATTGTAAAAGAAAGCAACATGACTCCATATGAACTTCTTTTTCATAGAAAACCATTTATTGGATTTCTTAAATCATTTGGTAGTCCTGTCTCAATATTAAACACCCGAGACTATCTGGGAATGTTTTCATCTAAATCTGATGAAGGATTCTTTGTAGGTTATTCTTCTGTTTCAAAGGCTTACAGAGTGTTTAATCCTAGATTAAACATTAATGATGAATCAACAAATGTTCAATTCAAGGAACATTCGTTTCCCAAATCTACAAATGGTCCCGACTAGTAGTTTGATGTTGACTCTTTTAAAAAATCATTTGATCAATTTCACTTGTTTGATGCATGAAATCTCCATTCAGATGACACGTCTTCACTGTCGAAAGAAGGAATGACTTTCCATTAATTCCTCCTACATCTGCTGAATACATGAATGAAGATGTTCCTCTCCAAGTTGATCCTATCAGACAACCACAACTAAATCAGAGTGTTTCAACTGAAGGAGGTCCAAGCTTGTTACCATCACACTCAGATGACCTTTCAACTGAGATCAGAAATCAGAAACAAGTCACTCCTCCATCTAAAACACAAAGAACATCAAATGATGAAAGTAATCACAGTGCTACTAAAGCTGAAGCAGGAGCTGAAACGGAGTTCGACAACCTTCATAATTCAACAGCAGTACAAGATGAAAGTGCCTCTGACCATAATGAACTGAATGTCTCCAATCTTGATGTAACTATTGCTAGTGACTCCATTCCAACCACCATAATACACAAGAATCATCCAGTTGAAACCATTATTGGTGATCTTAATGAGAGGTGACAAGAAGCAAGTCTGGTATTGCAAACATCTGTTTGTTCTCATGCTTCCTCTGTCAAACAGTACCCAAAAATATCAAAGAGGCACTTCAAGACAATAGCTGGATTGAAGCAATGCAGGAAGAATTGTTCCAATTCAAGAAGCAAGAAGTATGGAAACTGGTAGATCTTCTCAAAGGACAATATCCTATCGGTACCAGATGGATGTACATAAACAAGACTGATGATAGAGGGATCATCATCAGAAACAAAGCAAGATTAGTGGCACAGGGATACACTCATGAAGAAGGAATCGACTTGACGAAGTGTATGCACCTGTGGCCAGATTAGAAGCAATCAAAATCTTTCTAGCATATTTTGCGTCCATGAAATTGACTGTTTATCAAATGGATGTGAAGTGTGCCTTCTTGTATGGAAAGATTGCTGAAGAGGTCTGTGTGAGTCAACCACCAGGCTTTGAAAATCCAGATTTCCCTCATAGAGTCTACAAGCTTGACAAAGCTCTATATGGTCTTCACCAAGCTCCAAAAAAGTGGTATGAGACTCTGTCATCTTTTCTCCTTGAACGTGGATACAAAAGAGGAAAGATTGATCAGACTCTCTTCAGAAGAAGAAGAGGAAAAGACATGCTGTTAGTCCAGATTTATGTGGCTGACATCATTTTTGGCTCAACAAACAGCAGCTCTGCAATGAATTTGAAGATTTTATGCATTCAAAGTTCCAAATGAGTGCTATGGGGGAACTCACTTTCTTTCTAGGGGTGCAAGTCCAATAGACACCAGATGGAATCTTCAACAATCAATCAAAATATGTGGAAACTATGCTAAAGAAATTCCACTTTGCTGACTGTCAGTCTATCAAAACTCCTGTGGATACTAAAGTGAAGATTGGACCTGACCCTGAAGGCAAATCAGTAGATCAGACTCACTATCAATCAATGATCGGTTCACTTATGTATCTAACAGCCAGTAGGCCTGACATTATGTTTGGTATTTGTGTGTGTGCTAGATATCAAGCTGATCCAACCGAATCACATGTGAATGCAATCAAGAGGATATTTAGATATCTGAAGGGCAAACCAGCTCTTGGATTATGGTATCCGAAGGAAGGAGACTTCAATCTCTATGCCTTCACAAACAGTGATTATGGAGGATGCAACTTCAACAGAAAATCTACCTCTGGCGGTTGTCATTTCTTGGTCCTAGATTGGTCTCTTGGCAATACAAGAAGCAGAAAAACGTGTCTGTATCAACAGTAGAAGTGGAGTATATTGCAGCATTAGCCTATTGCTCTCAAGTACTCTAGATTCAAAACTAGATGCTTGATTAAGGTTATAACTTCTTGAACACACCATTCACATTAACAACACTGCAGCTGTTTTCATAACCAATAATCCAGTTCAGCACTCAAAAACAAAACATATTGAAATTAGATATCACTTTTTGAGAGACTGTGTTGAAAAAGGGTTAATCAAATTGATTCAAGTACCCACTGAAAATCAATTAGCTGATTTGTTTACTAAGGCATTTGAACCTGATAGGTTTGAATTCCTGGTTCAGTCAATTGGCATGATTAACCTTGAGTAAAAATAATCCAAAACATCAAAAACAAGTAAAAAATGCTAGAAAAACTCAAAAAAGGAATCAATTTTATGAAGAACAGAATATGATATGGGAAATGATATACCATATGGGAAATGATATAATTACAGTCGTTATATCATTCACTGTGCTTAATTTCAAAAATTGCAAGACTATCATGACTTACCAGATATGTTGGTAGGCTTAACTTGGAAGAGAAGATACATGCAATGATGAATTAAAAATCTTATTCAATAGGGAAACACTCATCACAAAGTACAGGTATGCATTGGCTTATCTAAGTGCATGTGTGTGTAGTAACCTAGACACACCAGGTAATGATGCTTTATGAATCTCTTTCACCACATCAAGTTTCATCTTTGTTTTGCTAAGCAAAGACCTGATGACACAAGCACATAGTGCAGATGTAACGATCCAAAAGATTCCTAATGAGGAACACATCCAAATTGGATGAATCTACAAAAGCAATACATTCCAAGTGAATGAACAAAAGAATCCTATTATGGATCACCATCCAAAGTGAAGTGAAAAGAATCCCAATGTGGATCATCATGACAAGGATCAAAGTAAAAGAATCCCAATGAGGATCAGTGAAAATGAGTTCTCATAACTTAAGTAACTTGGTAAGGAAAGTTGTGAAAAAGTTCTACCATGCATTGTATAAGGATGGTTGATCATTCCATGCTTGTGTGTGTGAGGTATATATTGAATAATTAAATCAACCAAAAACATGATAAATATCATTTGCATCAAAATATCAACCGGGTATGAGTTTAAAAGGACAAACATTCCTTCAATCATCAAGTTCATAAACATGTCCATTTTATCATAAAGGATGCACATGTGCAATGTAAGATTGATATGATCCCAACAAAAGATATACTTCTCTTCATTATCAATAATCAATGTATATAATTGTCAAAAAGTTTTTAAATCTTCAAAGTTTCTATCCAGATGTGGATATAAACTTTAGGGGGAGTAATTTAAAATATTATTTTTAATCTTTATAGATTGTTACTATCTTAAATTACATTCTTAAAACATTAAAAACAAAAGAAAAAGAAAATGCATGTGTTGTTGCAGAAGTTATACCATAGTATCTCAGCCTATGCAGATTCTTGGATCCATAAAAAGTCCAAGACCAGTCAAACAATGGGAAAATTGTATCACTTCTGATGTATAAGTCAATCCAAGCAAGAATTGACAACTTCAACAGCTAACAACTTCATAAGAAAAATCAATCAATGACATCTCTTCATAACATGAAAAATCAAAACAGTCACATTAACTTATGATTAAGTTCAAAAGTTAATGCAGGTAAGTGCATTGGTTAATACGGGTGAAGGTAGCCCATGCTTATAACCAATGTGGGTTGCTTTTTATTTCCAAGTGAAACTAATGCGGAGAATGGTTGTACTCTACCGCATTAGTGTGTTACAAGTATACATGAAATTTTGAAATGTTAAAACCTATGCGAAACATAAATTGTTCTACCGGCTTTATCAATGCAGATAAAATAATTTCCAAGTGTTCAACCGCATTTGTCAATGCGGATAAACATTTAAGTGTCCAAACGCATTTGTCAAATACGGATAAAATTTACACTTTGGCATTTGTTTTACTCATCCGCATTTGTGGATACATATCTTCAATGTTCATGTATTTTCAAGCAGAAATAATTAAGTGATTAATCTCCTGTCAATGAATGATGATCAAGTAAATGTGGAGTTTATTCTATCACATTTGCTACAGTGAGCAAATGCTGACAAAGTCAGATCTTCCGCATTTGCTACAGTGAGCAAATGTTAACAAGTTTTATTCAACCGCATTTGCTACAATGAGCAATGTTGAATAAGTTTTGTCAACCGCATTTGTTACAGTGAACAAATGCTGATGAACATAGTTATTCCGCATTTGCAACAGTGCACAAATGCGGATAGAAGAAAACAGGAGTAACAAAACTTCCGCATTTGCTACCATATGTAAATGCGGATCCCCAAAATCACAAGTTAACTCTTCCACATTTGTAACAGTAAACAAATGCGGATAGCAAAGTTATTGAATTTCTCTTTCGCATTTACTACAGTAAACAAATGCGGATGACCCAAAGACTTAAAAATTACTCTTCCGCATTTGCTACAGTGTTTTAAAAATGTGATCGCATTTGCTTTGAAACTTGTAAAATTTTGTAAAAGTCATTATTTGACTATTTAAAGGAATTTCAAAGGGTCATTTAATACTTTTCAAATCTAAGAGACTACATAGTGAGATGAGCGCAAAAACACAGTAAACCTTCTTTGATCATCTTCATCATCAACAACCAAAGAATTCAGTGTGTTCAAATCAACCTGTTATTATACTCGATTCCAAACAACAGTAGCATTGATAGAAAGGTGAAATTTCCATAAATTTTTCATGACCTAACTTTCAGACTGTTGAACCAAAAGTGAACGAAGAACCAAATGATAATGAAGAACACACAAAATCCAACTTATTCAAAGATATGTTATACATTTTCGACATCAATGAACATGCAAACTAAGAGAAATTTTGAGCATCATGAAAAACCTTCGCAGTTGTGTTCATCACAAGAACAGAGTCCGATAAAAAATGAAATGTGCAACGAATCAATGAAGTAATATCTAATAAATTGTTTATCTAAACTTGAAAAAAAAAGAAAATGTGATTGTTCTACAACAAATTCACCATTTGAAGTGACAATAATGAAACAGTGACTTCAAACGTTCATATTTGACCACTAAAAGTTAAACTGATCAATTATGCACATACTTTCTCATCAAAACTAACACACATGTCTCTTTGCAGATTAAATGGCAAATCTTTCATGGAGCATGCTCCATAATGTAAGCGGTTATTTAAACCCTGATGTGCCAGAAGGAGAGGGACTTAGAGATATTATCAGATTCATCTCTACAACAAGGATAGCTTATGCTATCACTATTAGACCCACCATCTATGAGAACCTCATAAGGTCTTTCTGGAATTCAGCTGAAGTGATTGAAGCAGATGGTGTTAGAGCTTTATCTGGAAGAATTGATAATGATCAAACTCTAAGCATCACTGAAGATTCTGTAAGAAGATGTTTGCATTTTGGTGATGATGCTGATGCACCACTAGAGCTGGATGAGGATGACATAACCACCTTCTTTCCTGAGATTAGGTATGAAGGGGGATTTGAAGCTAAACAGATTGTAAAAGGATTAGTTGATTTTCACTGGATATTTCTAATCCACCTCTTTCAGCACTGCTTATCCAAAAGAAAAATAGGGTGAAATGATATTCCAATCACGACTTCATAAGCAATTTGTGCTCTATGCACAAATAGACCATTCAACATGTCTGCCTATGTATTTAATGGCCTGATTTCAAACATACAAGAGGGGAGAAGATACAAGTTCTTGATGTATCTAAGATTCACTCAGTGCTTGATAAATGAAGCATTCCCAAATCTTGCTACTGAGGGACCAGTGCTAGATATTCCTCATTATGATGCAAAATCCTACACGTACATTAAGAAGAGGGATCCCAAAAACTTTTACAGTGGAGCTCACTCACCTCTTCTTCCTTGGATGCTTCAATAGATCAATCTAGAAGAACAAGGAGAAGAAGAAGATGCTCAGGATCACAATGATGAACAAATTGATGGTGCTGATAGGCAAAGGTCAGTATCACCCGATGATGGTGCAGGGGGTGATTCTCATACTGAACCTGAAATTCATGACTATGCATCTCCATTTGTGCTGTTACCACAACCATCTCCACAACCATCTCCGCAACCATCTCCACAACCATCACCACAATCATCACCAATATCCCAACCACCAATATCACCACCTCATCACTCACCAATATCACCACCTCATCACTCACCAATATCACCACGTTAACCATTGCCTACCCATGATATTCCTTCTGAGTTTGGAGACTCAACAAGCACATCTAAAGCTTCCAAATCATCTTCAGATGAGGAGGATCATCATGCTCAAATGCTATAAGGAGAGTCACTTCTGAGACTGCTCCCTCAGAGAGTTTTGCTGAATATACTGTAAATAGACCAGATGAAAAAGATGACAGGATTAGTGATCTCAAGTTTGATGGATTAGTGTGTAACGCAGCGGAATAAGATCAAGAATTAGACAAATTATAGCAAGAATTTGATATTCGTATGCATTAAGAACAAATACGGTTGTAACGAGAGAATATATTTCTGTGAAAAGGAATGTTTCAATTATATCAAATGTTTCAGCTCAATCATTCACCGATTACAATTAGGTTGACACTCCTTATATAGAGTGTAATCACTGCTGATATCACGGGATAGTAACATCTGGTAGATTTATTACAAAAATAACTAACACTTAACAAAATACTGAAATGTTCACAACTACTGAGAATATATCAGAGAGTGCTAAGCACAAAATATAAAACTACTGATGCTAAACTACTGAAACTAAACTACTGATTACAAAACTACTGAAAGGGAAAAATATAAAACCACTGAAAGAAAACCGTCACAACTAATGAAGAAGACCTCTTCAGATGTTGTGACAACGTCTGATACTTGGTCTTCAGTACTTGTCTTCAGCACTTGTCTTCAGACTGTCTTCAGCACTTGTCTTCAGACTTCGTCTTCAGCACTTGTGTCTTCAGATTTTGTCTTCAGCACTTGTGTCTTTAGATTTTGTCTTCAGCACTTGTGTCTTCAGACTGTCTTCAGCACTTCTGTCTTCAGACTTTGTCTTCAGCACTTGTGTCTTCAGACTTTGTCTTCAGCACTTGTGTCTTCAGACTTTGTCTTCAACACTTGTGTCTTCAGACTTTGTCTTCAGCACTTGTGTCTTCAGACTTTGTCTTTAGCACTTGTGTCTTCAGACTTTGTCTTCAGCACTTGTGTCTTCAGCAGTTGTTGTGACGTCTGTGGGACTTAAAGGTTTTTCTGATCCGGCTCATTGGTTCTTTTGGTCCAACAAACTCCCCCTGAACCAATACAGCCAAAACCTTTAACTTTATTGAGGTCCCACGTATTATTGGCAAAGACTTCTCTTGATCAGCTTCAGAGAATCGATCAGCACAGGCCAGGAAGAGGTTTCTAATCATGTGTTTGGCTAAGTATGGAGGGGAACTCTGTTTTGGGGAATCTAGACATAGAGTTGTGATCCCAACCATGAAACCTACTTCCCATTTACGAGTCTGTAAGACTCACGAACATAGGCCTCAAGGAGAACAACCTGTTCCTCCTTGGAGAGTTCTTCTACTCCTCCTTCAAAGAAGAACTCTAGACGATAGTACTCAGATAGGTACTTTACAGTCCTGCCATTCTTCAACTCCATAGTAGTTATCTCCCTATAGACAAATTCATCAGGATGGGTGCCCTCAAGGAGTAACTGGAGCTCATTCTTCTTAATGTCTTCAAGCTTCTTATATAATAACCCCTTTTTGATCATCTTGTTTTCCAGTAAGGCTTGAGGGGTCATTTTTGATGAGCCTTCTTGAATTCATCGAGTATTTCCCAAGGTGAGACTACAATGGCCAACATGATTGTAGAGTCTATTGTTTTTCTAACCTGGCCATTGTATCTATGTGGAATGGATCTTTTGTGTATTCTAGAGTTCACCTTGGGGTCTGGCCATACTCTCACTCTCTCTTTTTGATACTGAAATGTGTGTCTGAGAGTGTACAGCCTCTGAGCATGCCCTTTCATGGCTTGTATAGATGATGACTGGGGAAATTCCTTGTCAACCATCTTCAGTAGTTGCTCATCGTGCTGCTTCTGCTGTTCTTCATCTTCTATTTTGACTCTAACCATTTCCCTTTGTGAGTCAGGTGTGATCATGAGTTGACTCCTGGGTTCTGGTACCCTTAGAACAACAGAGAGTGGCAGACTATCATCTTCATCATCTTCTTCTATCCTCAGCACCCTTCTCCTCCTTCTAGGTGCATCACTGGATGATGGTTGGGTTGGTTTTTGTGGTAAAGGAATTGGTTTTGAGGGTTGAGGATGTTTGGATTTGAGTTTTGAGATTGGTTTGGAGATTTGAGGGGTAGGCTGTTTTTAAGTGGGTGATTGGGAAGGTTGTTCAAGCATTTTGGTTGTAAGTTTGGCTTTTGTGAGTTTTTCCATTTCAAGCCTTTTCCCAGCTCTAGCCTCATCAAGTGCTTCAATAATTATCCCCTTATGAAATTGCTCAGAGAAATAGATTCTGGTGGCTATAGCCAGAATGCTGTCTCTGGTCCATGAACGAATCTCCATCGGTGATCTTCCTAAATATTTGGCTATGAATCGAATCATGATCTCCAATCTCTCTTTCTCCAGCACACTATACCCAACCCATCTGTTTTGGATTTCATTTACTTCCAACCTCCTGATCTCACTGTCTAGTTTGGCTGTATCAAAGTCTTGCTTGAAGAGTTGCTCAATGATTTTGTCCATGGATCGGCTGTGTGCTTCATCTGCATCTTTTATCAGCTCCTCCAAGGATTTTTCTTCAGCATTCTTTTGATCACCAGCACTTTTCTTTCTTTTGTAAGTGATCAGTTGTTTTTCCTTTTCCTTCTCCAACTCCTTGGTTTTCTCCTGTGCCTTCTCATCCTCAGTTCTTTTTCTTTTCTTTTCTTTCACTGCTGTACTCTCCCCCTTTTTGGGTGCATTGGTTTTAAGGGTTTGAGCAGCAGAAAGTTTTTGGCTCAGTACATCCTCCACTATAGGTTGTAGGACAGAAGAAAGTCTCTCATCAACAGTTTTAATGACAAGTTCAGTTATCTGCGGTGTGATGAGAGATAGGGGATTTTGAGGGATGGCATCCATTTGCTCAGGGGGGGGTTTTGGTCTTGAGAAATGGTGCTAGAAACAGAGGCAGGTGGCTGAGATTCTTTGAGTGGCTGTGTGTTTAAGTGACCTTCAGAGGAAGGTGCCATCTGTTGGGTTGATGTGGTGGCAGATGGTCTTTCTCCCTGAGAGAGTTGGTCAAGTAGTTTTTGCAGCCTACTGACTTTCTCCTCTAGGATTATGTTCTGGGCAAGAACATCATAAAAGAAGCCCAGGTCATCATCAGCAGATGCTGAATCACCTGACCTCCTGCTTGTAGCAGGATGTACATGCACTGGGTGTAGACCAGATGTAGCATGTGCCCCTTTGTCTTGGAACTAGGGACTTCCAGCCTCAGGACTTTGTCCTTCATTAGTTGTTGCCTCTGGTGAGGTCTTAGTTATGTTACCAACCTCAGTCTGATCATATGCTGATTCAGAAGAGGTGGCAGCCTCACCAGATGTTCTGATCTCCATATCCACACCAGGAGATAGAACATTTAAACCCCGGTGCTGTGGGTTGTCAGAAGCATGTGTATCCTCTTCCTCAATTGTTGTTGTTCTCCCCTTTGTTGGTGGTTGTAGGGGAGGAGGAGAGGCATGCAGCTGAGTCAGCACATTGGCAATTATAATGGTTGGGCTTTGAGGGGCATTTGCATGTGGAGAGGGGATAGAAGCTGATTGCATCCGGGGAGAGGGATGCTCTTCAATGATAACCTCCTCAAGTGAGAGAGGTCTCAGTAATGTGGTTTCCCCTGAAGTGGTTGCAACAGGATCCTTTTGAGAGGATACCTGTGCGGCTGTTGCTGGTTGAGTCGTTAACACTACTGGAGGGTTTGAACCAGTAGGTTTATCCTGTTTGGGTGGTATAGGAGCATCATCAGGGGACTCATCTCCCTGATTAGCTTGTTTGGGTTTGGATTTTGGCTTGGTGGGGACTTTGGATCTGGCAGTTGAAGCTGTGGGTTCCCTTTGCTTGGGTTTGAGCAAACGGGCAGCTTCTTTGAGAGATTGGTCGGAGTTATGCCTGGAGTATACTTCAGCTAGAACAGCTGGTGCAGGGACTCCAAGGCCAACAAGGCCATCAGTTTGTAATTCATTTAAAATTATGGCCATCAGAAACCTAGGATATAATAGCCATCTGTTTTCCACAGGTTTCTGTGCCAGATCTTTGATTTCTAGAAACATAATTTGTGAAAAATTTAAAGGTTGGTGTTCTAGAATTGAATATAATACCTGTTGCCACCGGGAAGACATTTGATCCCATGAGGATGTCTTCGAGGCTAAGCAAACATTCACCATATGAAATATCAGTCTTTCAGCATCAGGGAAGTTCTTCTTCAGTATGGTAGCAGCTCGAAGATTTCCGTCGTACCCATTGTTGATGATGGATATATCAGTTGTGCCCTTTGGGTACTCAGTCACAGCAGTAGCATCTTGTAAATTTAGCACTCGACGAATGCTATCAGGTGTAACCTCTACTTGTTTTTGGTTGACCAATGACCGAACAGAAATTTGGCCGGAAGGCACATTAGTGTGAACTTAGGCATTGGACCAAAACTGACTTAGTGACTCTGGGTAGATGGTCGGGTTTAAGAGCAGAGCAGTACTATACTGAGAATCAGCCATTAGGTCTATGGCGTGATCAAACTTTGTCCAGAAGGCCGATTTCGTAAGGTAGGCGACGCAATTATGTCTGGGTTTTAGACTCATGGTTGCCATTTTTGAAAGTATGAAGGTCAGAGGAACGGCTAATGGAACGTTTGAGAAGAAGACAGATATTTATAGGGTTGGGATAGGAAAAGGCTGAAAGAAAACTACTGAAGGTTTTGGTGTGGTCATCAACTGTTTGAAACTACTGATGACGTGGTATTAACCTTCAGAGGTTTAAAACGACTGACAGTGGTGGTGTTGTCATCAAGTGTTATAAAACAACTGAAGACTTGGTTTTGACCATCAGACGTTGAAACAGCTGAAGTCTTGGTGTTAACCATCAGTATTTATGAAACTACTAAAGGTCGTGGTTTTGACTTCATATGATGTGAACAATTGAGGACTTGGTGTTTGTCATCAGTAGTTGTGAAACTACTAAAGACAGTGGTTTTGCCATCAGTTGTTGTAAACAGCTGAAGACTTGGTGTTAGTCTTCAGTAGTTGTAAACTACTGAAGACATAGTTTTGGCTTCAGTTGTTTTAATGAAACAGTAGTTGTATAAACGACTGAAGAGAAATTCCCATCAGCTGTTTTCGTCAATTCATAGCTTTTCAGCTGTTTCAGTCTAACCTCCATACTTACTCATCAGGCTTAGATCTGAGTTTCAGACGTTTCATTGGTCATCAGTACTTATCTGCATTTCTGACATCAGTAGTTGTAGCTACATCAGCTGTTGTGACTACATCAGCTGTTGTGACTACATCAGCTGTTGTAACTACATCAGCTATTTTAACAAATAAAGTACTTGAGTACTGAGAAGTTACTTAAGCTCCAGTAGTTTTAAAAACTTCTGAAGGGAGGATAACTTCAGTACTTATATATGACAATAATAAACTAATGATCATCAGTACTTGTGAGCTGAGATCATCAGTAGTTGTCACTTATTCTAGCTGCAGCATACCAAGCCTTAGCACTAGGTTTTGGAAAGTTGTGCCATCCAAGGGCTTAGTGAAAATGTCTGCAAGCTCATCAACACTAGGAACAAATTTTGGATCAATCAGACCTTTTTCAAAACAATCTCTAATAAAATGGTGTCTGATTTCAATATGTTTAGTCCTAGAGTGCTGGACAGGATTCTTGACAATACAAAAAGCTGAAGAGCTGTCCATTAACAATGGGGTCTTAGTCTGACAGGATCAGTGATCACAAGTTTGATGTATCAGAATATAAAGCAGCGGAATACAAACACGAATTAGACAAATTGTAGCAAGCAATCGATATTTGTAAGCATTAAGATCGCATACGGTTATAGGGAGAGAATATGTATTTCTGATTTCTAGGAATGTTTATAGATGTAGAATATTTCTAATCAAATCAATCATTCATTCCATTCAATTACTCATTTCACTCAATGATTACAATAGGTTGTCACTCCTTATATAGAGTGCAACAGTCACTGCTGTTATCACGGAAAGTAACAACTGGCAGATCCAATACAGAAATAACTAATTCTTAACAAACTACTGAAATGTTCACAACTACTGAGAACATATCAGTAAGTTAAGTACAAAATATAAAACTACTGAAACTACAACGACTGAAGAACAAGCTCTTCAGTCGTTTTACAAAACTACTGAAACATAGAAAATAAAACTACTGATATCACAACTACTGAAGAAGTACTCTTCAGCAGTTGTGACAAACTACTGAGGCTTCAGTACTTGATCGTCAGACTTTGACCTTCAGGTGTTTCATCAGCTGATGACTTCAGTAGATATCATCAGCTAATGTCTTCAGTCTTTGTCTTCAGACTTTGTACATCAGTTGTTGATCTTCAGCACTTGTGAACTCTTCAGCTGTTGTTCTTCAATACTTTGGTCTTTCAGCTTCAGCACTTGTGTTCTTCAGCTGTTGTACTTCAGCACTTTGGTTCTTCAGCTGTTAAGGTCTTCAGCACTTGATCTTCAGCTGTTGAAGTCTTCAGCACTTGTCAAACTACTGATGAGGCTTTCAGCAGTTGTTGTGATACCGTGTGGGACTTAGAGGTTTTCTGATCTTGGCTCATTGGTTCTTTTGGTCCAACAAACTCCCCCTGAACCAATACAGCCAAAACCTCTAACTTATTTATACTCCCACTTATTGATGGCAAAATGTTGGTCTTTTTCCTTCTTGATCAGTAGAGAAGATGACCCATGTAAGCTCCGGCCTGGGAAGAAATCTCAAATATTGTTTGGCAGAGTATGAATGGGAACTCTGTTTTGGGGAACTGGACACAGAGTTGTTATCCCATTCATGAGATTTACTTCCCCATAATGAGTCTGTATGACTCACGAACATAGGCCTCAAGGAGAACAACTTGTTCCTCTTGAGAGAGTTCTTCTGCTCCTCCTTCGAAGAAGAACTCTGGACCATAGTACTCTGATAAGTACTTCATGGTCCTGCCATTTTTCAGCTCCACCGTAGTTACCTCCCTATATACAAATTCATCAGGATGGTTGCCTTCAAGGAGTAACTGGAGCTCATTCTTTTGGATGTCTTCAAGCTTTTTATATAACAACCCCTTCTTAATCATCTTGTTTTCTAGTAAGGCTTGAGGTGTCTTCTTTGCTTGGTGAGCTTTCTTGAATTCATCAATGATTTCCCAAGGTGAGACTACAACTGCCAACATGATGGTAGATTCTATTGTTTTTCGTACCTGGCCGTTGTATCTGTGTGGGATAGTTCTTTTATGGATTCTAGAACTCACCCTGGGGTCTGGCCATACTCTCACTCTCTCCTTCTGATACTGAAAGGTGTGCCTGAGAGTGTACAGCCTTTGAGCATGCCCTTTCATGGCTTGAATAGATGATGACTGAGGAAATTCCTTGTCAACCATCTTCAACAGTTGCTCATCGTGCTGCTTCTGCTGTTCTTCTTCTTCTATCTTGACTCTGACCATTTCCCTTTGAGAGTCAGGTGTGATCATGGATTGACTTCGGGGTTTTGGTAGCTTCAGAACAGCAGAGAGTGGCAGACTATCATCTTCATCCTCTTCTTCTTCTTCTTCTTCCATCCTCAGCACCCTTCTCCTCCTTCGGGGTACATCACTGGATGATGGTTGGGTTGGTGAAGGAATTGGTTTTGAAGAATGAGGATGTTTGGATTTTGGCTTAGAGGTTGGTTGGGAGATTTGAGGGATAGGATCTGTTTGAGTGGGTGGAAGGGAGGTTGATCTAGCATCCTTGTAGTTAATTTCGCTTTTGTGAGTTTAGCCATCTCTAACCTTTTGCCAGCTCCAGCCTCATCCAGGGCTTCCACAATAATCCCTTTGTTAAATTGCTCAGACAGACAGATTCTGGTGGCTATAGCCAGAATGCTGTCCCTGGTCCATGCGCGGATCTCCATTAATGATCTTCGCAAGTATTTTGCAATAAAGCGGATCATTATTTCCAACCTCTCTTTCTCAAGAGCATCATACCCTGCCCATCGGGTTTGTATCTCTTGTACTTCTAACCTTCTGATCTCACTATCCAGTGTGGCTGTGTCAAACCCCTGCCTGAAGAGTTGTTCAATTATTTTATCCATGGAGCGGCTGTGTGTGGTGTCAGCTTCTTTGACCAGCTCCTCCAAGGATTTGTCTTCAGCAGTGTGATCATCAGCACTTCTCTTTCGCTTGTAAGTGATCAGAGGTTGCTCTTCTTTTTCCTCCTCTTGGACTTGCTTCTCTTCCTTTTCCTCAGATCTTTTCCTCTTCCTTTCTTTCACTGCAGTACTCTCCCCCTTTTTGGTTGCATTGGAGGAAGGGGTGGTACCGCAGAAAGAGTCTTTTGGACAGCAGCATCAACCAGGGGCTGTAATGTGGAGGAAAGCCTCTCATCAAGGGCTTTGATCACTATATCAGTGATTATGGGGGTGATGAGAGGGAGGGAATTTTGGAGTACAGCACCTATTTGCTCAGGAGGGTTCTGTTCCTGAGAAGTAGGGCCTGAAGCAGAGGCAGGTGGTTGATTTTGGGGTGGCTCTGTGTTTGGGAAACCTTCAAGGGAAGGTGCCATCTGTGGGTGTATGATGGTGGCAGATGGACTTGCATCCTGAGACATCTTGGCCAGCAGCTCTTTGAGTCTGCTAACCTCATCCTCTAGAATGGTGTTTTGAGCAACTACATCATAGAAGAAGCTCAGGTCATCATCAGTTGATACTGAATCACCTGACCTCCTGCTTAGAGCAGGATTTACATGCACTGGGTGTAGACCAGTTGGTGCATGTGCCCCTTGTGCTTGGTACTGGGGACTTCCAGCCTCAGGACAATGTCCATCATCAGCTGTTGCCTCTAGGGAGGTCTTAGCAATGTTACCAGCCTCACTCTGGTCATGTGCTGAGTCAGAGGAGGTGGCAGCCTCACTAGATATTCTAAGCTCCTTGTCTACACCAGGAGATAGAATTGGGAAACCCCTGTGCTGTGGGTTCTCAGGTGCACTGTGTTCCTCCCCCTCAATTGTAGAGGAATTCCCAGTAGCAAGTGGTTTCTGGGGAGGGGGTGAGGAGTGCAATTGAGTCAGCACTTGTTCAACTATTAAAGTTGGGCTGTGAGGGGCGGTTGTTTGGGGTAAGGGGTTAGAAGCAGTGTGCACCTGGGGTGGATGGTGCTCTTCAATGGCAATCTCCTCAAGTGAGTAAGATCCCAGATAAGTAGGTGCCCCTTGGGTTGCTGCAGGTTCCTGTTGAGAGGAGGCCTGAGCGGCTGTGGCTGGAAGAGTCATTGTATCCACTAGGGGGTTTGGACTAGTGGATATATCCTGCGTTTGTGGTGCAGGAGCATCCTCAGGGGACTCAATTCCCTGAGTAGCCATTTTGGGTTTCTTTTTGGTGGGTTTGGTGGGGACATTGGATTTGGAGGTGGTGGCTGTGGGTTCCAGCTGCGTGGGTTTTCGCAGCTTGGCAGCCAGTTTGAGTGTCCGGTCAGAGTTGTGCCGGGAGTATACTTCTGGCAGAACAGCCGTAGCAGGGACTCCCAAGCCAACAAGTCCCTCAGCATTAAGCTGGTCTATAATAATGGCCATTATGAACCGTGGATATAGTATCCAACGGTTGGCAGTTAGTTTTTGAGCCATATCTTTGAGCTCTGAAAATATTAATTCTGAAAAGTTCAGTGGTTGTTGCTCAAGGATCTATATGTATGGACTTTCTTTCTACATTCAAAGGATGAGCCACTTTTTGAGCCATAAACCTCTCACACGACCGTTGACATGGTATTATCCTTTCAGACGTTAAAACAGCTGAAGTCGTGGTGTTAGGCATCAGTAGTTTAGAAAACTACTGAAGACCGTGGTTTTGACTTCAGATGATTGAAACAACTGAGGACATGGTGTTTGTCATCAGTAGTTATGAAACTACTGAAGACAGTGGTTTTGTCATCAGCTGTTGTAAACAACTGAAGACTTGGTATTAGTCATCAGTAGTTATAAAACTACTGAAGACGTGGTTTTGCTTCAGTTGTTTAAAATGAAACAGCAGTTGTACAAACGACTGAAGAGAAAGTTCTCTTCAGCTGTTTTCGTCAATTCTTAGCTTTTCAGCTGTTTCAAACTGTCCTCAACACATTCATCAGTCTTTATGGCTGATTTCAGTTGTTTCATAGGACATCAGTACTTATCTGTTTTTACTGATTTCAGTAGTTATGACTGCATCAGCAGTTGTAACTACATCAGTAGTTTCGAACAGATGAAGTACTTCAGTACTTGTGAGACATTTAGCCTTCAGTAGTTATAAAAACTACTGAGGTTAAAAGAGCTCATCAGTACTTATATGTGACATGGGTACTCATGATCATCAGTATGAATTACTGAGATCATCAGTAGTTGTCACCTATTCTAGCTGCAGCATACCAAGCCTTAACACCAGGTTTTGGAAAGTTGAACTATCCAAAGGCTTAGTAAAAATGTCTGCAAGCTCATCAGCACTAGGCACAAACTTAGGATCAATCAGACCTTTTTCAAAAACAAAGCTGAGTTTGAGTTTGTGCTCAAAGATAAAAATGATGAGGTTTATAAACTGAATTGCAAAATAATTGATGATAAGGCTAGAGAAGATGTACTTCTAGAGAAGTACAAAGATCTCAAAGAAACCCTTGCAGTTACCCAGGTCGAGTGTGATAGATGGGTACAATCATGCAAAGGTTTTGAAATGCTTCTTAGTAAGCAATCTGCTTCAAATGTGAAGTTTGGCATTGGCTACAATCACACTGCTCCACCGACAGATTTTACCCCAAGAGCAGAGGTAGAATCTGATGGTGAGAGTGATAACCAATCCATCAAATCATGTGATCTACCTTCTAATACAGCACAATCAGAAGTAGCAGTCAGCATCAAGTCCTTCTTGAACCTATCAGCTGATGTTGATGGTCCAAATGCTGACATTCACATGATCAATAAGTTGATCAACTCAGGAGTTAATCCTAAAGGTCCTGAAAGGACTGGAGAGCAGGATTTAACACCTGAAGTTCAAACTTCAACTGCTGTCAGCACTGAAGAGAAGAAAACTGGCAGTAGAAAGAGTTTGAAGGCTACTAAAGAGGATGTCAAGAAAGCAACCAATGCTTCCAAGTTTGATACCATTTGACAGGATCAGTGATCACAAGTTTGATGTATCAGAATAGAAAGCAGCGGAATACAAACACGAATTAGACAAATTGTAGCAAGCAATCGATATTTGTAAGCATTAAGATCGCATACGGTTATAGGGAGAGAATATGTATTTCTGATTTCTAGGAATGTTTATAGATGTAGAATATTTCTAATCGAATCAATCATTCATTCCATTCAATTACTCATTTCACTCAATGATTACAATAGGTTGTCACTCCTTATATAGAGTGCAACAGTCACTGCTGTTATCACGGAAAGTGACAACTGGCAGATCCAATACAGAAATAACTAATTCTTAACAAACTACTGAAATGTTCACACTACTGAGAACATATCAGTAAGTTAAGTACAAAATATAAAACTACTGAAACTACAACGACTGAAGAACAAGCTCTTCAGTCGTTTTACAAAACTACTGAAACATAGAAAATAAAACTACTGATATCACAACTACTGAAGAAGTACTCTTCAGCAGTTGTGACAAACTACTGAGGCTTCAGTACTTGATCGTCAGACTTTGACCTTCAGGTGTTTCATCAGCTGATGACTTCAGTAGATATCATCAGCTGATGTCTTCAGTCTTTGTCTTCAGACTTTGTACATCAGTTGTTGATCTTCAGCACTTGTGAACTCTTCAGCTGTTGTTCTTCAGTACTTTGGTCTTTCAGCTTCAGCACTTGTGTTCTTCAGCTGTTGTACTTCAGCACTTTGGTTCTTCAGCTGTTAAGGTCTTCAGCACTTGATCTTCAGCTGTTGAAGTCTTCAGCACTTGTCAAACTACTGATGAGGCTTTCAGCAGTTGTTGTGATACCGTGTGGGACTTAGAGGTTTTCTGATCTTGGCTCATTGGTTCTTTTGGTCCAACATAGTCTCTGTTATGCCATAATCCAATAATTGGTTTTGAAGCCAGAGTACCTGAGATGTACAGCTTGCAGCAGCAATGTACTCTGCTTCAGCAGTTGATGTAGCAACTGAGGTCTGCTTCTTACTCTGCCAAGAAATCAAGCAATTGCCTAAGAATTGGCATCCTCCAAAAGTGGACTTTCTTGTCAACTTACACCCTGCATAGTCACTGTCAGAAAAAGCAACTAATATACCAGAATGTCTAGTAGAATACTATAAACCTAGAGATGGAGTGCCTTGCAGATATCTAAAGATCCTCTTGACTGCAATCAAATGAGACTCCTTAGGTGCAACCTGAAATCTAGCACAAACACATATAGCAAACATAATATCTGGTCTAGAAGCTGTTAAGTACATCAAGGACCCAATCATACATCTGTAAAGTGTTTCATCAACCACTTTACCTTTCTGATCTGTATCCAGTTGTGTGGTGTTGCACATGGGAGTAGAACAGGGCTTACAGTTTTGTAAATCAAACTTTTCCAAAAGATCTTTTGTGTATTTGGACTGATGAATGAAAATTCCATCAGCCTTTTGTTTGATTTGCAAACCCAGAAAGAACTGTAATTCTCCCATTGCACTCATTTCAAACTTCCTTTGCATTAATTTTGTAAAATCATCACACAACTGGGGATCAGAGGATGCAAATATAATATCATCAACATAAATTTGAACAAGTAGCTTATGCTGATCCACCTTCTTAATAAATAAGGTTTTATCTATGGAGCCTCTAGTGAAATTATTTTGCCGAAGAAAGTTAGATAATGTCTCATACCAGGCTCTAGGAGCTTGTTTCAACCCATAAAGTGCCTTATCAAGCTTGTATACCCATTCTGGGTGTTTATTATCCTCAAAACCTAGTGGTTGACACACATAAACTTCTTCTTTTATTTTACCATATAAAAATGCACTTTTAACATCCATTTGAAAAACTTTAAGATTGTGGAGTGCAGCATAGGCTAAGAACAATCTAATTGCCTCCAGTCTGGCTACAGGGGCAAAGGTTTCATCATAATCAATGCCTTCTTCTTGTGCAAACCTCTGAACGACCAGTCTGGCCTTGTTCTTAACAATAAGCCCATTTTCATCTGTTTTATTCCTAAACACCCATTTAGTGCCTATTGCACACTTACCTGGGGGAAGAGGAACAAGCTCCCACACTTGCTGCTTTTTGATCTGAAGAAGCTCAAGCTGCATTGCTTCAACCCAGCCATTGTCTCTAAGTGCAACATGATAATTCTTTGGCTCTAGCTGACTGATGAAGAGAGCGTAGAAGCAGAAATTGGACAATTGACTTCTGGTTGAAATGCCAGCGTTGATATCACCAATGATTTGAGACATAGGGTGATTCTTCAGATCTTGGTACACAATAAGATCTGTGCAAGTGTTTGTAGCAGGCTCAGCAGCAACAGAGGTGATGGTGAAGCATTTCCTTGAAACCAATCAGTAGATGGTAATTCAAAGGAAGTTGAAGTTGTAGAAATCTCATCAGCATTTGTTGTGGATTGTGCTACTGGAGCTACAGGAACATCAGGTCTAGCTGAATCAGGCAGTTGATCACTAAACTTGAAAAGGTGAGTACGTCTATCATCATCATCATCAGCACCAGCAGTACCACCAGGTGGTGAACTGTTGACATGAGCAACAGCAGGAGTTTGATAAGGAACATATTGCAGTATGTCCAAATCAAATAGCTCCACAGGGCTTTGGGGAATCTTGTCCTTTGGAGATTCATTAAACTTAACATGTAGAGTCTCTTCAACCATCTTTGTTCTACAGTTGAAGACTCTGTATGCTTTGCAAGTTGATGAATAACCAACAAAGTACCCTGCATCCACCTTAGGATCAAATTTTTGGAGTTGATCCCGTTTGTTGAAAATGAAACAAGGACACCCAAAAGCTCTTAAGAATGAAATTAGAGGGGCCAAATTATGAAGAACTTCATATGGAGTCTTCATCAACCTCTGATTTACTAGAACTCTATTCTGTACATAGCAAGCTGTATTGACAGCTTCAGCCCAAAAAGTCATTGGCAGTCCAGAATCAGCCAACATGGACCTTGCAGCTTCAATAAGGGTCTTGTTCTTTCTCTCCACTACGCCATTTTGCTCTGGAGTCCTTGGGATGCTATACTGCCTCTTGATTCCCTTTGACAAGTAAAACTCATCAAGAGTGTGGTTTCTGAATTCAGTACCATTGTCACTCCTCACACACTCAACTGGTAGGGAATACTGCTTCTCAACGTGTAACACAAAGTTCATAATGGACTGAGCAGCCTCATCCTTTGAATGCAAGAAGAAAGTCCATACATATCTAGAGTAATCATCCATAATTACCAAACAGTATTTCTTCTTTGCCATACTCATTACCTTCACAGGACCAAAAAGATCCATGTGCAGTAGTTGTAAGCAGGCATTAGACTTGGATTCTTCTATGGGTGGGAATGAAACTTTATGTTGTTCCCTTTTAAGCATGCAGTGCAGATTTCATCACAATTGAACTCCTTTATTGGAAGACCTCTCACTAAACTCTTGTGGATAAGCTGATTCATGTTTTTGAGATTAACATGACCCAGCCTTCTATGCCACAGTTTAGATTCTTGGAGAGAGGCCTTGGAGAACAAGCATGGACGGCCTTTTAACTCAATTTTCTTTGACAAATCCAAGGCATATACTCTTCCTATCCAGTTGGCCTTCAGGAGAGTATTATCATCCAGTACTTTGTCAATCAGGCTCAGAACCTTGGAACACAGAATCCTACAGTTCTGGCTTGTGAAAAGGGCAACATTCCTTTGTCACACATCTGACTGACACTCAACAGATTGTATTTGAGATTCTCCACATGGTTGACATCATCAAATCTAATATCTCCATTAGACACAAATCCCTTTCCAATGATGTAACTTTAGCATCATTTCCAAATGAGACAAATCCCTTCTTTCCTTGAGAGTAATCATGAAGAAGAGAGCTGCTCCCAGTCATGTGCATGGATCCTCCACTGTCCACATACCAGATGCTTCTTTGGCATGCTGAAGAACCCTGCAAAATCATAAGAAACTAGTTAGCTTTGGAGACCCAAACCTTTTTGGTTTTGGGACTGACTTTATCAACAAATTTAACCATAGCTGGTTTCTCATGATTAACAGCTGATGAAGATGGAGATGGTGTTGAAATAGATTTGGACCTGGAATTCCTTTTCAGTGGTTTGATCACACAGGCTTCAAGTTGGTTAACTCTCCCCAACAGATGCTAAACCATCATAACAAGCTGTGTCTAATTTGAAGCTCGAGCTTTCAGTTCATTTGACACTCCAGAGCTTGTTTTTGATGAGTTCCTGTGACCCACCATTTCCTCCTTCTTAGATTTCACAGACTTAGTCTTATGTTTATCAAGAGGAACAATATTAGCTGTCTTCTGATAACCGCATCCTTCTTAGTGGATTTGGGTAAGGCCTTGGGTTTATCAGGTTGAGATGATTGTGGTACAAACTTGGTCTCAAACTCAGTTTTCATTTTATTTATTTCTAGTTTAATGAGCTCATCCCTTTGGAGTTTTAAACCCTTTTTGTACCAACATTCATCAGATAGATGATTGAATTTACCACAAATTTCATATGGTTTATTCTTCATCTTGGACATCTCTAATGCTGAAGTGGAAACTACTGAAGGTGTGATCTTTAGTACTTTCCTCCTATCAGTACTAGGTACTAAAGGATTTGTAACAGCTGAAGACTGGTAATTCAACTGTTTTCCATCCGTCCTAATAGACCGTTTGATGGATTCCTCAGCAGTTGTTAGTCCTTGTGTTTCAACTGATTTGAAATGCTTTTCAGATGTTGGGTCTCTTTCAGTACTTGGGGTACATTGAGGAACAACATCTGAAGTACTCAGCTTCATATGAGTCTCAGTAGTTAGACCATCAGTTAATTTATTTGCTGAGATCTTAACACTGGTTTCATTCTCTGATCTTAGATTATCATTGGAGAATGATTCACACGATAATGTGGTTTGGAGATTGCTTTCACTTTCAGACTTAACTATGGAGTTAGGAGTAAAGTCTGTTGGTGGAGCAGTATGGTTGTAACCAATACCAAACTTCACATTTGAAGCAGTTTGCTTGCTAAGAAGCATTTCAAATCCCTTGCATGATGAGACCCAGCGGTCACACTCAACTTGGGTCACTGCAAGTTTTTCTTTGAGACTCCTGTGGTCTTCCAGAATAACCTCTAGCTTGGCCTTTTCATCATTTAATTAGCATTTAAGCTTATAAATCTCATCACTTTTACTGTTAAAAGCAGACTCATACTCAGCTTTTCTTTTGGAAATGGTTTTCTCAAACTCAAGTTTTTGATTTATTAATGCTACATTTGCCTCTCTAATAGAGACAAAGGCAGCTATGCATGATTCAGAACATAACTTGGCTTTAGCCTCTGAAGATACCTGAGTTACCTGTGAAGATGATGCATTTGAGCAGGAACCCTCAGTAGACTCCAGGGCCATGAGAGCAAGATTTCCAAAAGGGTGTTCACCACCATTTTGAGTAGCACCAGCATAGTATTGCTCAGTGTGACCAGACAAGTTATCAGGTAAGCTACTCCAGTCAATGACTCCAGGTGTGAAGAAGCTGTGATGAGGTTGTGATTGAGATGGAGATGGTTGAGGTTCTGGTAGTGCATGAGATTGTGGTACTATAGGAGCTTGAACTTGATTTGACTGTGGCATATAATAGCGGGGATAAGGATATGACATTTGACCCTGAGGAACAAAATGTGCAGGAGATTGAGGGTGTGATGAATGACTAGAACCAGCAGAATGTTGCCTTTGGATTGTGAATTGTTATTGGAAAAGTCAAAAAGGGTGCAGAGGTGATAGATCCAGTTGATCTACACTCTCTTGCAAAGTGTCCAAGCCTGTGGCATTTGTGACATTTCAACTTGCTCTTGTCAAAACCGACTTTGGTTTTGTCAGAGAGTCCAGGAAATTTCCTGCCAGTTCTCTTGTAGAATTTTTGAGATCTGATATTGATCAAGGCCATTTGGCTCAAAATATCCATCTCTTCTAAGTCATCATCAGCAATGCCCTTCAAATCATCCATGATAATGCATAGATTGTCACTATTATTACCAGAATGACAATCAACACTCACAAAGGCATGATTAGAATTGTTTGAGGTGAAATCAATATGCTCATCATAGTGGCATTCTGATCCTGCATACTTTGACTCATGACTTACCAAGGCAGTGTTTCCTGGTACAAAGTCATCAGTGAGCTTTCCAGATGATGATAGTTTTCGTTTCTGTTCTATCTCTCTCTCAAATGTGAGCAATTTCCCATGGAGTTGGGTGAGAGATAGTTTGTGCAAATTTGCACTGGAGCGTAGGACAATAGTATATATGTCCCATCTCTCAGGCAGTGATCTGAGAAATCTGTTATTCATCTGGCTATTGGTGTACTCATCTTTGACCATTTTTAATTCAGAGATCAAACAAGAGAACCGCTCAAACTGTTGAGTCAGTGTCTCACCCTTCCTATGAGAGAATGTCTCATAGCAAGGATTTCTCTATTATTTGCCAAGACCTCATCTGTTCCTCCAAATTGTTCTTTCAAGGCATTCCAGAGGTCATGGGCAGTTTCATAATGCATTAGCCCAGAATAGATTTCATTGGGCAGTGCCATGGCCAGAATTCCATGGGCTTTTGCATCAATCTCAAACAATTTCTTATCCTCATCTGAGTATTGCTCCCTCCTCTTCGGAACCATTTGATTGGTTTCCGAGTTATTCACCATAGGCTTGTGTGGACCATGTACCACCGATGTCCAACAACCTGAGCTGTTAACGGACAGGTGATGGAGCATTCGTCGTTGCCATATGTTATACTCACTCCTAACCAGCATTGGAGGCTTGGTTGAGTAACCAGTATTGTAAGGATCATTGGAAGGAGTAGTCATTTTAGGTCCAAATACAATTTAATTCAAGCTTTTAAAAGATTTTACACAGACCACAACTGACTCAATGAAAACCAAGAATAAATCTCAAGATGAATGGCCAAAAACACAGAAAATTCAATCCCTATAACCGTTTCTTGCAAAAATGCTAATTCAATCAAACTTGGATCTTGGATAGCAGTTTCAATGATCAATTATTAGATCGATCAATGATTAACCAAGCTCTGATACCATTTGACAGGATCAGTGATCTCAAGTTTGATGGATTAGAGTGTAACGCAGCGGTATAAGATCAAGAATTAGACAAATTATAACAAGAATTTGATATTCGTATGCATTAAGAACAAATACGGTTGTAACGAGAGAATATATTTCTGTGAAAAGGAATGTTTTAATTATATCAAATGTTTCACCTCAATCAGTCACCGATTACAATTAGGTTGACACTCCTTATATAGAGTGTAATCACTGCTGATATCACGGGATAGTGACATCTGGCAGATTTATTACAAAAATAACTAACACTTAACAAACTACTGAAATGTTCACTACTACTGAGAACATATCAGAGAGTGCTAAGCACAAAATATAAAACTACTGATGCTAAACTACTGAAACTAAACTACTGATTACAAAACTACTGAAAGGGAAAAATATAAAACTACTGAAAGAAAACCGTCACAACTACTGAAGAAGACCTCTTCAGCTGTTGTGACAACGTCTGATACTTGGTCTTCAATACTTGTCTTCAGCACTTGTCTTCAGACTGTCTTCAGCACTTGTCTTTGGACTTTGTCTTCAGCACTTGTGTCTTCAGACTTTGTCTTCAGCACTTGTGTCTTCAGACTGTCTTTAGCACTTGTGTCTTCAGACTTTGTCTTCAGCACTTGTGTCTTCAGCAGTTGTTGTGACGTCTGTGGGACTTAAAGGTTTTTCTGATCCGGCTCATTGGTTCTTTTGGTCCAACAAAAGATGAGTTAATCTCTGAGCTCTTACAAAAAATTGAAAGGTTAGAAAGAATACTAAATAGGAGGGCTAGAATCAATGATGATAGGATTCTAGAGCTTGATGAAAGGAGCAGGAGTTAAAAGAGCTTAAAGAAAAACATGAAGCTAAAAAGAAGGAGAAAGAGAAAGAGATTGAAAACTTAAAAGCTGCACTTAACCATTCTAGAGAAGAAGTAAGTGGCCATGTTGATACACTTGAAATTCAAACTATAGCTATGGAAGAGCAAGAAGATATGATTGAAGAACAAGCAGAGATCATCTCCAATCTCCAAAGTCAAATTGATAACCAAAATAAAAGAATCTCTGAACTTGAGATGCTAATTGAAATACAAAGATGTGCTGATGCTGAAGAAAATAAAAAGGATGAAGAAAGAATGATGACTGATGAGAAACAATCATCTACTAAAAATGTTGAAAAAGAAGAAGATGCTGGCAAAGCAAAGAATGAAGAATCAAGTCTAGAGATTATGGTTTATTTTGGGCAATCAGATGCTACTCAAACTGAGAAAGCTGAATTTGAAGAATTAATTAGTGCTTTGCATAGCTTTACTTCTGAATAATTCAAAATAGATGAAGATTTTTGGGATTTTGTTACAGACCAGAGGATCAACACTGAACCCATTATGCTCATTCCTCAATCTCCAGTTCCATTGGAGAAAGAGTTGAGCATGCAAATGGTACTTGCTGTGTCATTATCACAAGAACAAAAAGATATGATTAAAAAGTTTTGTGAAAAAGAAAAAGAAAGAGAAGAAAAAGAGGCTAATGATCAAGAAAAAGTACAAAAAGTGGCTAAAAAATTTCCTGAGGAGATGAAACAAGCTGAACCCTCTTCTAGTCCTCCACTACAAACTTATACTAGAAAGAGCAAATACTTATCTGAGAAAGCTAAAGGAAAAAGACCATGAATGAAGAAGAACCAGCAAAGAAAACCAAACTAGATGATCCCAGAAGTCTTGCTGCAGTAGCAGAATTCCTCGAAGAACATGAAAAAGCTGAGGCACAATTGAAGAAACCAGATGTATTCATGATCTTGAAGAAGGAGAGATTGAGGGAGGATATAATGCTGATGAGCCTTTAGATGTTGACAGCCTTGTGGTAAAAGAAAGATGTGTGCATGAAATGGTGTTAAAGGCTCAAACTGATGACCTGATAATAAACAATGTTTTTGATCAATCATGGGTATGATCCAGATGAAGTTTTTAGTATGACATATGAAGGCATGAAAGCAAAAGAAGAAAAGGTCAATAAACTGCTGGATTGAAACTTTGAAACTTAGTATGAATATCATTTTCTAGAAAGGTTCATGTGCCTAAACTATCATCCATGAAGAAATCAACCTCAACTCCTGAACCACTATTTTCTGATCTTTATAGCATGGCAGATAAGAAAATGAAGGATTATCTTTCAAGCCAAGGCTTCACAAGAAGGAAGCTTGGGAATATGAAAACAATCTCATTAAGGGCTGCAACTCTCCAAATGATTAATGAAAGGAAAGATAGACTCAAGTAGATAGAAGAAGAAATCATAAAAAAAGCCAAGATCAAGAGTAACAGCTCAAGACATGCTGCTAAACCAAAAAGATCAAGAATTGTTGGCTCGTGTACTTCATAAATACCCTGAATGGTTTGCCGAAGCCTCTCAACTAAAACTACAAGAAGGGTTAACCACTGTTGAGTTAATTAAAGGGGTGTCTACTCCTAAAGGCAAAGTTGATTAGAAAATAATTGCATGGAAGTATGACAGCACTTGGAACATTTTTATGGTTAAAAGGATCTCCGGGCTGGTCCAATTCTTTACAGAGTACTCTGCTCCGGTAAATGCCCTGGAGATCCATGACCTAAAAGAACTAGCTGAACTGGAACTAATCAATCACTCAGCTATGTTTAGGGGATATGATTTGAAAATATACTCAAAATGTTCAAAAGGACTGACAATTTCAAATCATTAAAGGCAATATGCATGAGGAAAGACAAGTCATTTATTAATCCCCTTGAGAAGAAGAAGACAATACAAGCTGAAGAAGTTGTGTTTCTAGAGTTAAAAGTGAAACCAACAGAATCTTTAAAGAGAAAAATGGTGTTTGGTATTCATTCCTTTAAACCCATCTCAAATGTAAGGCCCCGTTCCCGGGACGCTTACAGCTGGATCCTCATCGCACATAAAACATATAATTACTTTTCTTTTACACAAATATCGCAGCGGAAACATTCAAAAATGACATCTCGTTTCATTATAAAAGCTTTTGCAAAATAATACATCGTAATTCGATTACAAAAACCAAATTGCATTACATCACAAAAGCATTATAAACATGGATGCCATCCCAAAAGAGCTGAGTAGTCGCCTCGTGCCATCCTCAGCAACTATTACCTGCCACCTGGAAACACATCAAAGTCAGCGTTGCTGAGTAAGTTCTAGTTTTATAAATAAAATATACTTTTCTCTTATTAAAACCATACTTTACGTTCATGCATTCATACATCATACATATACAGATAACATCATTATTATCTTCATCATCTATACATTAACTTTCATTCTTTCATACATTCTTACTTTCATTCGTTCATTCATTACTTCTAGTGACATGTACATTACCTCGAACATTGTACACGAAGCGAGTAACTAGACCTGAGGTCTTTCATAGACCTCGGACATTGGGCACGGAGCTGACTCCAGTACCTAGGGCAAGTACATTACCATTTATCTTTTCTCTTCCGTTCCGGATCAACGCCATATGCTATACCCCGAACATTGTGCACGAAGCGGGTAACTGAGCCTGAGGTCTTTCATAGATCTAGAACATTGTGCACGAAGCTGACTCTAGCACCTATGGCAAGCAGAAAGGATCCCATTCATATGGTCAATCAAAAAGAGTGGACCCCAGTGTGCATCCTTCGGGGTAGCTAACCCGCACACCGTTGAGGTAAAACCTTCATCGGGTGTGCACCTCCATACATTTGCTTGCAAGCCTTCTTACATTCATTCGTTCATTAATGCATGCATTCATTCATCATGTTCCTCCTTCATTATATTTTGCTTTACGTTACATAATACTTTCGGTTAATTCACTAACATAACATGTAAAGCCACAGGAAAGATAAACATATATCATAATAAGGAACATATCATACATAGGCATCAACATTGTACAGGGCAACATCATACATACATAACATGCATAATCATGCATATCGTCATCATCATGCCCAACATGCTCTCTAAGGCCTCAAACGTCATCTTACATGCTCTTACGGGAACCTTTACGTCAAAACTTACATCTGCACTTTCCCCCGAAAATCAAAAGTTAAACTATACTTCTCCTTGGGTGCAACAGCCCTATTCAGGCGTATGGACACCCTTCAGTCGCATGGCCTCCATGCGACTGAGCATAATGCGAATGAACCACTGTGGATGAACACTTATGCGAATGAACGCCCAATCGTGCGAATGAACTAATGCAGATGGACCTCATGCGAATAGAACTAATGCGGATGAACACTAATACGACTGGACCCTCATTCGCATGACTCCCCATGCGACTGTCCCCAATACTGCGAATGAACTCCCATTTATGCGAATGGACCCCAATTGCCCCTCATTCGGCCGTATGGCCTCCAGTCGGTTACCTAGCCCTAGCTGATGCAGAATGCAGTTCATCCCAAACACAATCTGCCATTTTCGACCTCCAAGCTCTTCCAAACTCATTCTAAGCCCAAATCGACCATCCTAATCCTTAAGGATCCATACCACAACACCATTCAAGCACACACAAGCTCACAAACAAGGCTCAAATGCATCATACACACACATACACATACACAAACGGGTCAAACATGCACCCACACAAAAACCCGATTTTCAGATGTTTTCCAGCCCCAAATCATTCAAAAACGTTTAAATGAGGGGTCCTAGAACTCACACAAGCGACCACAACGAGTAGAGCTTCAATTTGACTCGATTCTCAATGATTTTGGCCACTCGAACCAACCCGAACCAACACTTCTTCCTCTTTTCTTCCTTTCTCTCTTCTCCTCTCTTTTCTTAGCTGAAATGTGAGTGTGTGGGGAGAGTATGGCTGCCCTCTCTCTACAAATATCACCATATTTCCAACTTTTCTTCGTTGGCGAGCTTGGTCCCTCGACTGTGGACCTTATTACTTTTCTTCCTTCGTCGTTCTCAAAATAGATAAATAACCGGGTGTTACATCAAATGTGTACTATGATGAAAAAACTTATGAGATGGTGATTGAAAGAAAATGGGGAGGAAAGAGGGTGCTAAAATAAGACTATTTAGTGGATATGAAGTAAGATTGTTTGATTAATCCCACATCCACTATATATATACCAGACACTTTAGGGAAATAAACAATAAACTGGGAGAGCAAGATATGTACTTCTTCCTAAAATGCATCAAGTTGCTGAAATTGGCTTATGATCGTATCATGCCAAGAGAGACAAAAGAAGAAAAAGAAGAATCCATTGCAACTTGGGAATATTGTCAAACTGGAGATATATGTGGGTGGGAGCTTACTAATTCACAGAGATGGTCTCTCTATTGTATCTATTTGGGAACCTATTTCTCTAAAGAAGTTACCAATAGAAGCCATCTACAATATTAGAAAAATGAAGATACATGTGCTGAGTAGGGAAAGTATGTCAGAAGCAACAGATTTTGTCAACATGATTAAAGCCATTCTGGATCCAACTAAAGCAGCATTTTTACTACCTCCACATGACCCAGCAGAATCCTCACAACATCAATCACCCTCAAACATTGAAGAACATAGGCTGTATAATCCTTAGGGGGAGTATTGTTGCACCCTGAAAGGATCATACATGCCAATTCAATGGGTGATTTGATGGTCGCTTTGCTGGAATCCCAAAAGTCCAAGAAGAAATGCGGATGAAGATCCTACACAAGAAAAACCAAGTATGGTCTTCCGCATTTGTCAATGCGGAAGACATAAAATAAATACGGAAAAGTATTTGTTCTCCGCATTGACAAATGCGGAAGACCAATTAGTAATGCGGACAATACTTTGTTCATCCGCATATGTCGATGCGGATGACCAAAAAAATGCGCAGAATTCTTTGTTTATCCGCATTAACCAATGCAGATGACCAACATACTATTGCGGATGATCAAGTGAAGAAATGCTCATCAAGTCAACTCATCCGCATTTGCCAATGCGGATGAATAAGCAAAGATGCGGATCAAGACTTAGACTAGTTCTGATGTAATAGGTCAGGGGTAGTTTAGTCATTTTGTAAAGGCATCTTGTCTACCTATAAATAGAATAGATAACCTCGTACATGAGGTGACAGGTTTTAGACAATCAGAATATTTGTATTCTCTAGGTGTATTATTACTTTTCTTGCTAAACCCTAGCAGTCTTTGTAATCAATCACCTTTATTAATATATACAAAAGCATTTAAGAGTATTTCTTTTGCATTAAATGTTTCTTGATTGTTTGATTCCGCCATTCAATCATTAACTCAGTCACTATATTCGATCCTTAGTGAGAATCTCAATCTCACTAACCCAGTTAGTAAGTTTCTACTTCATGTACTTTATCCTTTTTGTAATAGATAAGGATGTGAGCTATGGCATGTCATAGTCACAAAGGTAAAAAGGCAATATGCCTTTTTGACTCTACAATTAAGTTTGTGTTGTGTCTAGTCAATTATATCCAGCTGGCCTTCAAAGTATGGCCGGCTGTAGGATGTAGTATAAGTATCTCATGTTCTTGTAACTTTCCTTTATGCTTTGTAACACTTGTAATAGAACATTAAGAAAACAATATACTGCAATCTTGAAAACCATCTCCTTGTGTATCTTGCTCTTTTGTTCTGTGTCTTAATTACTTGTGTTCTTAGTGTCTTTACTTGTGGTTAATCCAGTTTACTTTTTGAATAAGTTAAGTTACTCTCCTCTTTGTGTTGTTGTGTTGTAGGTGACCACCCTTCACCGTTCCTGCAATTTTTCTATATAATGATATCAAAAAATTACGATGTTCCACAAAGAAATAAATGAAGGTTCAACATAAAAAAATTAATTAATAATCAAAATTGATAAAATCTACAAAAGTATGTAACAATGATATGCAACTAAAACAAGGAACAATTAAAAAAACTTATCATTCATAAACATGTAAATACTTATTTATCTAATAATATTTAAAGTTCTAAACGATAAGTAAAAGTCATAGCAAAGAAATGTTGTTAAAAACAAACAATATAAAAAATATAAATAATGTCATGAATTTAAAAATTAATTATGAGAAAAATATTATTTCAAAAGAAATTTTGACAGAAACTTTTATTTTAATCAAAGAAAATTGGTTAACGATTATACTAAAATTAATAACATAATCATTATTTGTTAACATAAATAATGATTTTTTGTAAAAAAATGTCAAACAAATCAAAAATAATAATTAATCATTAATATAATATTTATTGTAATTAATATGAGTTAATTTGTGATTGATATGAGTTAATAGTTTTCGTATTTATAGTAACTCAAGATTAAAGACTGTAACGACATGTGGCAATGCACCTGTGGCGCTTAAGTGGACGTGTTAGAAAGACGCCATGTATACCCATAGCTAGTCTTTTATTATAAGTTATAAATATAGTAGGTTTATCTTGAGGACCACCTTTTTTGTGAGAACTCTAGAAACTAATCTGATCCACTTATTATTTATCACATATAAATCACATGCCATTTCCTTCATTTTTAAAATATTCATAAATTTTTTTCACGACATCATTTTTTCAAAAAACTTTTACCATAAAAATCTGTAATTTTTTATCTTTACAAAAACCATATTGATATACTTTTTTTTAAAAAGAGTTCATCCGTTGTTTACATATGTATAAATCTGGTTATATACATGTGTAAAACGAATTTCGTAAAAAAACGAGATTTTTTTATTTCTTATAATTTTTGTTTTTTATTGAAAAAGGAAACTAGGGGAACATTTTTGTGTTTTTATTTTTTTATTTTTATATTATTTTTTGATTTATAATTTCTTAAATATGTTTTTGTTAATTACAATTATTTCATTGATAACTAGTGGTTGAGATTAGTTTTTAGAGTTCTTACAAAAAAGTGAGTTTTCATTTGATATATATATATATAAATATACATATATACACACACACACACATATATATATATATACATATATATATATACATATATATATATATACACACACACACACACACACACATATATATATATATATATATATATATATATATATATATATATATATATGTGTGTGTGTGTGTGTGTGTGTGGTGTGGTGTGTGTGTGTTTGTGTGTGTATGTGTGTAAGGCCCCCTTCTCGGGATGCTCACAGCGGGTCAATCATCACACATAAAACATATATTACATTAACTTTACTAAAACCATGCAGCAGAAACAATTTAGACAACCATTTCATTTCCTTTAAATAAACACTTTTTGCAAAATAATACAACGTTTATTTTCAAAATATCGTTCGTTCGCATTACTATGCAAAAATGTTATTGTATCATAAAATGGATGCCATCCATAATGAGCCAAGTAACCACCCGTGCCATCCTGAGCAACAATCACCTGCCAACTGGAAAATGCATTAAAGTCAGCGTTGCTGAGTGAGTTCTAGTTTTAGAAAAACATTATCTTACATTTCCTTCATTAGACCATTTTCTTTACTATCGCACATGATCACACATCATATGTACATCATGGTAATAATTATTATCTTATCATCGTTCGTTCCGCACATTTCGTACTTATCGCACTTTTCGTACATTTCATACTTATCGCACTTTTCGTACATTTATTATCTTTCACTTCTATCTAGAACCTGTCATATGCTTAACTACAAAGCTATATAATCTAGGGTTAAGCGACAAGGACCCCATTTCGCACATATCGCATGTATCGCACGTATAGAGTAGTCACCAAGACGGACTCCCCTGTGTTTGTGTGAACTCTTATGGGTTAGCCAAAATCGCATGCTACATAGCACACAGTAATTACCAAATCACATGTATTGCAGCAGTCACCAAGACTAACTCCTGCTGTATGTATGAACCCTTATGAGTTAGCCAAAATCGCACGCTGTAGACACACAGTTGAGCTAACAACTCTCAATGAGTTGTGAAACTCCATTCATTAATTCATTTATTATGTTCCACTTTCATTATCTTAATTATTTCACTTTGTTAAGATAATACTTTACGCTCATTATCATAATCACATCACGTAAAATTACATCATAATACGTAGCAAGGAACATAAGAAAACATATCATACATAAGAATAACATCATCACGCATCATCATACATAACATATACCATCATACATCATCATAAACATAACTGGTCGTCCGCGGGATAGTAGGGGTTTGGGAGCGGTAGCCCCTAACAGCGAGGTCCAAGGGGCAGTAGCCCCGAGTGCGGTCCAAGGGGCAACGATAAGTAGCTTCTCAATCAAGCTTTCAAAGCAAGGGTTGCACTTCACAGCCTGCAGATAAGTTAACACTCAAAGGAGTTAATTTCTACCTAATTTTGCTCCCATATCAGCTGTTCCGCTACTAGTTTCGCCAATAGTTTCTCTGCTAGTTTCACTGACATCTTTGCTGCCAGTTTCGCTGGCATTTTCACTGCCAGTTTCGCTGGTAGTTTCTCCCAACTTTCGTTGGATAACCATGTTTGCGAAACTACCTGTAAAACTATAGTTTCGCTGCAAGCTTTCATAGTTTAGCTGGATGAACCTGTAATTTCGTAAAACGGGCAGAAAATTACGAACCAACCCATTTTTACCCAAAACTTCAATCTTTAACATCCAAACCTTGGTTTATCACCCAATAAGCTATAACTAAGCTTCTTACATGTTTTCTTACACAAAAACATGAGTTTCGGCCGAACCTTTGCCACCTTTAAAAACCCAAGCCCTCGAATCCAGGTTTACATCAAAGGAACGATTAAATCATGTTTCTTACCTAGTTTCTTGGTGTTTTCTTGTTTTTTGGATGCCCACGAACACCGATCTTCAATCCCGTGATCAACCGAGCCTTAAATCTTCAATTCTCTTCCACTTTGTCTCTCTACTCTCTCTCTAGAAATTGGGTGTTGAGTTGCAAATGAGAGCTGCTCAAGCTGATCCGTTTATATATACGGGGTGTTCCCGGGACATTAAACTCGCAAAACACATATCCTGCGAGGTCTTCTCGGTCCATACTCCATTACCCGCTTATTATCTTTAAATAATCTCGACTAAGCCCTTTATTATTAATTGGCTAATTTTGACTTTATTGCGGGCATTACAATATGTGTATATATATATATGTATGAATATATATATAGATATATGTATGTATATATATGTATCTATATATATGTATGTATGTATATATAGGTATATATATATGTATGTATGTATATATAGGTATATATATGTATGTATATATATATATACATATATATATGTGTGTATATATATATGTATACATATATATATATATATGTATACATATATATATATATGTGTATATATATATATGTATATATATGTATGTATATATATATGTATCTATATGTATGTATATATATATGTATGTATATATATATATGTATATATATATATATATATATATATATATATATATATATAATATATATATATATATATATATATATGTACATTAAACATTATAAATTTACAAGCTTAAGCAGCGAAATTATTTAAAAAAAAACCATTCATTTCATAAAACACTGTTGTTGAGCAATACACTATTGTTTAACCGAATACAAAAGAACTGTTTAGTCGTATTACAAAACAACAACAATAATAAGTATGAATGGATGTCAGTCTTTTCCTGTCGAGTAGCTTCACCATCGTGCCATCCTCAACAATATTTACCTGCCAACTGAAAATGTATAAAAGTCAGCGTTGCTAAGTGAGTTATAGTTTTAAAAGTAATAAAATACTTTCTGTAAGGTAGACATATGAAAATACTCTTTTTATGAAATTTATACGTGAGCACGCATTAACTATACAATCAGATATTGCTTATTCTCTTTACTGTACGCCTTGTTTATTCTGTACTCTTTTATATTTATCTTTCACTGTCTATGTGGACCAATGATCAATACCCTAAACTATATGCATGGGGGAAATGTTGTTGGGTCCTCCGTTCCCTCAAGGGGCTCTAAATACTGTATACAAGGCTGGCCCAGTCACCAAGGGTACGCTGCAAAGGTCCGCCATCTCAATTGACTGGCCCCGTGTGCATCATAGGGTAGCTAACCCATATCACAGTTGAGCTAATGATAACATGGTCGTGCACCTCCTATAAGCTTGCAAGACTTGTTAACATTTTAAATTAGGTTCCATTTGTCTTCTTCACTGCTCTTTCTCTTTATTATTATTAGTAATACTTTATGTTATGATAATAAACACACCACGTAAAGTTACACACTAATAGTAATAATAATATAATAATAATAATAATATGGAACAATCATAAAACAATCATAATAATGCATGGGACAGGCACTAATAGGCCCTAGTCAAACTCGGTCAAAACCCTAAAAGCACAGACTCTCAAAATTTTCGTAAGTGTTTAGGCGCACCAAAACTATTTGGGCGCATGAGCCCTGTTCGGGCGTTTCATCACTATGTTGGCACATTAGGCAATACTTAACCGTTTCAACACTTAGGCGCATGAGCTATTCAGATGCATGGACACTATTTGGGTGTATGGTCCATTCGGACGCATGGACACTTAGGTGCATGGGCTATTCGGGCGCATGGGCACTATTGGGGCGCATGGTCCTACAGTTAGTCGTCCGATTACAAATTCTAGGTGCATGAACCACTGTTCAGGCGCATGAGTTACACTTAAACATTTCTATGGCAATTCCAGGCGCATGAGCCTTATTTAGGCGCATGAACCTTCTGCTCAACATATTTCTAGGATATTTCGAACCCAAACATCAAGCCTATTTGTTCTAAGCTTACCAAGGCTATTCTAAACATGAAAAATCCTATAAGCATCTAAAGAACATCATCAAGCATGCATAATACATACGGGTATACATACATAAACATTGTAAAATCGTTTAAATACATTTTCAGCCGCAAAGAGAGTTTAAAACAAGTAAAACCGGGGTCTAGAAACTCACCTGGTGCAACTTTGGGTGTATCTTCCTTCTAACCCGTATGCAAATGAGTTCAAACACCTAGAAACCACCAAACACACACACACGAACACACCCACAAACACATAAGCATACAACCGAGACAAAACCCATCACAAACACTTAAAAACTTCGAATTCTTACCTTGAATTCAACCTCTTCTTCTTCTTCTTCAAACCCATAGTTTTCTGCTCTCACTATCTCTAGAACCGAATGAAAAGTGATGTGAAAAGAGGGTGGGCGGCCATACCCACCTTTACACCAACTTTTTGTACTTTTGGTCCCCTTTTACATTTTTAACCCCTCAACTTGGGTTTATTGATGTTTCCTTCTTTTATTCTTCATTTCTTATCTTTCTCTCTTTTTAAAGAATAATCGGGTGTTACAATATATATATATATATATGTATATATAGTATGTATATATATGTATACATATATATATTGTAAGGATTAAATGTAAAGGCTGAAGCAACCAAAACACCTAAAGTCTCTCCTGCATGCATGCACAAATATACTAAAGTAGAATGCTATAGAAATTTCACACCAGTAACAAAAAATTCTAAGTGTGAAATCTTCCTAAGGCAAGACCAATATCTCCGAAGCCAAAGATGAATTCTTCTAAATTTTCAAAGACAAAGTCTTCTGAAGCCAACACTAGAAGACAGACTTCTTTTGAAGACTTTTCGAATAGGTGCTTTCACTGATGTACCTTTTACCATAAAGCTAGACCCCTTTCCGCTGCAACTCTAATGAGACACCAACTTTATATAAGTTGGTGAAAGGTCCATGCTTTTGGTAACTGTATATTAAGGTCTTGAGTCTGTAACTTTCTACTTTATGTACTTTATCCTTTTGTAATATATTAGGGTGTGAGCTATGGCATGTCATAGTCACTAGTCGAAAGGCAATCTACCTTTTGACACTACATTTGATTTTGTAGTTGTCTAGTCAATTGTACCCGGCTGGCCTTCAAAGTATGATCGGCTGTAAGATATAGTATATGTATCTCAAGTACTTCTAACTTTCTAATATGCATTGTAACATCTGTAATAGAACTTAAGAAAGCCATATATTGCAATCTTGAAAACTAACTCCTTGTGTGTTTTGCTATCTTGTTCTGTCTCATATTTACTTGTGTTCTTAGTATCATTACAAAGGTTATCCAATTCTTATTTGATCTGTTAAGTATTATTAGAAACTCTCCTCATTGTGTTGTTGTGTTGTAAGTGCATACCCTTCACCGGTCTTGCATTTGGTAACTATGCATTCAGGCTCTTGATATAAGATCTCACCATCTTAATATCCCTCAGACACACAAAATACTTAACGTATCAAATGAATCCATTTCAAAATTTTGATATGGAAACTGGAACCATGACAAAGTCCCCACTGATCACTCTTGATGACTTGGACACTTGGTGCCAAAGAATGGAAGTTCATCAAGTCTCTAGACTCAAGAATGTGGGAGTCTGTTGAAATTGGACCTTACATACCAAGAACCTCTTCTCCAATAGGAGGTGTTATGATCCCTAAGGCTGTGGCTAACTATTCAGATGAAGATAGAAAGAGAGTAGAGATTGACCAGAAGGCCATGAAAGCGCTTCTGACTGCTCTTCCAAACTCTGTATAATGAGGTTTCAAGAAATGCAAAACAGCGAAGCAGTTGTGGGATGCATTGAAACTTATGTATGAGGGTTCCTCTGAAGCTAAGGAGAACAAGAAGGATATCCTGAAGTAGTAGTTTGTAAATTTCACCTTTAAAACAGGTGAAACCATGACTCAACAATACTTCAGGTATGTTGAGATTGTGGTCACCCTAGTGGATGGTTGAATTGCTCTTGAAAATAGAGATATTGTAAAGAAGTTCATGTCCTCTCTTCCTAGGCAATGGAGACACTACTGTGTGGTTATCAACAGAACTATGAACCTGAAGACTCTCACCTTGATAGAGTTATATGGTATTCTTAGTGGATACCAGATAGAGATGAACATGCAAGGTTCATCTGGCAACTCCAGCAATCAAATGGGTTCATCCCTTCATGTGGTTGAAAGGAATAGCATAAAACCACAACATCATCTCATATGCTACCCTGACAACTCACAAAAGGGTCCTTTTATCACCTTCCTTGAGACACCCAGGGAGAACTACACTCAAGGAAGCCCATTTCAAGAGACAAGTTCTTGTCAAGCCTTTATGTCTTCTGATAAAAGTTATGGTAGCTTTCTCTTCACCTTTGAAGACCTAGACTGTATCCTTCCAAATGATCTGGAGTACATGGAGATAGTCCAACAGATGGCTCTTCTCACTCACAAAGCCAATAAGTTCTACTAGCGAACTGGAAGGAAGTTCCCAGTAATGCAACCAATGGAAAGTTTGGACTGGATAAAACAAAGTCAAGTGTTACAACTGTAACTCGATGGGCCACTTTGCTAGGGAGTGCAAGGCACCAAGAACAAATGGTGGCCAAACACAATCTAGACCAAACTACACGACAAAGCCACCTTGAATGAGAAGCCAAAGCAGCAAGCTGCAGTTGCTGTTGAAGAAAGAGGCTTTGACTGGAGTTTTTCGGTGGAAGATGTATCTCCAAACCAAGCATTGTTGGCTGATCATGATGAAGCTAAGGTATTGGAACATCTCTGTACTCCTGAATGCATTGTTAAAGTCAACAGATACAGGTCTCATAACTTAGAAATAAGATCTGATCTTGAGTCCTTAAATATCCTAAAAGGTGATTTTAGAAAGGCTGAAAATGACTATCAACTAAAGATATAGGACTTAGGAAAACCATTTCAGTTCTAAAACATGAGCACACCAACAATAGGACTCAGATCAAGGATCTTATAACTAAGTTGACTGAATGCTAAGCTAAGCTTGTGATTAGTAAAGCCAGGTAAGAAGAATGTGTTCTTGAAGAAGAGACCTTCAAGAACATGATATCCTCATCCCTGAATGCCAAGGTGTGGAACTTGTGAGATTGCTCCTCCACACACAATCTTGTCTGTAAGATCACCTAGGTGTGGAACTTGTGAAGATGAGCTTCCTCTCATAGACCCATTAAGTGAAGAGGATGAAGAAGAGAGTGAAGAATTCCTCTAAGAAGAGTGAAGAGGAGGATTCTAAGAAGGGTCAGTATCCTTCCGAGGAGAACAAGAAGACTGTGATGACAAAATCTACGATGAAAAACTTGATCAGAAAACTCAAGAGAAAAGCTTGGAAGGCTTAAGAGATTAAGACCACTTTTGACTCTAAGCAGAATATATTTTTATCCCTGCAGTGTTTGAAGTGGTTAAGATTGAAAACATCAACCTAAACTCCTCTACAAAGAGTTTTGGTTCATGTTTAAATCATCTCAGCACCAAAAAAAAGCCTGATATGCTGTGTACCACTTCTACACAGTCTAGATCGTCCAACTCCAAGAACAGTTCTCAGCCCAAAAGGACTATCTCATCATCTGCAAAGATAAATATGGAGAAGGGATGTGATCAAAATCAGCCTTGTTCTCAGAAGAAGGCTCTTAGGAAGAAAAAGGTGGAATGTGTTATGTGTGAAAGTACTTCTCATCTTGCTAAGGATTGTCCATACAATCAAAGAGGTACTCTTCACATGACCATGAAAGAGAATTCCAAGAGGTCCAAGAAGATTTCAGCTTCGGAAGAAAAATCTGTTTGCTTTGGAAGCTCCAAAATGAACAAGAAGGCAAGTGGAAAACTGCCTTCGGAAGAAAATTTGGTCTCGGAAGAAAGGAATTCTTCCGAAGCACTAAAGTCTGTTGCAGTGATAGCAGGATCTTCTGAAGGTCTAGTCATCAAAATTTCTGAAGTCTCAAAAGCTTCCGAAGTATTGAAGGTCAAGTGCAAACTTCCAAAGGTGGTGTGGAAGTCAAAGAAAGGCCAATTGACTGAATGTTCTCCATCAACAAAAACAAAAGATCCTCAAAGCGCAACTATAGGATCTATTACTGTTACATTACCTTCTACTTCTTTTGTTGAGCCCAAGACCAATAAGGCTTGGGTTTCCAAATGTATCTAATCATTTTCTTTGTGCAGGGACAACTCAAGACAAACAAAAATGTCTGGATCATTGACAATGGCTGTTCCAGGCACATGACAGGCAATAGGTCACTACTCTAGTACTTTGAAAGAATTGATGTAGAGTCAGTTGCTTTTAGAGGAGATGAAGGTGGTTATATTTATTGAAGGGGCAAGGTCACAAATGCTAAGCTCAGCATTGAGAAGGTAAAATCTGTCAAGGAGCTTGGGTACAATCTTCTGAGTGTATCCTAATGTTGTGATTAGAGTCATAACATGCTCTTTACTAAGCATGATTGCATTGTTCTCAAGCCCGAGGTCGTCATTCCTCATGAGCATATTCTACTTAGAGCCCCCAGGAAAGGGAATATGTACAAGATGGATCTACAAGAAACATCCCTCTGGAGAAGTCTCATGCTTTCTATCTAAAGACAATAGTAATGAGTCTTTCCTGTGCCATAAATGAATATGCCATGTAAACTTTAAGAACATGAATAAACTAATTAAGAATGATTTGGTAACCGGAATGACAAAGAAAGAGTTTACAAGTGATGATCATTGTGTTGTATGCCTGAAAGGGAAGCAACATAAGGTATCTCATAAGCCTAAGGAAAGAAACTCCATCACTACACCCCTACACTTGTTTCATATGGATCTCTTTGGCCCCACTAGTGTAATAAGTCTAGGAAGGATCTCTTATTGTTTGGTGATCACAGATGACTTTACAAGATTCACTTGGGTTTTGTTCCTTAGAACTAAGGATGAGACCCATAAGATTCTGAAGAATTTCATCTTAAAGATTGAGAATCAATGTGATCACAAGGTCAAAACCGTAAGATGTGATCACGGAACTGAATTCAAAAATCAAATCCTTGATTCCTTTTGTGATGAAAAGGGTATTACAAGATAATATAGTGCTCCCAAGACTTCTCAACAAAATGGTGTTGCTGATAGGAGAAACAGGACACTGATTGAAGTTGCAAGAACCATAACGTCTGACTCTAACCTGCCTATCACCTCTGGGCAGAGGCGGTCAACACGGCCTACTACGTGCAGAATAGAGTTTTAGTGGTTAAGACTCATAGCAAGACTCCTTATGAACTTTGGCAAAAGAGGAAACCTTTCATTGGTTTTCTCAGGTCATTTGGATGTCCTTGCACCATCTTGAATACCAAAGATCAAATTGCCAAATTTGCTGAGAAATCAGATGATGGGCACTTTATTGGGTATTCTTCTCAAGCAAAGGCTTATAGAGTATACAATCTCAGAACTAGAATTGTTGAGGAATCAACTAGTGTGACTTTCAATGAACACACACCCTGTGTGGCTGGTTCTGGTCCTGATTGGCTATTTGATCTTGATTTAGTTACCAACTATTCTAACAAATCATATGAGAATGTTTCAGGATCTACAGATATCTTACCCATAGGTGATCCTGACCTAAGATTTGAGCTGAGAAGACCTTCAAGTTACATATCTTCAGCTCCAGTTGTAACTATTTCTTCAAATGAAGTCTTTATCAACACTACAATGACAAATTCAGCTAATACATCTGAGATGCCTTCAAATCCCAGCTCAGAGGCGCAACAACCAGATAAAGAAGCTTCAAATGCAGAAGATAATAGAGGTGGTGATAGTGATCAAGAATATCTTGATGCCGAAAATCACTCCATAGATGAAAACATCAATGATGTCACACACTCATTGGATCAAGTTTCTATTGATAAGTGTGCTGATGTGGCGGGGGAAGCATCAATGCCAGATCTAAATTTTTCTTATTTAGATCTCTTTCAGTAACATCCTGTGATCCCTCAACTAAGGATTCACAAGTTTCACCCCACTACAAACATCATCGGAGATGTTGACAAAGGGGTAAGAACAAGAGGATAAACCTATGAAGCAAATGGTTGTCTTCACTCTTGCTTCTTGTCCTAGATAGTGCCAAAGAAAATTGATGAGGCTTTAAAGGATAGAAGTTGGGTTGAAGCTATGCAAGAGAAGTTGTTTCAATTCAAAAGGCAGAAAGTTTGGAACCTTTGTGCTCTTCCTCATGGGAAGACCACTATAGGAACCAAATAGGTGTTTAGGAACAAGAAAGATGATAGAGGTATTGTCATTAAAAAAAACTAGACTAGTTGTTCAAGGATACACATAAGAAGAAGGAATTGACTACACTGATGTCTTTGCTCCTGTTGCAAGACTAGAAGCTGTTAGGATATTCTTGGCATTTGCTGCATCCAAGAACTTCAAAGTCTATCAACTTGATGTCAAGTGTGCTTTTCTATATGGGGTGATTGATGAAGAGGTGTATGTCAAATAACCACCTGGTTTTGCAGATCCTGATCATCCTGATTATGTCTGCAAGCTTGACAAAGCTCTTTATGGGCTACACCAAGCACCAAGGAAATGGTATGAGACTCTATCTCAGTATCTCTGCAAGCATGGATACAGAAGGGGTACTATAGATGGAACTCTCTTCATCAAAGGAAAGGGAAATCACTTAATACAGAAGCACATATTTGAAATGAGCGCCATGGGGGAACTCAATTTATTTCTGGGAATGAAAGTGAAGCAAGTTAAAGATGGCATCTTCATTAGTTAGTCAAAGTATGTTCAAGACATACTCAAGAGATTCAACATGACTAATTGTAAGATTGCTTAGACACCCATAGCAAGAACCCACTCCCTTGGGCCTGATCTTGAGGGGGAATGTGTAGATGAACATCTCTACAGGGCTATGAATAGGTCTCTTATGTATCTCACAGCTAGTAGGCCTGATATCATGTTTGCGACAGGTATTTGTGAAAGATATCAAGCTAACCCTAAGATGTCTCACCTTATCACTATCAAAAGGATTCTAAGATACCTCAAAGGTGCTTGAACACTTGGTCTTTGGTATCCTAATAATTCTGACTTCAATCTGTATGCTTATACATATAGTGATTATGGTGGTTGCAACATGACCACAAAGTCTACATCTGGGGGACGTCAGTTTCTTGGTGGAAGGGTTGTCTCATGGCAATGCAAGAAACAATCCTATGTCTCTACATCAACTGCTGAAGCTGAATACATTGCTACTGCAAGCTGCTATGCTCAAGTATTTTGGATTCAGAATCAGATGCTTGACTATAGATTAACTTCAAGGAGACTCCTATTCACATAGACAACAACAATGCTATCTCTATCATAGAGAATCCTGTGCAGCACTTAAGGACAAAACACATCAATATCAAGTATCATTTATTTAGAGATAACCTTGAAAATGGATTAATTAAACTAGTCAAAGTTAACACAAATGAAGAATATGCTGATTTGTTTACAAAAGCTTTTGATGAATAGAGATTTAAGTATCTTATATTAGGTATTGGGATGATTAATTTTGAGTAAGTTTTTCTTAAAACTAATTATATTATTTCTTAAAATTTGTGTGTACTAAGTTGTCTAGTTCATCACATTCATAGCTCTTGTTTTCTCTAGATAAAATTTTTTTGAAGACTTTCCTTAGAATTTTAAAATTTTGATCCTTCGGAAGATATGCTTTTACCTTCGGAAGAAACTCATGCCTTCAAAACAAATAACTGCCTAAGTAATTTTTCAATCGGAAGAAATTTCTGAAATATCTTCCAAAGCTTAAAACCTCTTAGGCACTTATATGCTTTTAAGGACAGTTTTATTCCGAAGCAAAACTAATTCTCGAACGCTTTATTTTTCTGAACAAAAATCCTAGTCTTAATTCTCTTCTGAAGCAAAACCTTTCAAAACTATTAGGAAATTCTTCCAAAGTCATTTTGGCTTTGGAAGCTTTTTCATTATAACTTCCGAAGACAATTTACCTTTGGAATCTTTTTGACTTCCAAGAAAACTACATTTTGAGCAAAAGTAAAATACTTTTTTAGAGGTGGGACCGACATACGGATTTCAAAGTTTATCCACTTTCATTAACTTTGTCCTAAATCCTTTTCACATATAAACTTAACGGTTCCCCCTCTTTCTATCATCTTCATCTTTCCTCCAAACCTAAATTCCCAAATTTCTCTCTGAAACCGCCTTTGTTCATTATTCCTTCACCCTTAAGCTTTCTCAAAATGGCTAACATTAACCGTAGAAATGACCTTAATTTCTCCATGCAGTTACATAGGCAACATAACCAAGTTGCTCTGTTAAACTCTGAGAAAGATCCATATTTCTCAGAGGTTTGCCGTTTCTTGGATTTATCAAACTACTTCACCCCCCTTACCATTGATCCTAGTGTTATGAGGATCATCTGCTTGTCTTTTGGAAGACCTGCCTAGAGGTCATTATGGATGGGGAGAAGGCACTGTCTGCCACAGTGCAGGGGAGAACAATCTTCATCACTCCAATGATCATCAACATTCATCTTCAGCTGGATGATGAAGAAGGTGAGGTGTTCTTTCTAAAGGAAGCTGTTAACCGCTCCTTTGAGCAGATGGGCTATGAGAGAGATTTCTCTGTAAGGACCTTCACGAAAGGGAAGGTCTCATCCAAGTGGAAATACCTACTTTATGTGGTTATCCATAGCTTGTCCAACAAGCATGGAGGATGGGACTAGATTCCTAAGGATCCCTCCTTCATAGTGCATGGAATGGTTCAAGGGATCAAGTTCGGGTATTCTCAATTTGTTTATATTAATTTACTTGCAAACTTGGACTCCTTAGAATACTACATGTTCCCTAGATATGTTCAATACATTATTAGTTGTGAACTGGGCTCACAGTTAAGCAGAACAGGTAATATTCTTAAACTGGGATAGATGAAGCCTGGCATCTTTTAAATTTTGAGGAAGCCAATTGTTGGCTTCTCAGGGGTAGAAACAACCCTTGTCCCAAAAATGTTAGAGCTCATTGCTCAAGGTGACAACCTAGCAGCACCAGCTAGTGTTGAACCCACACCTTCTACAACTCAACCACCACAAATCATCCTCACCTACCAAGGAAAATCCAAACCCCCTTCTCAAACTATTGAATCTGTGCATGCCTCTATATACTCACCCATTCAGGAGGAAGTGGATACTACAGCTCCCATTTCCCTTGAGGAGCAAACCACTCCCATTACTTCAAAGATCAGTGCTAAGGTTCCTCATGCTCAGCCTGATGAGCTCACTAGCCCAACTGCCTTAAGTATTCACTCTGAGTCTTAATATTCAAGTGAACAACCTTCAGGGGATAGCTACCATCCCAACCTTTATATTTAAACCATCCCATTCCTAACATTGACTTCTATACTAATGAAGATTTAGGTTTTAGTGAGTACCATAATTCTCTCTTATTTTCCACTACTCAAAGAGAGAAGAGTGCTCCCGAGTCTCCTATGTCTAGCCCACATCAGCCACCCATTACTGAGGTGGATACTTTTAAACCTGTTCAGGATATCCATATGGAAGAGGCTCTCACTTCTGTAAGTGATTCCATCACTAAGACCTCAACCATGGCAACTCAGCCCATTGACACCTCAACTGAGGCTGCCAGTGAGCAGAGGAAATCCAACAGCCAAGAACCTGAAGCTGGTGATGAGAGAGAGGACTTTGGTCCAATCATCTCATCCCCTAATGATTCTTCTCTTGAAGATGAGGGGAATCTGAGGATAAAGGTGCAAAAATTGTCACAAACATGCACCTATTTAGTCTCCAAGGTTAGTCATCTTGAATCTCAGGTGACTACCTTACAAAACAAGGTCAATGATCAGCAAGTTGAGATTTCATATCTCAGGGAACAACTAGCTGGGAGACCTTTAAGAAGAGCTCAACCAGGAACACAAGAACCTGTGAGTGTGATTGACCTAATTCCTAGCTCACCTATGCAAGAGGGTGATACTACCAAAAAGGGGGAGAAAGTCATTACAGTTACAGTACCTGGGAGTTATTCAGGGAGTATGGACATTGAGAATTCACCATTCTCACTTGCAATTGTGCATACTCAGCAACTTCCTCAAGTTCACATTGATGTGGACTCCATAGACTCCTACATTTAGAGTCTATTTGAGGAAGGCATACCAAGATCAATGTCATCTCCACCAACTTCAAATCACATTATTGGGTGGATGTATGATAAGAACAGAAGAGACCTCATCATTCAAAGAGTTCAAGGGCGGCAACAAGTCTTCAACTTTCAGACTTGAACTTCTATGAAAGTCTTGATCTTATCAGCATGCCACTTGTCAACCAAGGCTAATCCAGACAAGTTGGCTCAAAGAATTCAAGACAAAATCACTATAGATTTCATCTTTAAAAAGAGACTAAAGCAATCAGGCAATATCATTGGTCAACTGGATGTTGAGGCAGACCCTAAGATTAGCTTCATAGGGGAAACCTTGACTGAAGGCCCAATGGTAGAACCTGAGAGTCCTGTCTCACCATCGTCAACTGTTGTAGAGGTTTATTCAATTTATGAGTCACCTTCTAGTAAAGGTGCATCTCAACCTCTCGCTGGCCAGAGCTTGGAAGCTATACCAAGGAACGAAGGCCAAAGCTCTCTCCACCCTGAGTCATAAAGGTTTGTGAGTGACAAAGGGAAAAATGAATTTTGAGGAGATTGAGGAGGAGAGAGAGAGAGAGGAAAAGAAAGCTAAGGGGAGAAGGTTCCTCAACTGGGTCTGCAAGACTCATGGAAGCTGCTGTCAGGGCTGCCCCTAGGCCAAACACTCAGGATGATGAGTTGAGGGCAGTCAGGATCAACTACTTGTAGACCAGGAACTATGACAATGATATTATCATTTCTCTCCCCTTAGATGAATTAAATAAACTAGTTGACATGGAATTTTCAAAGGAGAGAAATGAGGCAGAGGATGTAGAGCTACTTATTCAAATCAAAGAAGAAAGAAGAAAGAAGAAGGTGTGCCTACTCTCTCCCCAGTTCAAGAAAGTCATGTACAAGAGGATGTGATTCCATAAAAACCTCAGGTAGACAAAGAAGAAGATTGGATCAAAATGATCAACTACCTGAGTGCCACAGGTCTCTATCAGGCTGCTGCACTTCTTCCCTTATCCTATGACTACATTGAGTTTGAGTACCACAAACAACTTGAACTTGAGATAGTCAAAGAAAGAAAGATCACCAAAAGGAAGCTAAGGGAAGAGGCTGCAAAGTCAAGAGCCATCATCCAAAAAAGTATGAAGAAGTCTGCCGATAGGTAGAGGATGATGAGCTTCTTGAAGCTGTATGGATTCTCCGAAAGCATACTTGGCCGTATGTCCTTGTCCACTATGGATGAGCATATCGGGGTAATCAAGCAGAAGTTCAAGAGCGGAGAGCTGATGGACTTACACTCCCCTCCAAGTCAAGCTCCACCTGAAGTAGAGGTTAAGGTTGAACAAACTGAGACAACACAACCTAAACCTCATACTGAGACTCAGCAAGCTTCATCTTCTGATCCATAGCAGGGTCAAACTCCCTCTCCTTCAGAACTTGTGAAGGAGGAAGACCCAACTAAGAAAGATAAAGAAGACCAATCAGGTGTTGCAGTGTTGTAGGCTAGTCTTCTAAGTTAAAAGGATCAAAAAGGAGAAAAAGGATGGCTTCAAGACCAAAGCCAATGAATAAGAAGGAAGAATCATCCTTCTCCAAACCTCAAGATGAGTCAGAACATCCTGAGGATGTGTAACTAGAGGATGCTCCATCATCTCCCATTCAAACAACTCCTCTAGCATTAAGAAGACCCATCTTGTCCTAGACCTACACCACAAATCCAGAAAGATGGCATGTCATCAGAGATCAAGGTATTGAGAATGTCTAGACATGGCAAGACATGTTCAATTTGCCACTGCATGATCTCTTTGACATGAGAAGACACTTTGAGAGTCTGAGTGATCCTGATCATCTCATGAAGAAAGGGATGGTTATCATCACGATGAGGACTATTGATATCTAAAGTCTTCAAAGTGTTTTGGTAGTATCAGCCTAGTGAGAGTTTGTAAGTATTAAATTTAAAGGTTAATGCAACCCAAACACCCAAAGTCTTTCCTGCATGCATGCACAAGTATATTGAAGTAGAATGCTTCGAAAGTTTCACACCAGTAGCAGAAAATATTCTAAGTGTGAAATCTTCCGAAGCCAAACCAATATCTTCCGAAGCCAAAGATGAAGTCTTTCGAAGCTCCAAAGACAAAGTCTTCCAAAGCCAACACTAGAAGACTTTTAGAATACATGCTTTATCTAATGTACCTTTTACCATAAAGCTGGACCCCTTTCCGCCACAACTCTGATGAGACACCAACTTTACATAAGTTGGTGAAAGGTCCATGCTTTTGGTAACTGTACATTGAGGTCTTGAGTCCGTAACTTTCTACTTTATGTACTTTATCCTTTTTGCAATATATTAGGATGTGAGCTATGGCATGTCATAGTCACTAGTAAAAAGGCGATTTGCCTTTTGACTATACATTTGATCTTGTAGTTGTCTAGTCAATTGTATCCAGCTAGCCTTCAAAGTATGACCGGCTGTAGGATGTATTATATGTATTTCAAGTACTTGTAACTTTCTAATATGCTTAAATTTGTAACATTTGTAATAGAACTTGAGAAAGCAATATACTACAATTTGAAAACCAACTCCTTATGTGTTTTGCTATCTTGTTCTGTTTCATATTATTTGTGTTCTTAGTATCATTACAAAGGTTATCTAGTTTCCTATATGATCTGTTAAGTGTTCTTAGCAACTCTCCTCATTGTGTTGTTGTGTTGTAAGTGCATATCCATCACCGGTCCTGCATATATAAATATATATATATATATACATATATATATATATGTATATATATGTATAGATACATATGCATATATATTTATACACACACACACATATATTATATATATATATATATATATATATATATATATTTATATTTATATATATATTTATATACATATAGATACATATATATATATACATACATATATATATACATATATATATATATATATATATATATATATATATAATATATATATATATTATATATATATATATATATATATAATATATATATATATATATATATATTAATATATATATATATATATATATATATATATATATGTATGTATGTATAAATGAAAACCCAAAAAACCACTTTAGAGCCATTGATTTATTTGATCAATGGTTAGAATTAATTAGTGGCATAATTGTAATTAGATGAAAGAATTAAGGAGTTGTTATTAGTCTTTAAGGGTAGAATAGGAAAACAATGTTTTTTTAATTTGGAAACAAACCATTATTAAAAAAAATCCTAATATCACTCTTTTATCTCTCTTATATTTTATTATTTCAACATAAATAAATTATAAGGATCACCTTAAAAAATGTCTTATTATGTTTTCTAATAGATTGAACGACAATTTGTTAAAAAATATTACGCTATATTACGTATATGTATCAATTTGTTATGTTTATGAAATACCATGATATATATATATATAAACATACACATACACACACACACATATATATATACATATATATACATATATACATATACATATATATATACATATATATACATATATACATATACATATATATATACACATATATATAGATATATACATATATATGTATATATATATCTATTGATATATATATATATATATATATATATGTATATACATATATATATGTGTATATATATATGTGTGTGTGTTTGTGTGTGTGTGTATATATATATATGTATATATATATATATATATATAATATATATATAATATATATATTGTAATGATCATATGTTAAGGCTGATGCAACTCGAACACTTAAAGTCTCCTACATGCATGAACAAGTGCATTGAAGAAAAATGCTTCGGAAATTTCTGCAAAAGATGAAGTCATCTGAAGTCAAAGAAAAATCTTCCGAAGCCAAGACCAATATCTTCTGAAGCCAAAGATGAAGTCATCTGAAGCTTCAGCGACAAAGTCTTCCAAAGCCAAAGAATTTGAAGACAGATTTCTTCCAAAGACTTTTAGTACGCATGCTTTATCTGATGAACTTTACATAAAGCTGGACCCCCCTTCCGCTACAACTTTGTAAAGTCACCAACTTATATGAGTTGGTGAAAAGGTCCACGCTTTTAGTAACTGTACATTGAGGTCTTGACTCTGTAACTTTCTATTTCATGTACTTTATCCTTTTTGTAATATATTAGGATATGAGCTATGGCATATCATAGTCACAAGTAAAAAGACATTTGCCTTTTGACTCTACAATTGATTTTGTTTGTGTCTAGTCAAGTGTATCCGGCTGGCCTTCAAAGTATGGTCGGCTGTAGGATGTAGTATATGTATCTCAAGTACTTGTAACTTTCCTTTGTGCTTTATAAAACTTGTAATAGAACTTAAGAAGGCAATATACTACAATTTTAATATCCATCTCCTTGTGTGTTTTGCTATCTTGTTCTGTCACTTATTTACTTGTGTTCTTAATATCATTTCTTGTGGTTAATCCAGTCTCACTGTTTGATTAAGTCAAGTTAATCTCTTTATTGTGTTGTTGTGTTGTAAGTGACCACTCTTCACCGGTCCTTCATTTGGTATCAGAGCTTTCTAGGCTCTTGATATAAGATTTCACCATCTTAAGATCCCTGTCACACACAAAATACTTAACTTATCAAATGGTAGCCATTTCCAAAAAGGATATGGAAACTAGAACCATGAACAAGTCCCCACTGATCACTCTTGATGACTTTGACACCTGGTGCCAAAGAATGGAAGGTTTCATCAGGTGTCTTGATTCAGAGGTTTCAATAAATGCAAAACAGCTAAGCAGTTATGGGATGCATTGAAACTTATGTATGAGGGTTCCTCTAAAGCTAAGGAGAACAAGAAGGATCTCCTAAAGTAGCAGTTTGAAAATTTTATCTTCAAAGCAGGTGAGACCATGACTTAACAATACTTCAGGTGTGTTGAGATTGTGGATACCCTAGTGGATGGTGGAGTTGCTCTTGAAAACAGAGACATTGTAAGGAAGTTCATGTCCTCACTTCCTAGGCAATAGACACACTACTATGTGGTTATCAAGAGAACTGAGAACCTGAAAACTCTCACTCTGATAGAGTTGTACGGGATTCTCAATGGCTACCAGATGGCGATGAACATGCAAGGTTCATCTGGAAACTCCAACAATCAAATAGGTCCAGCCCTTCAGGTGTTTGAAAGGGATAACATAGAACCCCAACGTCATCTCTTATGCTACCCTGATAGCTCACAAAAGGGTCCTTTCATCACCTTCCCTGAGACACCTAGGGAGAACTACACTCAAGGAAGCCCATTCCAAGAGACAAGTTCTTCTCACGCCTTTGTGTCTTCTAATGAAAGTTATGGCAACTCTCTTTTCACCCTTGAAGACCTGGTCTGTATCCATCTAGATGATCTGGAGTACATGCAAATATTCTAGTAGATGGCTCTTCTCACTCACAGAGCCTAGAAGTTCTACAAGTGGACCGGAAAGAAGTTCCCCAGCAATGCAACCAGTGGAAAGTTTGGACTGGATAAAAGCAATGTGAAGTGTTACAACTGTAACTTGATGGGCCACTTTGCCAGGGAGTGGTAAGGCACCAAGAACAAATGGTGTTCAAGCATAATCCAGATCAAACTACACTAAGAAGGCTACCCAGAATAAGAAGCCAAAGCAGCAAGTTGTTGTTGTTTTTGAAGAAAGAGGCTTTAGCTGGAGCTTTAAGGTGGAAGATGCTTCTCCAAACCAAGCATTGATGGCAGATCATGATGAAGCCAAGGTATTGGAACATTTCTATACCCTGGAATGCATTGTTAAAGTTAACAGATATAGGTCCTACAACTTAGAAATGAGATCTGATCTTGAGTCCTTAAACATCCTAAAAGCTAACTTTAGAAAGTCTGAACGTGATTATAAACTAAAGATAAAGGACTTAGAGAATACTATTTCAGTTCTAAAACATGAGCATACAAATTTTAGGACTCAGATCAAGGATCTCATAACTAAGGTGACTGAGTGCCAGGCTAAGCTTATGATTAGCAAAGTCAGGGTAGAAAAGTGTGTTCTTGAAGAAGAGACCTTCAACAACATGATATCATCATACTTACACAACAAAGTGTGTTATCAAAACAAACAAGGATTAGGATCTATTGAGATAGCTCCTCCACACACAATCTTGTCTGTAAGATCACCTAGATGTGGAACTTGTGAAGATCAGTTTTCTCTCATAGACCCTTTAAGTGAAGAGGATGAAGATAGTGAAGAATTCCTTTGAGAAGAGTGAAGAGGAGGATTCTAAGAAAGGCCACTATCCTTCTGAGGAGAAGAAGAAGATGTGATGACCAAGTTAATGAGAAAAAACTTGATCAAAAAGAGCAAAAGGAATGCTAGGAAGGCTCAAGAGATCAAGGCTACTTTTGACTCTAAGCAGAAACAAGTTTTTATCTCTACAGGATTTGAAGTAGTGAAGACTGAAGACATCAATCTAAACTCTACTGTCAAGAGTTCCGGTTCATGTTCAAATCATCTCTGCACTAAGAAGAAGGCTAATCTGTTGTGTACCACTGCTACATAGCCTAGACCATCCAACTCCAAGAAAAGCTCTCAGCCCAAAAGGACTGTCTTAGCATCTACAAAGATGAAGGAGGAACAGGGATGTGATCAAAGTCAGTCATGTTCTCAGGAAGAAGAAAATGGAGTGTGACATGTGTGAAAGTACTACTCATCTTGCTAAGGGTTGTCCATACAATTGTAAAGGTACTTTTCACATGACCAAGACAAGGAATTAGAAGAGTTACAATAAGATTCAAGCTTCAGAAGGAAAATCTGTATCCTTCGGAAGCACCAAAACTAAGAAGAAGGCAAGTGGAAAATTGCCTTCGGAAGAAAATTTGGTCTCTGAAGGAAAGAATGCTTCCGAAGCACTGAAGTTTGCTGTAGTGTTTGTAGAATCTTCCAAAGGTCCAGTCATCAAAACATCCAAAGTCTCAAAAGCTTCCGAAGTGTTGAAGGTCAAGTCCAAACTTCCAAAGGTGGTGTGGAAGTCAAAGAAAGACAAAGTGACTGGATGTTCTACATCAACAACAGCTCAAGATTCTCATAGCACAACTATAGGATCTATTACTGTTGCATTACCTTCTGTTTCTCTTAGTGAGCCCAAGAAAGTAATGCTTGGGTTTCCAAATGTAACTAATCATTTTCTTTGTGCAGGGACAACTCAAGACAAACAAGAATGTCTTGATCATTGATAGTGGCTGTTCCAGGTCACCACTCCAAAACTTTGAAAGGATTGATGGAGGGCCAGTTGCTTTTGGAGGAGATGAAGGTGGTTACATTTCTGGAAGGGGCAAGGTCACAAATGGTTGCTCAACATTGAAAAGGACAACTTTGTCAAGGAGCTTGGGTACAATCTTCTGAGTGTATCCTAATTTTGTGATCAGAGTCATAACATGGTCTTTACTAGAGCATGAGTGCATTGTTCTTAAGACCGGGGTGGTCATTCCTCATGAGCATATTCTGCTTAGAGCCCCCAGGAAAGGGAACATGTACAAGATGGACATGTAAGAAACATCTCCCTCTGGAGAAGTTTCATGCTTTCTATCTAAAGCCAATAGTGATGAGTTTTTCCTGTGGCATAAAAGAATGTCCCATGTAAACTTTAAAAACATGAATATACTGATTAAGAATGATTTGGTTACTGGAATGCCAAAGAAAGAGTTTACAAGTGATGATCATTGTGTATCTCATAAGCCTAAGGAAAGAAACTCTATCATTACACCCCTACACTTGTTACATATGGATCTCTTTGGCCCCACCAGTGTAATGAGTTTAGGAAGAACCTCTTATTTTTAGTGATCATAGATGACTTTACAAGATTCACTTGGGTTTTCTTCCTTAGAACTAAGGATGAGACTCCTGAGATTCTGAAGAATTTCATCTTAAAGATTGACAATCAATCTGGTCACAAGGTCAAAACCATAAGATATGATCAAGGAACTGAATTCAAGAACCAAATCCTTGATATATTTTGTGATGAAAAAGATATTACCTGACAATATAGTGCTCCTAGGACTTCTCAGCAAAATGGTGTTGCTGAGAGGAGAAATAGGACACTGATTAAAGCTGCAAGAATCATGTTATCTGACTCTAAGCTGCCCATCACCTTCTGGGCAGAGGCAGTTAACACTATCTGCTATGTCTAGAATAGAGTTTTAGTGGTTAAGACTCATGACAAAAATCCATATGAACTTTGGCACAAGAGAAAACTGTAGGATCGTTGAAGGGTTAGTTACAACACAACAACACAAAGAGGAGATTAACTAAACTTTAATCAAACAGTAAACTGAATTAACCAAGATAAGATACTAAGTACACAAGTAATGCAGGAGACAGAACAAAAAGAACATAAGTTTTAGGTTTTCAAGAATGCAGTATATTGCCTTCTCTATGTTCTATTACAAGTGTACAAAGCATATTCGAAAGATACAAGAACATGAGATACTTATACTACATCATACAGCCGGCTATACTTTGAAAGCCAGCTGGATACAATTGACTAGACACAAACAAAATCAATTGTAGAGTCAAAAGGCAGATTGCCTTTTGACTTATGACTATGACATGCCATAGCTCATATCCTTATCTATTACAAAAAGGATAAAGTACATAAAGTAGAAAGTTACAGACTCAAGAACTCAATGTACAGTTACCAAAAGCATGGACCTTTTCACCAAACCATGTAAGTTGGTGACTTGCAGAGGCACAGCGGAAAGGTGTCCAGCTTTATGGAACAATACATCAGATAAAGCATGTTACTAAAAGTCTTCGGAAGAAATCTGTCTTCATGAACTTGAAGCTTCGGAAGACTGTCTCTGAGGCTTCAAAAGACTTCATGTGTGAAACTTTCTAAGCTTCTTCTTTAATGCACTTGTGCAGCATGCAGGAAGGACTAAAGATGTTTAGGTTGGATCAACCTCTTCATTAATCTTTACAAACTCCCCCTTGGCTGATGCTACCAAAACACTTTGAAAACTTTAGATGTTAACAGTCCTCATTAGGATGATCACCATTCCTTTCAAAGAGGTCATGCAGAGGCAACTGAAACATATCTTGCCATGTATAAATGTCTTCAATTCTTTGATCTCTAATAACATGCCATCTTTTCGGATTTGTGGTGTATGTTTAAGACAAGATGGGTCTTTTTGATGCTAGAGGAGCTGTTTGAATTGGAGTTGGTGTAGCATCCTCTGGCTGCACATCCTCAGGCTGCACATCATCAGGTTGTTTTGATTCATCTTGAGGTTTAGAAGGGATGCAGGCTTCTTCTTCTTCTTAGGCTTTGGTCTAGAAGCCATCCTCTTCTTTCTCTTTCCAATTTTAACTGGGAAGACTGGCCTGCAGCACCAGATTGATCTTCATGTCTTTCTCAGTTGGGACTTCCTCTCTCTCATGTTAAGATGGAGAGGGAGGTTGACCCTGCTGTGGATCAGAAGATGAAGCTTGCTGAGCATTAGCAGGAGGTCCGGGTTGTGTTGTGTCTGGTTGTTCAACCTTAACCTCCACTTCAGGTGGAGCCTGACTTGGAGTAGAGTGTAAGTCAGTGAGCTCCCCACTCTTAATCTTTTGCTTGATTACCATGATGTGCTCATCCATAGTGGATAGGGACATGGGTCCAAGTCTCCTTCCGAAGAATCCATACAGCTTCAAGAAGCTCATCATCCTCTGCCTATCAGCAGACTTCTTCATGCTCTTTTGGATGATGGCTCTTGATTTTGCAGCTTCTTCCCTTAGCTTCTTCTTTGTTGTGTTTCTTTCCTTGACTAGCTCAAGCTCAATTTGTTTTAAGTACTCAAACTCAATATAGTCATAAGGTAAGGGAAGGAGTGCATCTGCCTGATAGAGGCCTGTGGCACTCAGGTAGTTAATCATCTTGATTCTGTCTTCTTCCTTATCTACCTGAGGTTCTTGTTGAGCCACATCCTCTTGTTCAGGACTTTCTTGACCTTGTGAGAGGGTAGGCATACCTTTGTATAGTCTTTCTTCTTCTCTCTTCTTTGACTTGTACTAGGAGTTTTGCATCTTCTGCCTCCTTCTTCTCTCTTGACCTTTCCAGGTCAACCAGTTCATTCAATTCATCCAAGGGAAGAGAATGACACTATCTATGTCATAGTTCCTAGTCTGCAGATAGTTAATCCTGACTACCCTTAACTCATCATTCTGAGTATCTGGTCTGGGGGCAGCCCTGATTGTAGACTCCATGAGTCTTGGAGACTCAGCAGAGGAACTTTCTCCCCTTAGCCTCCTTTTCCTCTCTCTCTCCTCCTCAATTTCCTTAGATGTGATCTTTCTTTTCCCTTTATCACTCACAGACCTTTGTGACTCAGGGTGGAGAGAGCTTTGGCCTTCATTGCTTGTTGCAGCATCTGAGCTCAGGCCAGAGAGAGGTTGAGAAGCACCTTCACCAGCAGGTGTCTCAGAAGGAATATGGATCTCTGTAGCAGTTGGAGATGATGAGACAGGGCTCTCAGGTTCTGTCACTGGGCCTTCAGTCAAGGTTTCCCCTATGAAGCTAATCTTAGGGTCTGCCTCAACATCCAGTTAACGATGACATTGCCTGATTGCCAAAGTCTCCTTCTTAAGCTGAACTCTGCAGTGATCCTATCTTGAGTTCTTTTAGCCAGTCTGTCAGCTTGTCTTGATTGCTTGGGTTGACAAGTGGCATGTTGACTAGATCCAGACCTTCATAGTAGTCTAAGGCCAAAAAATTGAAGACTTCTTGCTGCCCTTGAACTCTTATAATGATGAGGGCCTTCCTGTTGTTGTCATACCTCCACCCAATGATGTGACTGAAAGATGGTGAATGTGACATCGCCGTTGGTATCCCATCCTCAAACAGACTCTGTATGAAGGAGTCTGCGTAGTCCACATCAATGTGAACTAGAGGGGTTGCTGAGAATGCACAGTTGCAAGTGAGGATGGTGAGTCCTCAATGTCCATTCTCTCTGAAGAACTCCCAGGTTCTGTGGCTGTAATGACCTTCTCCCCCTTTTTGGTAGCATCCCCTACTTGCATAGGTGAGCTGGAAGATATGTCAATCACATCCACAGGTTCTTGTGTTTCTGGTTGAGCTCTCCTTAAGGGTCTCCCAGCTAGTTTTTCCTTAAGATATGAAATCTCAAGTTGTTGATCATTGATCCTGTTGTGTAGGGTAGTCACCTGAGATTCAAGGTGACCGACCTTAGAGACTAAGTAAGTGCATGTTTTAGACAATTTTTGTACCAGTAGTCTCAAATTCCCCTCATCTTCATCAGAAGATTCATTGGGGGATGAGATGATTGGACCAGAGTCCTCTCTCTCACCGCCAGCTTGAGGTTCTTGGCTGCTGGTTTTCCTCTGCTCACTGGAAGTCTCAGTTGAGATGTCAGTGGGCTGAGTTGCCATGGTTGAGGTTTTAATGATGTAATCACTTTCAGAAGTGAGAGCCTCTTCCATATGGACATCCTGAACAGGTTAAGGAGTGTCCACCTCAATTGTTGGTGACTGATATGGGATAGATGTAGGAGACTCAGGAGTACTCATCTGTCTTTGAGTAGAGGGAAAGAAGAGAGATTCATTATACTCACTGAAACCTATATCTTCATCAGTGTAGAATTGAAGGTTGGGAATTGGTTGGTTGAGATCTATAGGCTGGGGATGGTAACTGTCCCCTGAAGGTTAGTCACTTGAGTGTTAAGACTCAGAGTGATGGCTTAAGGTAGTAGGGCTAATGAGCTCATCAGACTGAGCATGAGGAACCTCAGCACTGATTCTTGAAGAGATGGGAGTGGTTTGCTCCTCAGGAGAAGTGGGAGCTCCAGTGTCCACTTCTTCCTGTATGGTTGAGTATATGAGGGCCTCCACAGACTGAATAGTCTGAGCAGGGGTTCGTTTGGATTTTCTTTGGTAGGTGATGGTGATTTGAGGCTGTGGAGAGTGGTTGGGAAAAAGCAGGTCTGGGTTCAACACTAGCTTGTGCTGCTAGGTTGTCACCTTGAGCAATGAGCTCTAACATTTTGATAAGCTGAGAATACCTGATTTGACCCCTAAACCATTCCATGGATTATGAAGGAGAGATCCTCAAGAATCTGGTCCCATCCACCATGCTTGTTTGATAAGCTGTGGATGACCACATGGAGCAGGGATCTCCATTGGGATGAGACCTTCCCTTTCCTAAAGGTCTTTACAGAGAAATATCCCTCATATCCCATTTGCTCAAAGGAACGATTGACCGCTTCCTTTGGGAAAAACACCTCACCTTCTTCATCATCCAACTAAAGATGTTTGTTGATGATGGCCGGAGTGATGAAGATTGTTTTCCCCTGCAATGTGGCAGACAGTGCCTTCTCCCCATCCATAATGACCTATTGGCAGGTCTTCTAGAATTCAAGCAACTGATCCTCATAGAATGGAGGATCAATGGTTAGGGAGGTGAAGTTGTTTGACAGAGTTAGGAAACGGCAAACTTCTGAGAAATGAGGATCTTTCTCAGAGCTTAACAGAGCAACCTGATTGTGTTGTCTGTGTAGCTGCATGGTAAAGTTGGGATCATTTCTGTGAGCAAGGTTTGCCATTTTGAAGTAGCTTAGGGACGAAGAAAGAAGAAAGAAAGAAATTTCAGAGAGAAATTTGGGGTTTTAGGTTTGGAGGAAGAACAGCTGATAGAAAGAGGGGGGAAACCGTTGGTTTTATATGTGAGAAGGATTTCCGATAAAGTTTAATGAAAGAGGATAAACATTGAAATCCGGATGTTGGTACCACCTCTGAAAAAGTAGTTTACTTTTGCTCAAAAAGTAGTTTTCTTGGAAGTCAAAAAGCTTCCGAAGGTTAATTATGTTCGGAAGTTTAATTAAAGAGCTTCCGTAGCTAAAATGACTTCGGAAGAATTTCCTGAGAGGTTTGAGCATTTTGCTTCGGAAGAAGAATTAAAACTTGAGTGCTTTGCATATAAACTAACAAAGCTTCCGAGAGTTAATTTTGCTTCGAAAGTAAATGGTCTTTGAAAATGAGTAAGTGTCTGAGACAAGTATTTAAGCTTCGGAAGATAAATTTGAAGACTCTTCCGAAGGTAAATTTCTTAGACAGTTATTTATTTTGAAGGCATGATTTACTTCCGAAGTTAAAAGCATAACTTCCAAAGTATCAAAAATTTCAAAGTCTAAGGAAAGTCTTCAAAAAGAAATTTTCATTCAAAGAAAACATGAGCTTATGAAAGTGATGAACTAGACAACTTAGGACACACATAAATTTAAAGAAATAATAAGAATTAGTTTTAAGAAAAGCTTACTCAAAGTTTATCATCCTAATAGCTGATATTAGATATTTAAATCTCTGTTCATCAAAGGCCTTTGTAAACAAATAAGCATATTGTTCATCTGTGTGAACTTTGACTAGTTTAATTAATCCATTTTCATAGTTATCACTTATTAAATGATACATGATATTGATGTGCTTTGTCCTTGAGTGCTGCACAGGGTTCTCTGTGATTGAGATAGCACTGTTGTTGTCTATGTGAATGGGAGTCTCCTTGAAGTTTAACCCATAGTCCAGCATCTGATTTTGAATCCAAAGTACTTGAGCACAATAGCTTGCAGCAACAATGTATTCAGCTTCAGCAGTTGATGCAGAGACACAGGATTGTTTCTTGCATTGCCATGAGACAACCCTTCCACCAAGAAATTGAAATCCCCTAGATGTAGACTTTGTAGTCATGTTGCAACCACTATAATCACTATCTATATAGGCATACCGATTGAAGTTAGAATTCTTAGGATACCATAGTCCAAGTGTTGATGCACCTTTGAGATATCTTAGAATCCTCTTGACAGTGATGAGGTGAGACATCTTAGGGTTGGCTTGATATCTTGCACAAATACATGTAGCAAACATGATATCAGGCATGCTAGAAGTAAGATACATAAGAGACCCAATCATAGCCCTATATAAGTGCTCATCTATAAACTCACCCTTAAGATCAGGACCAAGAGAGTGGTTTCTGGCTATGGGTGTCTTAGCAATCTTGTAGTCAGTCATATTGAATCTCTTGAGTATGTCCTGAACATACTTTGACTGACTTATGAAGATGCCGTCTTCAACTTGCTTCACTTGAATTCCCAGAAAGAATTGAGTTCCCCCATGGCACTCATTTCAAATCTGTCTTTCATCAGCTTCTCAAAGTCTTTGTAGAGCTTTGGATTAGTTGAACCAAAGATGATGTCATCCACATATACTTGAACTAGCAATATATCTTTTCCTTGTTCTTTGATGAAGAGAGTTCCATCTATAGTACCTCTCCTATATCCATGTTACAAAGATACTCCAATAGTGTCTCATACCATTTCCTGGGTGCCTGATGCAGCCCATAGAGAGCTTTGTCAAGCTTGCAGACATAATCAGGATGACCAGGATCTACAAAACCAGGTGGCTATTTGACATAAACCTCTTCATCTATCACTCCATACAAAAAGGCACACTTCACATCAAGTTGAAAGACCTTGAAGTTCTTGGATGCAGCAAATGCCAAGAATATCCTAACAACTTCTAATCTTGCCACTGGAGCAAAGACATCTGTGTAGTCAATCACTTCATCTTGTGTGTATCCTTGAACAACCAGTCTAGCTTTGTTCTTGATGATGATGCATCTATCATCTTTCTTGTTCCTAAAAACCATTTGGTTCCAATTGTAGTCTTCCCAGAAGGAAAAGTACAAAGGTTCCAAACTTTCTGCCTTTTGAATTGAAGCAGCTCTTGTTGCATAGCTTCAACCCAACTTCCATCCTTTAGAGCTTCATCAACTTTCTTTGGCTCTATCTGGGATAGAAAACAATAGTGAAGGCAAACATTTATTTCATGGGTTTGTTCGCTTGTCTTTACCCCTGAGACAACATCTCTAATGATGTTTGTGGTAGGGTGAGACTGTGGATCCTAAGCTGAGGTATCACAACAAGTTGTTGATAAAGATCTAAATTAGAGAAATTTAGATCTGGCATGGAAGTTTCTCCCACCACATCAGCATACTTTTCAAGTGAAACTTGATCCAAGCAGTGTGTGACATCATTGATGTTCTCATCAATGGTGTGGTTAGTGGTATCAAGAAATTCTTGGTCACTATCACCACCACCATTGTTGTCTTCCATAGTTGAGGTGTTCTTATTTGTTGTAGAGCCTCTGAGCTGGAATTTGAAGGCATACCAGATGTATCAGCTGAATTTGTCATTGTTGTACTGACAGAAACCTCATTTGCAGAAGTGGTTCCAACTGGAGCTAAAGATATATGTCTTGAGGATCTTCCTAGCTCAAATCTTGGATAGGATCATCTGTATTTAATTTACTACAGATCCTGAAACATTCTCACAAGATTTATTAAAACAGTTGGTAACCAAATCAAGATCAAACAACCAATCCGGACCAGAACCAGCAACACAGGGTGTGTGTTCATTGAAAGTCACATAGGCTGACTCCTCAACAATTCTAGTTCTAAGATTGTGTGCTCTATAAGCCTTAGCTTGGGAAGAGTATCCATTAAAGTGTCCATCATCTGATTTCTCAACAAACTTGGCAATTTGATCTTTGGTATTCAAGATGGTGCAAGGACATCCAAATGACCAAAGAAAACGAATGAAAGGTTTCCTCTTGTGCCAAAGTTCATAAGGAGTCTTGCCATGAGTCTTAACTACTAAAACTACGTTCTGCACATAGCAGGCAGTGTTGACTGCCTTTGCCTAAAAGGTGATGGGCATTTTAGAGTCAGACAGCATAGTTCTTGCAGCTTCCATCAGTTTCATGTTTCTCCTCTCAGCAACACCATTTTGCCAAAGAGTCCTGGGAGCACTGAATTATCTTCAAATACCCTTTTCATCACAGAATGTATCAAGGATATGGTTCTTAAATTCGGTTCCTTGATCACATCTTATGATCTTGACCTTGTGATCAGACTGATTCTCAATCTTTAAGATGAAATTCTTCAGAATCTTAGGAGTCTCATCCTTAGTTCTAAGGAAGAAAACCCAAGTGAATCTTGTAAAGTCATCTATGATCACTAGATAGTATAAGGTCCTTCCTAAACTCATTACACTGGTAGGGCCAAAGAGATCCGTATGTAACAAGTGTAGGGGTGTAGTGATGGAGTTCTTTTCCTTAGACTTGTGAGATACCTTATGTTGCTTCCCTTTTAGGTATGCAACACAGTGGTCATCACTTGTAAACTCTTTCTTTGGCATTCCAGTTTCCAAATCATGCTTAATTAATTTATTCATGTTCTTAAAGTTTACATGACACATTCTTTTATGCCATAGGAAAGACTCATCACTATTCGCTTTAGACAGAAGGCATGAAACTTCTCCAGAGGAGAGGTTTCTTGCAAATCATCTTGTACATGTTTCCTTTCCTCGGGGATCTAAGCAGGATATGCTCATGAGGAATGACCACACCAGACTTAAGAACAATGCACTCATGCACAGTAAAGAGCATGTTATGACTCTGATCACAAAATTGAGATACACACAGAAGATTGTATCCAAGCTCCTTAACAAAGTTTACATTTTCTATGTTGAGCTTAGCATTTATGACCTTGCCCATTCTAGAAATGTACCCGCCTTCATCTCCTCCAAAAGAAACTGGTCCTCCATCAATCCTTTCAAAGTTCTGGAGTAGTGACCTATTGCCTGTCATGTGCCTAGAACAGCCACTGTCTATGATCCAAATATTTCTGCCCGTCTTCAGCTATTCCTGCACAAAGAGAATGATTAGTTACATTTGGAAACCCAAGCCCTGCTTGTCTGGGCTCATTTGCAGAAGGTAATTCAATAGTAATAGATCCTATCGTTGTACTAAGAGGATCTTGAGCTGTTGTTGATAGAGAAATCTCAGTCATTTGGTCTTTCTTAGACATCCACACCACCTTTGGAGTCTTGGACTTGACCTTTAAAACTTTAGAAGCTTTTGGAACTTCAGAAGTTTTGATGACTGAATCTTCAGAAGATTCTGCAGACACTAAAACAGACTTTAGTGCTTCGGAAGAATTCCTTTCTTCCGAGACCAAATATTCTTCCGAGACCAAATATTCTTCCGAAGGGAATTTTCCACTTCCCTTCTTTTTAGATTTGGAGCTTCGAAGGAAATAGGTTTTCCTTCCGAAGCTTGAATCTTCTTAGAACTCTTTGAAGCCTTTGTTTTGGTCATATGGTCAGTACCTTTTGGATTGAAGGGACAATCCTTAGCAATGTGAGTGGTACTTTCACACATGACACAGTTCATCTTCTTCTTCACAAGAGCCTTTTCTTTGGAATAGGACTGTCTTTGGTCACATCCCTTCTCCACCTTCATCTTTGCAGATGATGAGACAATCCTGTTGGGCTAAGGACTGTGCTTGGAGTTTGATGTTCCAAGCTGTGCAGAAGTGGTACATAGTAGATCAGTCTTCTTCTTGCTGCTGAGATGAGTTGAACAAGAACCAGAACTCTTAGCAGAAGAGTTTTGGTTGATATCTTCAGTCCCTACCACTTTAAACTCTGCAGAGATAAACACTTGTTTCTGCTTAGAGTCAAAAGTAGCCTTGATCTCTTGAGCCTTCCTTGCTTTCTTTTGCTCTTTCTGATCAAGTTCTTTCTCATGGAGTTGGTCATCACAGTCTTCACTTTCTCCTCAGAAGGATAATGGCCCTTCTTGGAATTTCCTCTTCACTCTTTTCAGAGGATTCTTCACTATCTCTTCTTCATCCTCTTCACTCTTAGGATCTATGAGAGGAAGTTCATCTTCACAAGTTCCACACCTAGGAGATCTTACTGACAAGATTGTGTGTGGAGGAGCTATCTCATTAGATCCCAGTCCCTGCCTGTTTTGATAGCACACTTTGTTGTGCAGGGATGAGGATATCATGTTCTTGAAGGTCTCCTCCTCAAGAACACTCTTTTCTGCCCTGGCTTTGCTGATCACAAGCTCAACCTGGCACTCAGTTAACTTGGTTATGAGATCTTTGATCTGAGTCCTAAAATCTGTGTGTTCATGTTTTAGAATTGAAATGGTTTTCTCTATGTCCTCTACTTTCAGATTATAATCATTTTCAGACTTTCTAAAATCAGATTTTAAAATGTTTAAGGACTCAAGGTCAGATCTCAGTTCCAAGTTGTAGGACCTGTACCTGTTAACTTTAGCAATGCATTCAGGAGTACAGAGATGTTCTAATACCTTGGCTTCATAATGATTAGCCATTAGTGCTTGGTTTGGAGAAGCATCTTCCACCTGAAAGCTCCAATCAAAGCCTCCTTCTACAACAGCAACAGCAGCTTGCTGCTTTGACTTCTCATTATGGAGAGCTTTGTCAGTGTAGTTTGGTCTGGATTGTGTTTGGCCACTATTTGTTCTAGGTGCCTTACACTCAATGGGAAAGTGGCACATCAAGTTACAGTTGTAACACTTGACTTTGCCTTTGTCCAGTCCAAACTTTCCACTGGTTGCATTGCTTGGAAACTTCCTTCCAATCCTCTTGTAGAACTTCTTGGCTCTGTGAGTGAGAAGAGCCATTTGCTGGACTATTTCCATATATTCCAGATCATCTGGATGGATACAATCCAGGTCTTCAAGAGTGAAAAAGATAGTTGCCACAACTTTCATCAGAAGACACAAAAGCTTGAGAAGAGCTTGTCTCTGGGAAGGTGATGAAAGGACCCTTGGTGAGTTGTCAGGGTAGCATAAGAGATGATGTTTGGGTTATATGCCATCCCTTTCAATCACATGTAGGGCTGAACCCATCTGATTGTTAGAGTTTCCAGATGAACCTTGCATGTTCATCTCTATCTGGTAGCCACTGAGAATCCCATATAACTCTGTCAGAGTAAGAGTTTTATGCTATCCTTTCAATCACATGTAGAGCTGAACCCATCTGATTGTTAGAGTTTCCAGATGAACCTTGCATGTTCATCTCCATCCGGTAGCCACTAAGAATCCCATATAACTCTGTCAGAGTAAGATTTTTGAGATTTTTAGTTCTCTTGATCACCACACAGTAGTGTGTCCATTGCCTAGGAAGTGAGGACATGAACTTCCTTACAATGTCTCTATTTTCAAGAGAAACTCCTCCATCCACTAGGGTATCCACAATCTCAACATACCTGAAGTACTGCTGAGTCATGGTTTCATCTGTTTTGAAGGTGAAGTTTTCAAACTGCTACTTCAAGAGATCCTTCTTGTTCTCCTTGGCTTCAGAAGAACCCTCATACATTAGTTTCAGTACATCCTACAGCTGCTTGGCTGTTTTGCACTTCTTGAAACCTCTGTATACAGAGTTTGGAAGGGCAGTTTGAAGAGTTGTCATGGCTTTTCTGTCTATCTTTACTCTCTTCCTATCTTCATCAGAGTAGTTAGCCATATCTTTGGGAATCATACCAGCACCAGTAGCAGAAGGGGTGCTGGGTATGAAAGGTCTATTCTCAATAGACTCTCACATTCTTGAATCAAGAGACCTGATGAAATCTTCCATTCTTAAACACCAGGTATCAAACTCATCAAGAGTGATCAGTGGGGACTTGTTCATGGTTCCAGTTTCCATATTAGTTTTGGAAATGGCTGCCATTTCAAAAGTTTTAGTATTTGTGTGTGTGAGGGATCTTAAGATGGTGAGATCTTATATCAAGAGCCTGAAAAGGTCTGATACCAAATGCAGGATCGTTGAAGGGCTAGTTACAACACAACAACACAAAGAGGAGATTAACTAAAATTTAATCAAACAGTAAACTGGATTAACCAAGATAAGATACTAAGTACACAAGTAATGCAGGAGACAGAACACAAAGAACACAAGTGTTTGGTTTTCAAGAATACAGTATATTGCCTTCTCTATGTTCTATTACAAGTGTTACAAAGCATATTCGAAAGATACAAGAACATGAGATACTTATACTACATCCTACAGCCGGCTATACTTTGAAAGCCAGCTGGATACAATTGACTAGACACAAACAAAATCAATTGTAGAGTCAAAAGGCAGATTGCCTTTTGACTTGTGACTATGACATGCCATAGCTCACATCCTTATCTATTACAAAAAAGGATAAAGTACATAAAGTAGAAAGTTACAGACTCAAGACCTCAATGTACAGTTACCAAAAGCATGGACCTTTTCACCAAACCATGGAAGTTGGTGACTTGCAGAGGCACAGCGGAAAGGTGTCCAGCTTTATGGAACAGTACATCAGATAAAGCATGTTACTAAAAGTCTTCGGAAGAAATCTGTCTTCATGAACTTGAACCTTCGGAAGACTTTGTCTCTGAGGCTTCGGAAGACTTCATGTTTGGCTTCGGAAGATATTGGTCTTGGCTTTAGAAGATTTCACACTTAGAGTATTTTCTGTTTCATGTGTGAAACTTCCTAAGCTTCTTCTTTAATGCACTTTTGCAGCATGCAGGAAGGACTAAAGATGTTTAGGTTGCATCAGCCTCTTCATTAATCTCTACAAAAACCTTTCATTGGTTTTCTCAGGTCATTTGGATGTCCTTGCACCATCTTGAATACTAAAGATCAAATTGTCAAATTTGCTGAGAAATCAGATGATGGACACTTTATTGGATACTCTTGCCAAGCTAAGACTTATAGTGTATACAATCTCAGAACTAGAATTGTTGAGGAGTCAGCCAATATGACTTTCAGTGAATACACATCCTATGTGGCTGGTTTTGGTTATGATTGGCTATTTGATCTTGATTTAGTTACCAACTGTTTTAACAAATCTTATGAGACTGTTTCAGGATCTGCAGATATCTTATCAATAAGTGATCTTGACCGAAGATTTGAGCTAAGAAGACCTTCATGTAACACATCTTAAGCTCCAGTTGTAACTACATCTGCAAATGAAGTTTTTATCAGCACCACAATGAAAAACTTAGGTGATACATCCGGGATGCCTTCAAATTCTAGCTCAGAGGCTCCATAACCAGATAAAGACACTTCAAATGCAAAAGAAAATAATGGAGGTGGTGATAGTGATCATGAATTTCTTGATGTTGATAACCACTTCATAGATGACAACATCAATGATATCACAAACTTATTGGATCAAGTCTCTCTTGATAAATGTGCTGATATGGTGGGAGAAACATCCATACCATATCTAAATTTCTCTAATTTAGATCTCTCTCAGCAACTTGCTGTGATCCCTTAGCTAAGGATCCATAAGTCTCACCCCACCACAAACATCATTGGAAATGCTTACATAGGGGTAAGAACAAGAGGACAAACCCATGAAGCAAATAATTGTCTTCACTCTTGTTCCTTATCCAAGATAGAGCCAAAGAAAACTGATGAGGCTCTGAAGGATGGAAGTTGGGTTGAAGCTATGCAACAGGAGTTGTTTCAATTCAAAAGACAAAAAAGTCTGGAACCTTTGTCCTCTTCCTCATGGGAAGACTACTATTGGCACAAAATGGGTGTTCACGAACAAGAAGGATGATAGAGGAATTTTCATAAAAAATAAAGCTAGACTAGTTGTTCAAGGATACACACAAGAAAAAGGGATTGACTACACTGATGTCTTTGCTCCTGTGGCAAGACCAGAAGTTGTTTGAATATTCTTGGCATTTGCTGCATCCAAGAACTTCAAGGTCTATCAACTTAATGTCAAGTGTACTTTTCTTTATGGAGTAATTGATGAAGAGATGTATTTCAAACAACCACCTGGTTTTGTAGATCCTGATCATCCTGATTATGTCTGCAAGCTTGACAAAGCTCTTTATGGGCTGCATAAGGCACCCATGAAGTGGTATGAGACTCTATCTCAATATCTTTGTAAACATGGATACAGAAGGGGTACTATAGATGTAACTCTCTTCATCACAGGACAGGGAAATGACTTAATACTAGTTCAAGTATATGTAGATGACATCATCTTTGGTTCAACTAATCCAAGGCTCTGCAAAGACTTTGAGAAGCTGATGAAGGACAAATATGAAATGAGTGCCATGGGGGAACTCAATTTCTTTCTGAGAATTCAAGTGAAACAAGTTGAAGATGGCTTCTTCATTAGTCAGTCAAAATATGTTCAAGACATACCTAAGACATCCATAGCAAGAAACCACTCCTTTGGACCTGATCTTGAGGGGGAGTGTGTGGATGAACACCTTTACAGGGCTATGATTGGGTTTCTTATGTATCTTACAGCTAGCAGGCCTGATATCATGTTTGCTACATGTATTTGTGCAAGATATCAAGCCAACCCTAAGATGTCTCACCCTAACACTGTCAAAAGGATTCTAAGATACCTCAAAGGTGCTTCAACACTTGGTCTTTGGTATCCTAAGAATTCTGACTTCAATCTGTATGCTTATACAAATAGTGATTATGGTGGTTGCAACATGACTACAAAGTCCACATCTGGGGGATGTCAGTGTCTTGGTGGAATGGTTGTCTCATGGCAATGTATGAAACAATCCTATGTCTCTGCATTAACTGATATAGCTGAATACATTGTTACTGCAAGCTGCTGTGCTCAAGTGCTATGGATTTAGAATCAGATGCTTGACTATGGATTAAACTTCAAGGAGACTCCCATTCACATAGACAACAATAGTGCTATCTTTATCATAGAGAATCCTGTGCAGCACTCAAGGACCAAACACATCAACATCAGGTATCATTTAATCAGAGATAATTTTGAAAAAGGCATTAATTAAACTAGTCAAAGTCCACACAAATGAACAATATGCTAATCTGTTTACAAAAGCTTTCGATGAACAAAGATTCAAACATCTTATTAGCTATTGGGATGATAAACTTTGAGTAGGATTTTCTTAAAACTAATTCTTATTATTTCTTAAAATCTGCGTGTCCTAAGTTGTCTAGTTCATCACTTTCATAAGCTATTGTTTTCTTTGGATGAAAATCTTTTGAACACTTTCCTTATATTTTTGAAAATTTTGATCCTTCGGAAGATATGCTATTATCTTCGAAAGAAAATCATGCCTTCAAAACAAATAACTTCAAAACAAAGTCGTGCGGATGGATCAATCGCATGCTTCAGTCGCACGACTGAACCATGCTAATGGTTCAGTCGTTCGAATGGAAAAACCTAACCTATAAATACCACCTAATTCGTGAATAAATGTAACAATTCGAATACCTATGTATACAATCGTACCCTAGCCATCTAGAGACTCAAGAAAACATGTTCCATGTTCATAGATCACAGTTGATCGTGTTCATATCATTTGTAATGTTTTATTAATCGTTAGATTGATCTGAACTGTGTTCTCCCTGATTGGACCGCCAATCAAATAGGATTCCACACTATTTGAGTTGGTATATGCGTAGAATCAGTTAGTACTTCATACGTAAACGTTCCTAACAAGTGGTATCAAAGCTTTGGCTCTTGATTTTGCGTGTGATTCAATCGTTTGGTGTAAAAATCATGTTTTTTCATCCAAAACACCATCGTTTTGAGTAACATAGTGTTTTCGACGTCTCCAGATCTAAAAGTTCATGTTTTTCGGCTTACGGTAGATTATGGTTCCTGAAAAATCGTATTTTTGTGTCAAAGTACCAAAAACCCTCGAATTTTCAAATCCAGCAGCCTTAGTCGCACGATTGGCTCAATCGCACCTCCCATACGCATGATTGAACTCAGTCGCCCATCCATTTTTACGACTGAACACCCATTCGCATTATCCATCAGCACTTGTTCAATCGCATGATTGACTCATCCGCATTGGTCAATTGCATTATTGATTCATCCGCATTAGTTCATCCGCATGATTGACCGAATCGCATCTCTCCATTCGCACCAGTGAAACAGTTTTGTTCTAACTCTCAGAGTTTAAAGAAATAGAAGATCAGTACTCTGCGTTTACTGCAGGTAGGGACACACGTATCCAGAACCTGTTACTTCTGGAAAATGAGATTGGGAATCATAATAAACCGCCTAAGCTTATCACGTTAGACGATTATCCACAATGGAAGAAAATGTTCGAAATTTATTGAAATGGTATTGATCCCTATATGTGGGAATCAATCGAGACTGGTTATTGTATGCCGGTGGGTGCTGATGGCATCATTACATACTCTGAGCGGCATGACTGATAGCCAAAAGGTGAAGTACAATGCTGAAAAAAAGGTGTATGCTCTGTTGACTTCGTTGATACCTAAGGATATATTTCACCAATTTTCTGAGAATAAGCATGCAAAGAAATTATGGGAGACTCTAGAAAAACGATACGACGGGAATGCATCGTTAAAAGCTCTAAAGGCAAAGGCTTTGAAGAAGGAGTTCGATAACTTCTCATCGATGGGTAAGGAGAGCTTGGATGATGTCATAGACCGATTCTACCATTTAATGAGTGAGTTGCACACTTATGGGATTACAACATCAATGGAAGATAAGGTATCAAGCTTTGCCGATGGTCCGCCAGAGAAATGGGACTCGTTTGTGTATAATTTGAGACAAAACAATTTACTGGCAAAATTAGACATAAACGACTTCATCCTGAAACTGAGGGAGGAGGAACTGAGGATGAAGTACAGGTCTCAGAAAGGATCTTACGATCATGACCCATCTCTGTGTAATTCAACTTCCACCTCAAAAAGATCAGGAGAACCACTTCAAACTGCATTTGTGTCAAGTTTAGCAGCTCCTCCCCTAGCCACTACTTCAGGATCTGACACGTCAGGGTCATCTTGCACCCAATATATAGCACTTGAAGCAAATACTACAAAACTGAAGACCGAGAATCTCGGTAATATTACTGTAGAGGTGGCAAAGGAGCATATGGACCTCTTAGCTGTGGTTGTTCATTCTTATGATAGTCTAGTTGCAGGAAGATCGGAAATTGCCATCTGGCTGATGAGGATTACGAGCAGGTGGACGAGAATGAATTGGAAAGAATGGACATTGTGTGGGCATTGGCAAGTGCTGTTCGAAGAGCCAAGAAGTTCGTGAAGAAGACTAGACAGAACTTGATAGCTACAAAGGATACAACTTTTGGTTTCGACAAAACCAAAGTTACCTGTTTCAACTGTGGAGAAAAGGGGCACTTCAAACGTGAATGTGTGAAGCACAAGAAGACAGCTAATGGTAATCCTTTCTCTTCATTCAACCATAAAGACAAACCCACAAGTGAAGCTGCATCATCAAGCAAAGATCCTAAGGCTTTGACTGCACAAGATAATGAAGGTCAAGATTGGACCATTCGTTTTGTATCTCCAGGAGAATCCAATATTACGAGTGTTGAGGGTTTGGATGACGACTCTGCAAGTGAAGGTGAAATAGCAGTGGAACTCATGATGTCGAATAATGAAGAAATTGCAAATGTAGTCGATCACCTAAATGAAGAAGGTCTCAGTGCAACATGTTCAGAATCACTAGCACCTGAACATTCAAACTCTGCGTTGATGGCTGATTCAACCGAACCTTCTCATGTAAGTACCAAAGACCAACTTTTTGATAGCCATGAATGTAATGAATGTAATAAATTTAGAGAAAGCATAGACACAAAATTTGCTTGATTATTATATCACAATGATAGCTTAGTAAATGACTTACAACTGTGCACACAAGCTAACCGGATTTTAAAACAAAATGAGCACAGTTATAAAGAGAAAATAGAATTGTTAAATAAACAACTAAGGGAAACCGAAGTTGTTGATTTTAACCAAGAAAATGACATAAAGTTCTATTTAAACTCCCTAGAAGAAACTAAGAAAGAAAAAGCAGTTTTGGAAGTTGAACTAAATTCATTAAGACAAAAACTGCACAGTTGGACCAGTTCTTCTCACATAGTCCAGCACTTAGTGAAAGAACGCAACAACGGGGAGGGTTTGGGTTACAAAGTGGTTCCACCACCACATAAGACCTTGTTGAATGCTAAATGTAGACCTATAATAACAATCCAATCAAGGATCATGTGGTGTCCACTCCTCTAGTTAGTGATCCAGATTCCATGAGTAAATCGTGGAATCTGCCACTAAACCGAAGGAGGCCACTTTAAAATCTAAAGGTAAGATGGCTATTGTTAATTTGGATGAGCAATTTGAAAAGGTTAAGGTGAAGTCAGGTTCTAACATGTCTAATTCTGAACCCAAAAAGACTAAACAAGTTAACCAACCTCGTGCACCATGTCGTAGTCAAAATAATAACAGGGTACAGATGTTAAAAATGTTCAAACTATGAATTTTGTTCAAGAAGCTAAAATATCTAAACAAGAAGTGTCAAAACCCAAACAAACTAAAGTTACACATGTGTCATACACTTCCCCACAGAAACCGTTCCACCAACATGTTGAAAGTAGATCATGCTATAATTGTGAAAAGCATGGACACATTGCTTCTAACTGTCCTTATTATCAGACACCAAGAAATAAAATTGAACTTTATGATCCTAAACTAAGGTCTTCTAAAAGGAGTTCTATCACTCCACAAAAAGGATTTGTGACATAAAGTTCAAACTATAAGCGAGTCGCCTGTTTATCACAAACAGGCCTTACACAAAACTGGCCTATGGAAAGAAAAATCAAGTATAGTGTCTGATAATGAGAACAAGAAGAAAATAGATCTGCCCCCACCCTCAAATGGACAGTGGGTAGAACTTATGATGTGTGATGCCTCTGGGTCACCCAAGCCAGTTAAGGTTTGGGTCCCTAACCTAAACTAATCATTTCTTTTCAATGTGCAGGGTGTCCGCTATAGTGCTTCTACAAATACATGGATTGTTGATAGCAGTGCATCAAGGCATATGACTGGAAACCTGTCACACCCTCAAAATCCACGCACGGAGATTTACCGCAAGGCATGTGAACAAACTAGGATCACAGTCACTAGTTACTCAGAACGACACTATATGCGACATTCAAAACAAAACCAACTAAAGTTCAAAAGCTTAAAAACCATGCTTAAGCGTTTAACAAAATAAGACAAAGCCAAACTAAATGAATACATAATATGGCAAACACATGCCATCCCAATGTTTAAAACTGTAGATACATGTGTCCCTAGTTTCTAAACTTAATGTAATATGTTGTATTATCTTACACATATGTAATTGTATGGGTACTTAATGACATATAATATGTGGTTGTGCTTATATAATGTTAAATATTTCATTGGTTGGAATGTAATAATGCTTATTGACTTAACTATATAGGTTGTGGTTCTTGGAATAATATCTAAATCAATTAATGACTATGAAACATATTCAAACTTAATCATGTGAAGTTCTCATGCGATTGGCCCATGCTAATGGACCATACGCATGAACAACTTCATGCTAATGAACCAGTCGTACGAATGAACCAGGAGACGGGATCAGTCGTATAATTGAAACATAAGATTGACTCAGTCGCATGACTGAACACTCAGTCGTGCGAATGGATCAACCGCATGACCCAATCGCACGACTGAACCATGCAAATGGTCCAGTCGAACGATGGAGAAACCCTAACCTATAAATACCACTTAAATCAAGGAAAAACTAGACACTTTGAATAATTCGATAACTACACGTACCCTAGACGTCCAGAGACATCTAGTAACCTGTTCCAACTTCAAAGATCGCAGTAGATCAATTGCTAATCGTTCTTGACGTTTAGATTAAATTTTTAATTGATTCTATATGCGTTCTCACTGATTGGATTGCCAATCTAATAGTATTCCGCACTATTTGATTCGGTATACTCATAAATCTGTTAGTATTCGTCCAGTACACGATCCTAACAAGTGGTATCAGAGCTTTGGCTATAGATTTACATGTGATTCAATCGTTTTGATATAAAAATTGTGTTTTTAAACTCAAAAACGCAATCTTTTGTGTCAAATCGGGTTTTAGACGTCTCCTGATCGTAAAGTTAAGTTTTTTCCGGCATACGACAATTAGGGTTAGCAAGAAATTCGTGTTTTTGCGTTCAAACACCTTAAACCTATGTATTTTTGAAATCCAGTAGGTTCAGTCGCATGATTGACTCAATCACATGACTGAGGTCATACGCATTCCCCATACGCACGATTGGACTCAGTCACACTTTCTTACATCCAACTGAGAAGACTATTCACATTGTTCAACCGCATTAGTTCATTCGGCCAACTGAGTCATCTGCATTAGTTCATTCGGCCGACTGAGTCATCTGCATTAGTTCAGTCGCACGATTGAACCATACGCATAGTTCAATAGCCCGAATAGCCAATCGCACACCTTCATTCACACTAATACAAAATTTTGGTTTAAAGTTAAAGTTAATAGAATTGGAAGACCAATATTCAGCATTCACAGCAGTGAGAGACTCAGGTATGCAAACTTTACTGCTACCGGAGAATGAAGTGGGAATTACAACAAACCCCCAAAGCTGATCACGTTAGAAGAATATCCACAATGGAAACAACGTTTCGAGATCTACTTAAATGGAGTAGATCCAAATCTATGGGAGTCTATAGAGACGGGGTACAGCATGCCTGTAGGAGCTGATGGTGTTAAACTCACACTTGGTGGCATGACTGATGGACCAAAGGTGAAATAAAATGCCGAAAAGAAAGTTTATGCCTTGCTTACTCAGTCAATTCCGAAGGATATTTTCCATCAATTCTCGGAATATACACAAGCAAAGAAACTCTTGGATGCATTGGAGAAACGGTATGACGAAAACGCATCATTGAAGGCCATAAAAGCTAAGGGTTTAAAGAAGGAGTTTGACAACTTCTCCTCGAAGGGAAAAGAAATCCTAGATGATCTTATCGACAGGTTCTACCACTTGATGAGTGAGATGCATACTCATTGAGTATCAACGTCAACGGAGGACAAAGTGTCCAACTTTGCTGACGGGTTGCCAGAGAAATAGGTTTCATTGTCTCCAATCTCAGACAGAATTGTATGCTAACGAAGTTAGATATAAATAACTTCATTCTGAAACTGAGAGAACAAGAACTGAGGATGAAGTACAGAGCTCAAAAGTCATCGTATGATCAGAATCCAACGCTATACAATGCGACTCCTCAAGCCAAAACATCTGGAGCACCTCTTCAGACAGCCTTTGTATCAAGCTCGTCTGGTCCTTCACCAGCCTCTACTTCAGGGTCAGAAACTTCAGGGTCGTCTGGTACGCAATACATGGCACCTGAAGCAAATGTAGCAAAGCTGAAGACCGAGAACTTCGGCAATGTGACAGTTGAGGTAGCTAAGGAGCACATGGATCTCTTAGCTGTGGTAGTCCACTCCTATGATGGACTAATTGCTGGTAAAATTAGAAACTGCCATCTGGTAGATAAGGATTATGAGCAGGTGGATGAGACAAAGCTAGAGCGGATGGACATGATGTGGGCCTTAGCAAATGCAGTCCGGAGAGCGAAGAAGTTTGTCAAAAAGACCGGACAAAATTTGATTGCAACTAAGGACACTACCTTCGGCTTTGATAAATCCAAGGTAACCTACTTCAACTGCAAAGAGAAAGAGCACTTCAAAAGGGAGTGCGTGAAGCCAAAGAAGACTGGAAATGGGAATCCTTTCTCCTCATTCAATCGTCAGGAGAAACCCCCTAGCAGTCCTACTTCATCAAGCAAGGATCCCAAAGCCTTGACTGGTCATGATGATGAAGGACAGGATTGGAGCTATCGGTTTGTCTCACCAGGAGAATCTAATATAGCTAGTATGGAGGATATAGATGATGACTCTACGAGTGAAGGAAATATTGCAGTCGAACTTGTGATGTCAAACTCAGAGGAAACTGCACCAGTGGTCAACTACCTGCCTGAAAAAGGGAAAACTACGATAACGTCAGAATCACCAGCTCCAGAAACATCAGATTCTGCATTGATGGCTGATTCTTCAGAACCCGCTCAGTAAAGTACTACTAACCAACTTTTAATAATCATGCTTGTTCTGATTGTAATAAATTTAGGGAAAACATTGATTTAAAATTTGCTAGGTTATTAGATCATAATGATAACTTAGTAAAGGACTTGGAACTGTGCACTAAAGCTAACAGAGTGTTAAAACAAAATGAGCATAGTTACAAAGAAAAGATAGACCTTTTGAACAAATAGCTTAGGGAAACATAAGTTGTAGCCTTTAACCAAGCTAATGACATTAGGTACTATCTAAACTCCCTAGAGGACACTAACAAACAAAAGGCAGTTTTAGAAGTAGAAGTTAATTCCTTAAAACAAAAACTGCATAGTTGGACTAGTTGTTCACACATAGTCCAAAAATTAGTGAGAGAGAGAAACAACAGGAGGGATTGGGTTATAAAGTGGTTCCACCACCACATGAGATCTTGATGAACACAAAATGTAAACCAATCAATGATAATCCAATCAAGGATCATGTGGTGTCTACTCCTCTTTTAAGTGATCCAGATTCCACATGTTCATCAAATGAATCTGGCACTAAACAAAAGGAGGCCACTTCAAAGGAAAAAGGTAAAATGCCTTATGTTAATTTGGATAAAGATTTTGAAAGGTTAGTATAAAGTCTGGTTCAACAACTGTCAAATTTGAACCTAATGTTTTCAAATTGAATGTGTAGGGTGTTCGATATAGTGCTGAAACTAACACGTGGATTACAGACGGCGGAGCATCCAGGCACATGACAGGGAACATGGATCTCTTATCAAATGTGAAACAGATAAAAGGTGGTCATGTTTCGTTTGCTGGAAACAAAGGTGGGTACATCACACCTCAAGGGGAAGTAGGTAATTAGAAAGTGAGTTTGACAAGGTAAACTACGTTCAACAACTTCAGAATAACTTGCTTTCTGTTTCTTAAATTTGTGATAAAGACTTTAAGGTAGTATTTGACAATAAGAAGTGCTATGTCCTGAAAAAGGCCTACGTCATCTCGGAGGATCAAGTATTAATGTCTGCGTCAAGATATAAGGACCTTTATGTCTTGGATCTATCAAAGGCCTCCACAACAGATCATGAAGTTCAGTGCTTCTTGTCAAAAGCTACTGAGAAGGAATCCATCTCCTGGCATAGGAGAATAGGACACATTAATCAACAGAAGAGGAATCACTTGATCTAGAATGATCTAGTGAGAGGAGTTAACGTAAAAAACTTCCAACTTCCGGATTTCTGTGTTGCGTGCAAGAAGGGAAAACAGACGAAGAAGTCTCATAAGGAAAAGAAAGTTCACTCTATCGAACTTCCTCTTGAACTTCTTCACATGGATCTGTTTGGTCCAGTCAGTACAAGACGCATCGCAGGCGACTTGTACTGCTATGTAGGTACTAATGACTACTCAAGATTCACTTGGGGGATGTTTCTGAAATTCAAATAAAAAACATTTAAGTCATTCAAGGAGTTAGCAACTACTCCGGAGTCCCTATACAAGTTGAAGGTACGTTAAGTGCGCTCAGACAATGGAACCGAGTTCAAGAATCATTGGATGGAGGCTTACTGCAAGGAAAAGGGAATTGTGCATGAGTTCACCTCCGCCTACACTCCTCAGATGAACGGTATTGCTCAAAGGAAGAATCGCTACATGATAGGGACAACACGGACGATGCTAGTAGACTCAAAACTGCCTATCCAATTCTGGAATAAAGCAGTTGCAAATGCATGCTATACACTAAATAGAGTTCTGGTGGTTAAACGCCATGGAAATACATGCTATGAGTTACTACAACGACGTAAACCTAATCTAGAGTATCTCGAGCCGTTTGGCGCTCCGTGCACCCTACTGAAGAAGACTTAGGAGGGAAAATTCAGCGAGAAGGTTGATGATAGCATCTTTCTAGGATACAACATACCGAATAAGAGGGTCTACAACAACTCAATGGTTTAGGTAGAAGTGTGGTGTAATGTTGATGTTCAGAGATACACCACATCACCTGCTGGAAAAGGACCTGCCTTCTTTTTCGACTATGATGGATTCTTCAAGTCCTTCAACATACCACTCTCGACTTCTGATCATGAATTAGCAACAAAGATGATGTTTGATGGTCTAAACACACCATCTCAGGAATCTACATCATTCGACGTAGAAGGTGATTCATCTACCAACTCAAGGGGAGCACTTGCAGATAGTGACTCTTCCTCTGATGAAGAAGCTGTGGAGACTGATCGGAACAACCAGGAGCAACAGGTTCCCCCTACCGATAGTCCACAAGCATTTGACACTGATGCCTCTGCGTCTTCGGAACCTCAGACTCCTACTACCTCAGATACTGAACCGAATGTTCATAATCTTGACTCTAAGGTAGTTGTTCCAACCACTCCTGGTTCACGACTAAATGTGTATCATCATCTGGATAATGTCATTGGATATGTGAGATCAGGAGTTCAGACCAGAAAACAGTTGTATTCAACTGATTATGCCTTTGTGATGGAAAAGGGCTATCTTCATGACGATGCATATCATTGCTTTGTGTCTCAGTTTTAGCCAAAGTACGTTAGTGAAGCCCTGAATGATGAGGCATGGGTGAGTGCCATGCAAGAAGAACTTCTTCAGTTCAAGAAGTTAGGTGTATGGACTCTGGTGGATAGACCTAAAGGTGCTAAGGTCATTGGCATAAAATGGGTCTTGAAATGCAAGAAAGATGATCAAGGCGTGATTATCAGAAACAAGGCTTGACTTGTTGCCCAAGGATTTTGACAAGTCGAGGGCATTGACTACAATGAAGTGTTTGTACCCGTGGCAAGAATGGAAGCAATCCGTATCTTCCTTGCCTACGCATCGTAGATGAAGATTAAAGTTTATCAACTTGATGTGAAGAGTGCATTCCTTCATGGTGAAATCAGAAAGACAGTGTGCGCCAGTCAACCCGAGGGATTTGAGGATCTATATCATCGGGACAGAGTTAACAACTCAACAAGGCTCTATATGGGCTTCATCAAGCTCCTAGAGCCTGGTATGAGAAACTCTCGACTCATCTTGTGAAACACGGTTTTCATAGAGGTTTCATTGATTGTACACTGTTCATAAAAGAAAAGGATGGAGATTTACTGCTTGTCCAAATCTATGTCGATGACATAATCTTTGGTTCAAAGAATGAAGATCTATGTAAAGAATTTAAAGCAGTAATGAAGGCTAAGTTTGAGATGAGTGCCATGGGAGAGATGAAATTCTTTCTCGGGTTACAGGTGGATCAGACACTAAAAGGGATTTTCCTACATCAGACCAAGTATGTAGGAGATATCCTCAGTCGATTTGACATGGAGAATGCTTCAACAGCTGGGACACCACTTGCTACAATCCATGATGTAGCACCCAACGAGAATGGTGATCTGGTTGATGCCACCATGTACCGAGGTATGATTGGATCTCTCATGTACTTCACTGCCACAAGACCTGATATCATGTACGTGACATGTTTATGTTCAAGATATCAGGCAAAGCCAAAAGTTAACCATCTTATAGGGGTCAAAAGGATCTTTCGTTATCTGAAGGGTACTCCAACACTTGGGTTGTGGTATCCTCATGACAATGACTTCGAGCTGACAGCGTATAGTGACTCGGATTACAGTGGCTGCAAGATGAACTACAAGTCTACATCAGCGGGATGCCAATTCTTTAGGAGGAGATTAGCGACCTGGCAATGTAAGAAGCAGACCTCGGTTGCTTTGTCAACTTGTGAAGCTGAATACGTTGTTGTTGCAAGTTGTTGTTCACAAATCATATGGATTCAACAGCAAATGCAGGACTACGGTTTGAAATTCTCTTCTACTCCTATTTTTGTTGATAACTCTGCTACAATTGTAGTAACAAAAAATCCGGTCCAACATCCTAAGACCAAACACATCGGCATAAAATATCACTTTATACGTGATTGCTTTGAAAAGAACTTAATCGACGTGATTAAAATAAATACTGATTTTCAACGCGCTGACCTCTATACAAAGGCTTTTAACAAACAACGTTTTTATATTTGTTAGTGGTCAACGGCGTTAATAAGAAAAGTGATGTTATTCCTGATGATGACCATGTGTAGTCCGATGTGTATTGTCCATTTTTCTTTTAATTTTATTTTCTTTATTTATTTGTTTAACTTTAAGTAGTTTAATTAATTATTGTTATTCGGTCGCCTATTAAAATCCTAAAAAGAGTCAATCCGTTACGGTTTTAGAATTTTAAGGGGAGAATAGGTCAGTTAGTAACATTAACAAAAAAACGAGGGAAGAGGAGAGGTTAGCTGATAGAAAGTAGATCGTATCTGTGATACCGATTCAATGACTTTGGAAAATGATAGTACACAGGTACAAATCACTTGGACTTTAAAAATAAAATAAAATAAGATGCGAAGTGTCAGAGTATAAGTCTTTATAGTCTAAGCAATATAAAAGGAAAAATGATAGTAAAACTAGCTACTACTAAGGTAACACAAAGAAAGTAGACCTAGAGGTTGTTAGACCACAGATGATATGTCAGTAGATTCAACACAATAGATGATTAGACCTTGTTGGTGATTTCAAGAACAAACTAAGTTCTTCAACAAGCTGTGGGTTAACATCTTATCCCTGGTTAACACAATCAACAAATTCCAATAAGGGGTGACGAGCAGAATAAATGCCACAAATGTGTGCATAAGACCAAAATACAAGCAAAAGCAATCAAACGAATAACTTATGTTGTTGGTGAGAACTGTGCCAAAGAGTAAAACTACTCAAACAAGAGGATAGGTTATGTGCCTTTCTGTTGTGCAGTGGCACTGACCTGAGGATAAGCATAACCTATATATTCTAGACTTCATTGTTGTTTGCCGCCTCTCTGCTATGCGGTGGCACTGACCTGAGGCTTGGCTTCTCATTGAAAGTTCTAAAAATAGTTTCTTCTTGAAAACTACCCTGAGACTGCTTAAAAATCTCCTGAGGAATGTTGATTACCGTATAAGTGTGGGATCCACAAATGTTTGTTGAAATAATCAATCCTTAAACTATCACCAATCTGTGTCAAAAGTCTGTATATGGATTTAAGAGGACCAGTATACTGACAATCATCGTGGTTGCAATTCTTGAAAGTCCAAATCATGGTGGGATCTAATAGTACTAGTATTATTTCCTTAACTTGCTAACGACTCTAGATGGAATACAAGAACTAAGCATCAAAATGGTGTTGATGACATGTCCCAAATGATTGGACTTGCCTGTATAATTCCAAATTGAATTAGTCTAGTTATTGTCAAAATTAACTGAAGCTGCCAATTCTGGAACCGAATCCATTAGATTAATATCTTAGGATTTACACCTCACACAAAACGTCAAAAACAAGTTTTAGTTTTGTATTTCAGTTCAAGTCTGTTATTTTGTTTAAATTTAGTCAATTCAGTTTGTTTGATATCGGACTACGCCATGGAATTCATTAGGGGATTTAATTATTTAAAAGGGTCACATCTGAGGTGACCACACGTGTTTTCAAAGGTAAAATCAGTCACGTCTGAGGTGACAAATGGTTTAAAAGGATCACGTCTGAAGTGGTCAAAAGTTTTTCAAGTTAATATGATCATGTCTGAGATGATCTAATGCTCATAAAGTTTAATCAAAAGTTAAAAAGGGTTTAAGTGAGAAATGGTCATAAAGTCAAAATCATGAGTATGATCCAATCGCAAGACTGGACCATGAATATGGACCAATTATGCGAATGGACCATACTCATGCACTAAACAACCGAATGGCACATGAGTATGAACCATTCACCCGAATGGCTTATCAAAATGAGCCATTCGACCGAATGGAACTGTGCGACTGAGTCAGTCGCCCGACTGAAATCCAGTCGGCCGACTAAATGTGATCGACTGAGCTAATCGCACGACTGAGGTCCATTCGCCCTAATGAACCGAGCGAATGGGTCCAGTTGGCCGATTGAAATCAAATTCAGTATAAATAGGGCCATAGTCGATCGTATTCAACTCATCACCCTCAATCGCCCAATATCACACACCTTACCGTTACTCTGCCGAAATTTCATCAGACCAGAATTTCTGACTTCTGTTGATATTCTGACGATTGTGAGTTGTTATATAGGTACAATGTGATGATATCTCACCGAAATCTAATGGAATGGTGCCCTAATTTTAGAATTTCAATCCACAAAAGAACCGAACCATTTACTGGACAAATAACCTAACTAAACTAAGTAAAATGTTGAAATTAAAGTTATTAGGTTATTAGTTAAATGATTGTGAGTCTAATGAACCAAAACACGATGTCGAATTCTATGTTTTGCACCAAATTCGGTTTTGAGTTGAACACAGTAACCGAACAGTGGGTCATGCGACTGGATGCCAGGATGAACTCCAATCGCATGATTGAGCTGGTCAAATGGCTCAATCGGCCGAATGGATCATACGGATGAGCTCAGTCGGCCGACTGAACCAATCGCAGGCTTAGTTAACCGATTGAACTCAGTTGCCTGCTCAACTATCTGACTGAATCCAATTGCATGCCAAGTCAACCGACTGAACACAGTCGCATGGTTCAATCACATGAAAGAACCAGAATGAATTCAACCAAGTGTATTAGAATTGATTTGTCTCGTGTGGTTATCTAATGTCTACGTGGCTTGTGTTACAGATTGATGGCAGATAGATGGTCCATCAACCCCAAGCACAACATCTGTGCTCATCTAGATTCCACGACTCGGAATTGTGCCGAGTTTGCAGGGATCATCGCTTTCCTCAAGCGATCCAGGATCCACAAGGTGATATCTACACCATGCACTACCTACAGGTCTATCCAGCAGGCCTTCTGGGAGGGAGCATCGGTTGACCGCTCTCGTGAGCCGTACTACATCATGAGCTCCATTTTTGGGATGGATATAGAGGTTACTGCTGAGGATATCAGACGTGTACTGGGGTTGGGTGATGATGTAGACCACCCCACCAGACTTCACCCACTGACGGTGAGAGGGTGCTTCTTGAGGATGAAGTACGCTGGGGATATAAATGCAGGTGTGCTCAACAAGAGCAACCTGTGTCCCCAGTACAAGTACTTGGCACACATCATCCTCAAGTGCTTGGCTTCACGAAGGGGTGGGTTTGATGATCTTTCAGACCAGATTCAAAATGCCTATGTGGCACTGGTACTGAACCACCCTTTCAACTTTTCTAGCATCATCTTCTCTTATTTGATAGAGAACTTAGTAGCAAAGGGCAAAGAGGTTTTCTACATGTACCCTAGGTTTCTACAGATGATCTTTGATGAGAAGCTGCCCACATTGCCTAAGGAGAGCCACGACGTTGTGTCGTTGGAGATTATGGACGGTACGACACTGGGTCGTATGAAGGTTTACCGGGGAAAGCAGGTCAAACCCCCGGTAAAGAGACTCATCGGCCATCTGGCCAAGATAGAGTACGTGGCGCCGGGGAGGCGTAAATGGCACCACATAGACAGTGATCCGGATGTCGAGCAGCTGGACCTCCCTGAAGATGACTCCGACGATGACGACAGTGGTGATGATGGAGATGCAGGGCCCACTCAACCGAGGGCCCTCACTGCTGATATAGCATCTCGAGTGTGCACCCAAGGTGGAACAAAGGCTGCAGGGTTCCATCAGGACTTTTGTCTTGATGAGGAGGAGGATACAGACGAGGAGCCCTTGACTCGGACTGTGGGGAGCCGGGTGGTTGCCACCGACCGAGGTATTCGGGAGGTTGGAGGACGCCATGACGAGTCTGGGGAGACTGTCACTGATCGTACTTATACTCCTGATCAGTCTAGCAGTGTTCCAGGGGGAGCATCCACCTCGAAGGGCTCGAGGAAGAAAAGGATGGCTCAGCCCCACGGGTTGAAGAAGAAGAGGAGGAGGATGACCTTCATCACCACACCACTACTATCACCACTTCCACCACTTTAACCTACTACCACCACTACCACCATTCCATCCACCATCTCATCTACACCTCATCCACCACTACCACAACCACTCCACCACCATCATCATCTATACCACCCCTAATCTTCACCATTCCACCACCACCTCATCTATACCACCCCCAATCTTCACCATTCCACCACCACCTTCATCTATACCACCCCCAATCTTCACCATTGCCACCACCACCACCACTAGCCACTATGCAGGACCGTCATCTTACCCCTCCTATCCATCTGGATCCTCTCTACCTCTTAGTGGGGTAGAGGAACAGCTCTCGGCACTTAACCGTATGAAGCTGTTGGCAGACGATGACGAGAAGACTGCCCAGATTCGTCAGCTAGTAGATCTTACTGCTGCACAATCTCAGCAGATATCTTAGTAGGCTCAGCTGATTGAGCACCAGGCATAGCAGATTGCTGCACAGAGCTTAGAGATGTCCTAACTCCAAGAGCAACATGTTCACTCAGCCAAAAGGATAGAGGAGTTGGAGACTACCAACATGACCATCATGTTGAGGCTCAAAGGATCAAAAGAGGAGCCACTAAAGATCAAAGAGGGAGATGGAGATGATAGTGATGATGATGACAGTGATAATGATGATGATGATGGTGATGATCAAGGGGAGGATACTGATGCTGGTGATGATGTTGATGATGATGATTATGGAGATGATGATCCTTCTGCTGTGGGTGCCACATCTGCAAGTGAAAGGAGGACCAAAAGAGCTCAGGACCAACGGGCCTCCACTTCAGCCCCGTGAGCAAAGGAGCACATGATACAAGACAAGAGTAATGCTTAGTTATTTATGATATTTAAATCATGTGTATTTGAATCTTGTATCAAATTAATGTAATTAATGTTTATATTTATTGTTGATGTTTACTGCTTTGATTGTTTGACTAATGGTTGATGTGTTACATGTTTTAAATCAAGCAGATCCAAACTGTCAAAGAGGGGAATATGATGTTGCTCCCCTCTAACAGCACAATGATTCTTGATCTGCAGGGTATAGTCAAGAGATCAGTGAATTACACTCCTGAAGAAGGAGAGATAATTCATGATCTCACAGACGAGCAACTTGCTGAAATATTCCGACTCAATCCGGATGAGATCGTGAAAGATGCTCCAACAGTCCATGTGGAAAGTGACGACGAGCTCAACGATGTTGATGAGATTGAGATAGAAGATGTCACGGACCAACACTATCCAGAGTATACTGACATTGAGGGTAATGTCGTTCCCAATTTGGGAGACAACCTTGTCAGTGAAACTTTTAAGACTCTGGATAGAATGGAAGAAGAGTCTGACAAGAAAGAAGATACAGCCCAAGCCTCGGAAGCTGAAGTCAATATCAGACAGGCTGAGTGGGCTGCATGCTTTGAAGAAATACGAGCCCAACACAGTGCTTCAACATCAACTGTCTACACCAAGCTGTACAAAGTGAAGAAACATCAAAAGGTGCCGGGCAAAATCATAGCATGGGTGTATTTTGAAGATCTCAACGTTTATGCAGTTAAACGTGAGAAAGGGATTGAGTACTTAAGGTTCCCACATGACTTGAAGACTCTTCCTGGATTTGAGCTAAACCAGTTAGCAAAGTTAAAATTGCTATTTGCTGACCCACGGAAAATGTCAGGCTGGTTTGAGACTGCTCTTAAAAGAGAGTACCACACCAGATGGGTGAACTTCAAACCTCAACAACCAACGAGGTATATCAGACAGTCTGAGGATGACGCCATTACTAGAAAACCTAAAATAGTGCTGAAGTGGAGTCCACCGCACACAATGTCAAAGATCGCTCTACGGGAAATGCCACAGGACTTCACTCCACACTTCAAATGGTGGTACTATGATTGGAGGACAGGAGAGGCAGTCATAGTTTTGAATAAGAATGGTGTAATGGAAACCATAAGGGTATTTGACCTAATGTGGCTTACAAACTTGTCTGCAGTTGATGTTTATCCATTATACAAGTGGCCATTATTCTATGACTCTCAAGATATTGTACAAGCTCTACAATTTCATAACGTTATAAGACTTTGTTTTGCTTTTGAGATATGCCGGAGTCACTAGAGAAGAGAAGTACAAGAAGTTTGAGGAACTCAAGAAGGATGTAAGAAATTAGACGAAACTAGGTCCAAGGGGGAGTTTGTAGATACATGTGTCCCTAGTTTCTAAACTTAATGTAATATGTTTGTATTGTCTTACACATATGTAATTGTATGGGTACTTAATGAAATATAATAAGTGGTTGTGCTTATATAATGTTGAATATTTCATTGGTTGGTACGTAGTAACGCTTATTGACTTAACTATATAGGTTGTGCATGTTTGAATAATATCTAAATCAATTAATGACTATGAAACATATTCAAACTTAATCATGTGAAGTTCTCATGCGATTGGCCCATGCTAATGGACCATACACATGAACAACTTCATGCTAATGAACCAGTCGTACGAATGAACTAGTAGACTGGATCAATCGCATGATTGAAACATAAGATTGACTCAGTTGCACGACTGAACACTTAGTCATGCGAATGGATCAACCGCATGACTCAATCACACGACTGAACCATGCAAATGGTCCAGTCGCACAATTGAGAAACCCTAACCTATAAATACCACTTAAATCATGGAAAAACTAGACACATTGAATAATTTGATACCTACATGTACCCTAGCCGTCTAGAGACCTCTAGTAACCTGTTCCAACTTCAAAGATCACTGTAGATCGATTGCTAATCGTTCTTGACATTCAGATTCAATCTTTAGCTGATTCTACGTGCGTTCTCACTGATTGGATCACCAATCAAATAGGATTCCGCACTATTTGATTGGGTATACTCGTAAATCTGTTAGTATTCGTCCAGTACACGATCCTAACAAAAAGCCATATATAAAAGATAAACAACTTGTCTTTGAAATAAAGCCTTAGGATGTATACCGGACCCATGTTGTGCTCCTAATGGCAAGCTGAGTTAACGACCTGAGAATAGCATACTAAAAATGTCAACACAATGGTTGGTGAGTTCAAGAGTTTGCATTTATCATAATATTAACAATTGTATAGCATAAGAAGTGTATTGAATAAGATAGCCAGTCTATATTTACAAGTAATAACCATAGTGATTTCGCGATCGAAGCTGACTGTGTTGTGTTGTTGCCTCCTGTCACGACTTACCAGGTCGTGATGATGTTGTGTTTAGGACAATATTGCACCCGTTTGACCTCGAGTCGCATAGGTGGGGCTCGTCACACCCAGTAGTACTACCCAAGATTTCCCGCTAGTTACCATTATTAACGATCCGAGAGTTTTCAAGGTATTAAGCACTATGTTAAAACATACACAACTTATAATAATAAAATAGCATTTGAGTACAAGTATGCTACCTCCCCTGAAGAGAGTTTATAAAATAAAGGGGCATGAACTCACCTGGTGTGTAATGATAGTGCATAAAGAGACTCGTGATAGATGCAAAGGCAACCCTTCAAAGGTTACCTAGAACACACAAGTACATAAGTACGTGTACACATAGAACCTCAATAATCCTAGGTTAACCTAGTTGACCGTTTGACCCGTTGGTGACATATTAGTTGAAATGTGGTTTAATAATATATGATAACTTAACATACAAGAGTATCATGCATTTATCCATGTATATCACATTATCAACCTAGGTTCTACCTAAGTCGTCATGCCACATTAGATCATCATACACTTATGCAAATCGCAACAATCATTATGTTTAATATATATATATATATATATATATATATATATAATATATATATATATATATATATATATATATAATATATATATATATATACATCACAACAAATAATTCATATGCGAAGACTAATCATGCACCACATGCCTTGTGAAGCCACTAACGACTTCACATCATAAACCCTGCCGATCCTACTAAATAGGGGCCTCAGATTCGAATCGTGTATGACAATCATAATCACATTCATTCGTTTAGTTCATTCCAACCAACATACACATTTACCGTCAGTTTAAATCCCAAACATGATCTCCTAATCACTAACCATAATCCATTCTCATGTATGATCAAGAAAGCCTATACTTCCTACATGATCAACCAAATATTCATAACAACTCAATTAGACATTCTAACACACAAACATCATCCACAATCATTATAACATGATCATAACATTATAAGCATGCCCAAATCATCACATCCAAAGTTCTACAAAAATAAAGTTTCCCTTTTAGGAAAGTAACACCCAAAAGTGTTCTAGCATCTAATCCAATGATAATTTCATCAATATTATACCTAATCAAGTTCATAACATTCATTCTAATTAATTATCTCCAAAACATCCAAATTCCCAAACATCATGCACAAAAGTTTCTACTTTTAGTAAGTCATGATCAACATCTCAATTTCATGGATTATCTTGCACAATTCAACCAAACTAACATCTAAGCATTACATCTAACATCTTAGCATCATCAAATCATGACTTCCAAGAAAAAAAAGTTTCTAGTTATGGCAATGTATGAACTAGATGATCAAACCCTAGATTTCTTGCATAATCAACATCATTCAAAATTCATACAACCTAACCAACATCATATTAACACCTAACAATCATCAATTTCATATAATCATCATAAATTTTTTGATTAGGGTTCATCAAGAACAATCAATCATGCAAAACTAATCAAAACTAACCTTTAGATGTTTTTAGATGATGATTATCACTTGAAATCAACTTGTAATACTTGAAACCGCATGGAATTCGACTTGTGTGCTTGCTTTTGGATCAAAATAGCAAACAATGGGGGTGGGGAGAAGGGTTGCGGCCGAATGAGGGGTTTTGAGGGCTAGGGTTGGGTTAATTTTGGTAAGTTTTAGTTAAAAAGTTATTTACAAAAAAAACCCCTTTAATTATATTTTATAAAAATTAATCATTCTGATACTTTTTAAATAGTTTTTAACTACCAAACACAAGTATTATTAGCCAATAATAATAATCCTAAACATTTACAATGAGTCACATAACACATAGAATATATATAACATGTTATCACGTTATCGTGTAAAATTTATAAAAAATCATTTAAAATTCTATAAAACCATGAACCACATAATCACAACTAATAATTAACATTATTAATTTGATTATTATTGTTTATCATAGATTATTATAATTAAGTCACCAACGTTCAACGACAACTAGTGTGTGCCCACGACTTGTGTATGCAAGACCTAACGGGACTAACAGAGTTTGGTAATGGAAAATTACCGGATGTCACAAAACCTATCTCTCTTGTCAAATGTCAAACAAATAAAAGGAGGACACGTTTTGTTTGCTGGAAATAAAGGAGGTTATATCACTACACAAGGAGAAGTGGGAAACCAGAAAGTGAAGTTTGATAAGGTAAACTATGTTCAACAACTTCAAAATAACTTACTTTCAGTATCCCAAATCTGTGACAAAGGCTTTAAGGTAGTCTTGACAACAAGAAGCGCTATGTGTTGAAGAAGGATTACGTAACCCCAAAGGATCAAGTTTTAATGTCAGCTTCAAGATATAACGATCTATATGTCTTGGATCTATCAAAGGCCTCCACACTGATCATCAAGTATAATGCTTCTTGTCAAAGGAAACAGAGAAAGACTCCATCTCCTGGCATAGGAGAATGGGACACATAATCCCTGGAAGATGAATTTCTTGATCCAGAATGATCTAGTGGATGGAGTAAACATTAAAAACTTCCAATTATCGGATTTCTGTGTCGCTTGTAAGAAAGGAAAACAGACCAAGAAGGCTCATAAGGCTAAGAAAGTTAATTCCATTGAGTTGCCTCTTGAGCTTCTTCACATGGATCTGTTTGGTCCAGTCAATACGAGGAGCATTATTGGCGACTTGTACTGCTATGTAGTTACGGATGATTACTCAAGATTCTCTTGGTTGATGTTTCTGAAATCCAAATCAGAGACATTTGAATCATTCAAAGAGCTAGTAACTACATTGGAATCACTCTACAAGCTAAAGGTACGACAAGTTCCTTCAGACAGCGGTACCGAGTTCAAGAACCAATGGATGGAGGCATTCTGCAAAGAAAAAGGAATTGTGCACCAGTTCACATTTGCCTACATTCCTCAAATGAACGGAGTTGCTGAGAGAAAGAATCGCAACTTGACAGAGACAACCCTAAATGACATTAGGTTCACAAGGTGAGTCATCCGGTCATTCAGGGGGAGCACTGGAAGTAAGTGACTATTCCTATGATGATGAAGACATGGAGAATGATCAGGTGGATCAGGAGAAATAGGTTACTACTACTACAAGTACACAAGCATCTGATGTTGATGCCTTTGACACTTGGGAACCTCACACTCCTACTGCTTCAGATACTGAACCGGGGGTTCACAACCTGGATAATGAGGTAGTTGTTCCTACCACTCCTGGATCACGCTTAAATGCTTATCATCCTCTAGACAATGTCATTGGGGATGTAAGATTAGGAGTTCAGACAAGATATCAGCTATACTAAGCAGATTATGCCTCGATAATAGAAAACGGGGTATCTTCATGATAGTGCGTATCGATGTTTTGTGTCTTAATTTGAGCCAAAATATGTGAGTGAAGCCCTAAACGACGAGGCATGGGTGAGTGCCATGCAAGACGAACTTCTTCAGTTCAAGAAGTTAGGTGTATGAACACTGGTGGATAGACCTAAAGGTGCTAGGGTCATTGGCACCAAATGGGTCTTGAAATGCAAGAAAGATGACCAAGGGGTCATAATCAGAAACAAGGCTCGACTTGTAGTTCAAGGATTTTGACAAGTCGAGGGGATTGATTACAATGAAGTATTTCCACATGTGGCGAGAATGGAAGCAATCCGCATCTTCCTAGCCTATACCTCTTACATGAAGATTAAAGTTTATCAACTGGATGTAAAGAGTGCATTTCTTGATGGTGAAATCTGGGGGATGGTGTATGTCAGTCAACCCGAAGGATTTGAGGATCCGTATCATGAGGACAAAGTTTACAAACTAGACAAGGCTCTTTACGGGCTCCACCAAGCATCAAGAGCATGGTATGAAAAACTTTCAACTCATCTTGTGAAACACAGCTTTCGCAGAGGAGTAATTGATTGTACAATGTTCATCAAAGAAAAGGATGGTGACTTACTGCTTGTTCAAATTTATGTTGATGACATAATCTTTGATTCCAAGAACGAAGAACTATGTAAAGAATTTGAAGCAGTAATGAAAGCTGAATTTGTGATGAGTGCCATGGGAGAGATGAAGTTCTTTCTCGGGTTACAGGTGGATCAGACACGAAAGGGCATATTTCTATATCAGACAAAGTATGTAGGTGATATCCTAAGTCGGTTCGATATGGAGAATGCTTCGGCAGCTGGGACTCGACTTGCTACAAACCACGACGTGGCACTCGACGAAAATGGTGATCTGGTGGATGCCATCATGTACCGAAGCATGATCAGGTCTCTCATGTACCTCACTACCTCACGCCCTGATATCATGTATGGGCTGTGCCTTTGCTCCAGATATCAAGCAAAACCTAAAGTCACCATCTCACAGGCGTCAAAAGGATATTTCGTTATCTGAAGGGTACTCCAACAATTGGATTGTGGTATCCTCAGGATGATGACTTTGAGCTTATAGTGTATAGCGATTCGGATTATGGCAGCTGGAAAATGAATTACAAGTTAACTTCAGCAGGATGTCATTCTTTGGGAGAAGATTAGTCACGTGGCAGTGTAAAAAGCAGACAGTGGTTGCTCTGTCAACTTATGAAGCTGAATATGTTGCTGCTGCAAGCTGCTATTCACAAATAATCCGGATTCAACAGCAAATGCGGGACTACGGTTTGAAATTCTCTAACACTCTCATATTTGTTGATAATTCTGCTGCTATAGTCATTACTAAAATCATGTCCAACATCCTAAGACAAAATACATCAAAATTAAATATCACTTTATACGTGATTGTTTTGAAAAGAATTTAATCGATGTTGTTAATTAATATGGACTTTCAACGCGCTGACTTCTACACAAAAGCTTTTGATAAACCAAGATTTTTATATATGTTAGAGGTCAACGGCGTTAAAAAGAAATGTGAAGTGATTCCAAAAGATGTCAGTACCTCGTCCGACATGTAGAGTCCATTTTAATTTTAATTTTTCCTTTTTTTTTCTTTTATTTTATTTTACTGTTCATAATTCTTCGTCTATTAAAATCCAAAAACGTGAAAACATTTTCAGTTTTAGAATTTTAGGGGTAGAATATGTTAGATTATAATTAAATTAGGTGTCTTTATTGAAGTATTTAAAAAAGAGGGAGGAGGACAACTTAGCTAAAAGAAAAGAAATCAAATATGTAAAATGTTTAACTATTGCTGTGCGGTGGCAAACCTCTAGGTCTAATTAAAATGTTTCACTTTATTGATTCAACGAATTTGGAAAATCATTGTACACAGGGAACATATCATTTGGGACTTTAAAATGTTTAACTACTCATGATGCAAAATTCAAAGTTAAATCTGAATAGTCAAAACAAAATAAAGTGAAAGATGATAGTTAAACTAGTACACTGCTATGGTAACATAGAGAAATTAGACCTAGAGGTTGTTAGCTCATTAGATGATGTGTTGGTAGATTCAACACAATAGATAAGTAGACCTCATTGGTGATTTCAAGCATAAACTAAGTTGTTCAACAAGCTGTGGATTCGCATCTTATCCATGGTTAACACAATCAACAAAGTTCCAATAAGGGGTGACGAGCAAAATAAACGCCACAAATATGTGCAGATGACCATAAAATATGAGCAAAGCACATGAAAAATCCAAAAATCAATCAATCTAATAACCTGTGTTGTTGGTGCGATCTGTGCAAAAAGAAATAAATTGCTCAAACAAGAAGACAGGTTGTGTGCCTCTCTGCTATGCGGTGGCACTAACCTGAGGATAAGCATAACCTAAATATTCTAGAATTCATTGTGGTTTGCGCCTCTCTGCTGTGCGGTGGCACTGACCTGAGGCTTATCATCTCTTTGAAAGATCTTAGAATAGTTTCTTCTTGTAAAATACCGTAGACCGCTCAAAAATCTCCTAAGGAACGTTGATTACCATATAAGTGTGGGATACACAAATGCTTTGAAATAATCAAACCTTAAATCATCACCAATGTGTGTCAAAAATCTGTGTATGGATTTAAGAGGACAAGTATACTGACAATCATCATGAGCTGTAGCTCTTGAAAGTCAAAATCATTGTGTGCATCTTGTAGCTCTAGTATGATTTCCTGAAATTGCTGGTGTCTATTAGTGAAAACAAGGATCAACCATCAAAATTGTTATTAAAGTGTCCCAAGTGAGTCTGATATACCTGTATGATTCCAAAATGACTTGTACCAGAAATGATTAACTGGAACTAAAGCTGTGTTGTCCATGAAATAAAATCAATTAGAATTATTCTAATAGGTCGTATTACACCTCTAAACAAAATTACAAAAGTATGTTTTAACTTTGTTTTATTTCTAGTTTTTTAATTTAGTTTATTTAAGTTAAATATAGTAGGTAAATGTTGAACTACACATCAGAAGTCAATCTGGGATTCATTCACTAAAAAGGTCACGCCTGAGCTGACCAATGGGGTTTTCAAATGTAAATGGGTCACGTCTGAGGTGACAAAGTTTTTGTTGGTAAACAGATCACGTCTGAGGTGATCAACAGTTTGGTAAGTTAAAATGGTCATGTCTGAGATGATCAGTTGTCAAAATGTCTTATCAATAAGTAAAAGGGCTAAGTGTATGAATGGTCATGAGGTCAACCTCATAAGTATGATCCATTCGCACGACTGGACCATGAGTATGGACTAGTCGTACGATTGGACATGAGTATGGACCAGTCGTACGATTGGACCATACGTATGAGCCCAATCGCACAACTAAACCACACATATGGACCAGATGTGCAATTGGACCATACGCATGGGTCAATCCATACGTTTGAATCATCAGAATGAACCAATCGCATGAATGGAGGTGACCGAATGAGACTGTCGCACGACTGAAACCTAGTCGCACGACTGAAGGTGACTGACTATGCAAGTCGCATGACTGAGCCTCAGTCTCATGAATCAAGAGTGTGAATAGGTTCAGTCGCACGACTGGAAGAAACCCTAGTATAAATAGAGGGGGAGTCGGTCGCAGTCACTCATCACCCCCAAATTGCCCCTAAATGGCATGATTGTACCGTTACGCTGCCAAAATCTTCAATGAGTGTTATAGACTGATTACTGTTGCTTCCAATGATCTCTCTTGATTATACAGGTAATGTACGACGTTATCCACTCGAAGGCTCTTCAAATCGTGTCCTAAATCGACTCAATTTGAGCCCTAATAAGAACCGACACTTAGTTCACAAAATAAACCTTTAAAAGTAAGTAAATCACTAACTTAAAATGTGTTGGATGGACTTACTGATGAACTTCAATCACACGACTGAGCTGGGTGAATGGCACAATCACACAACTATACCATGCGTTTGAGTTCAGTCGCATGACTGTGAACTGCATGGGACAGCATAGACTAAGCCCAATCGCTTGCTCAATTGCACGAATGAGGTCAATCGTACGACTCAGACTCAGTCACACTATCCATTCGCATGACTATACAGAAGGATTCAAGTCCAATAAATTCAAATGTCATTCAGTTACATACACTCTAATGTTATCTATCTTGTGTTACAGCACCATGGTGAGTCGGTGGACGATGAGCACAAAGCACAACATATGTGCTCATCTAGACATGACATCGCGAAACGCGTCTGAGTTCGTGGGCATTATTTCATTTCTGCAGAGATCGAGGATCTTCAGAGCTATCTCCACTCCGTGCACCCCATACAGATCGATACAACAGGATTTCTGGGAAAATGTTGTTGTAGATAGGTCCTCAGAGCCTCACCGTATTAGGAGTACCATCTTGGGTTAGGACATTGAGATTAGTGAGGAGGATCTAAGGGCAGTCTTAGAGTTGGGAGATGATAGGGATTGCCCTACAAGAGCAACCTATGCCCCTAGTTCGAGGATGTTTTCTTCTGGCTAAGTACTCGGGGGACATACACGCAGGTGTGCTCAACAAGAGCAACCTGTGCCCCCAGTTCAAATACTTAGCCCATGTGCTGCTGAAGTGTATAGCCTCAAGGAAGGTGGATTTGACGAGTTGTCAGATCAGATCTAGAACGCGTATGTAGCCCTGGTGCTAAACCACCCATTCAGGTTTTAGAGGATGATGTTCACCTACTTGGTAGAGAACATATAGGCCAAAGGCAAGGAAGGCTTCTGCATGTACCCACGTTTCATTCAGATGATCATCGATCAGAAGCTTCCTTCGCTGCCAAGGAGAAAGAGGATGCAGTTACACTAGAGGGATGAATGATACCACCCTAGGGCGGATGAAGGTATACAGGGGAAAACAGGTGAAGCCCCCTGTAAGGAGGTTGTTTGGGCATTTGGCTCGAGAGGACTACGTGGCGCCAGCTCAGAGGAAGTGGCGTCACGATGATAGTGACTCAGATTCTGAGCCGATTGTGCTCCCATCCGACGACTCTGATGCTGATGATAGTGGTGATGGTGGAGAACTGGCCCCACCCAATCTAGGGCCAGTACCATAGATGTTACATCTCTACCATCCACCCACGGAGGAGCTGCTATGGCAGGATTCCATTAGGACTTCCGTCCTGATGACGAGGAGGAGTCTGATGAGGAGCCATTAGTTCGGACGGTGGGCAGCAAAGTTGTTGCCATCGAGCGAGGTATTAGGGCAGTAGGTGGATGGCTGGGTGACTTTGGGGAGGCTAATATTGATCCATCTTTCACCCAGACCAACCTAACGGCCAAGGGGGAGCATCCTCCTTGAACGGATCGAGGAAAAAGTGGATGGCTCAGCTGCACGGGATGAAGAGTAAGAGACGGAGATTCACTTTGATCACACACCTCTACCACCACCACTACCACAGTTACCACCACCACTACCACACCCTCCACCACTACTACCACACCACCCACCATTACTATCACACCCTCCGCCACTACTACCACACCACCCATCATTACTACCACTACCACACCGTCCACTACTACAGCCATACCTCCACCAGTTATACCTATACCACTACCCATCTTTACCACAACTACCACCACTACCACCAGCCACCAAGCCGGACCATCATCCCACCCAACATTCACCACAGGACCATCTCTACCCCATTGGGGTAGAAGAATAGGTGGTAGCACTTAACCGTATGGTGTTGAAGCTGTTAGTTGCTGATGAAGAGAAGGTTGCCCAACTACGTCAACTTGTGAAGCTAAACGCTACCCAAGCACAGCAGATCTCACAGCAAGCTCAACAAATTGCCCAACTCCAGGAGCATAACGTCGAATCAGGAAAGAGAATAGAGGAGTTGGAGGCCTCTAACAAGACTATCATGCTCAAATTAAAGGGATCAAAAGATGAGCCACTTAAGATAAGAGAAAGGGATGATGATGATGATGAAGATGTGATGATAGTGATGATGATGAGGCCAGTGAAGATTGAGGATCTAAATGTGTATGCAGTGAAGAGAGAAAAGGGCATAGAGTACTTTAGATTCGCACACGATCTAAAGACTCTCCCTGGTTTTGAGCTCAACCAACTAGCACGTCTAAAGTTGTTGTATGCTGATCCGAGAAAAATGTCAGGCTGGTTTGAGGCTACTCTGAGGAAAGAATACCATATCAGGTGGGTTAACTTCAGACCTCAACAATCGAAGAGGTACATCAGACGGTTTGAAGTTAATCCCATTACTGGAAAGCCTAAGGTAGTGCTGAAGTGGAGTTCTCCGAATACAATGTCCAAAATCCCTCTAAGGGAAATGCCACAGGACTTCACTCCACACTTCAACTGGTGGTACTACGATTGGAGAACAGGTGAAGCGGCCATAGTCTTACAAAAAGAGAGCCAAATGGATACTATCCGGGTATTTGACCCTATGTGGTTGACTAACTTGTCTACTGACGATGTTTATACTTTATACAAATGGCCACTATTCTATGACTCGCATGATATTGTACAAGCCCTCTAGTTTCAGAATGCGATAAGACTCTGTTTTGAATTTGATATACATGCCGGAGCTATAAGAGAGGAAAAGTATAAGAAATTCCAAGAGCTAATGAAGAATGTTAGACAATGATGTAAACTAGGTCCAAGGGGAGTTTCTTGAGACATATGTACCTAGTTTAGAAACTTAATGTAAAATGTATATCATGTCTTACATATATGTAACTGAATGGGTATGAATGAAATGTAATGTGTGGTTGATGCATATTATGTTTAATATTTCATTGTTTATTGTGTAATAAAGTATATTGAACAAACTATATAGATTTGAGGTTATTGTACATAGTTCTTACTCAATAATGATTGTGTGAAATTCTCATGCGAATGGACCATGCTAATGGACCATACGCATGAATACTTCATGCTAATGGACCAGTCGCACGACTGAACCAAGAGACTGGATCAGTAGCATGATTGAGACATGAGATTGGATCAATCGCACGCTTCAGTCGCACGACTGAACCATGCTAATGGTTCATTCGTACGAATGGAAAACCCTAACTTAAAAATACCACCTAATTCGTGAAAACATAACAATTCGAATAGGTGCGCATATAATCGTACCCTAGCCATCCAAAGACTCAAGAAAACCTGTTCCAAGTTCATAGATCATAGTTGATCGTGTTCTAATCATTCGTAACGTTTCATTAATCGTTAGATTGATCTGAACCATGTTCTCCCTGATTGGATCGCCAATCAAATAGGATTCCGCACTATTTGAGTTGGTATACGAGCAGAATCAGTTAGTACTCAATACGTAAACGGTCCTAACACATTCAAGTATTAATTTTTCTTCCGAAGCAAATTTTTCACAACTCTTAGGAAAATCTTCCGAAGTCATTTTAGCTTCTGAAGATTTTTCATTAAAAATTCTGAGGATAATTTACCTTCAGAAGCTTTTTGACTTCCAAGAAAACTACTTTTTGAGCAAAAGCGAACTACTTTTTCAAAGGTGGGACCAACATCCAGATTTTAAAGTTTATCCTCTTTCATTAACTTGGTATTAAATCCTTTTCATATATAAACCCAAAGGTTCCCACTCTTTCTATCATCTTCTTTTTTCCTCCAATCCTAAACCCTAAATTTCTCTTTGAAATTACCTTTGCTCATCATTCTTCAACCTGAAGCTTCCTCAAAATGGCCAACCTTAATCGCTGTTGGACCAAAAGAACCAATGAGCCTGATCAGAAAAACCTCTAAGTCCCACAGACATCACAACAACTGCTGAAGACTTGATCTGCTGTTTTACAAAGTCTGAAGACTTCAACAGCTGAAGACTAAAGTACTGAAGACTTCAACAGCTGAAGACTAAAGTACTGAAGACTTCAACATCTGAAGACCAAAGTCTGAAGATCAACAGCTGAAGACTAAAGTACTAAAGATCAACAACTGAAGTACAAAGACTGAAGACATCAGCTGATAACAACAGCTGAAGTTCAAGTACAAGTACTGAAGCCTTTAGAGTTTGTTACAATAGCTGAATAAGCATTCTTTAGTTGTTGTGATGGTTTCCTTTCAGTAGTTTTCTTTTTGTTTCAGTATTTGTAAAACGACTGAAGAGCATGTTCTTCAGTCGTTGTAGTTTCAGTAGTTGTAGTGACAGTTAACACTTAGTATTTTTGTAAGAAGATGTCAACTGTTTTGACATCTTCAGTAGTTGTGTTAACTTTTAGTAGTTTGAATAATTCTGTTAGATGTCACTATGAAATGACATCAGCAGACGTCACATCTCTTATATAAGGAATGTTCCACCACGACATTCTTATATAAGGGATGATTAACCTGATTGTAAGTGTGACATTTTGCCACCACGAAAGCGTGTATTAATAAAATATGTGATTTGCAGAATTCTTTCTATAATAGTTTGTTCTTACATTGAATATCAACTGTATTCTTGTGAATTGTCTAATTCATTGTTTGATTTCCGCTGCAATACTCTCTAATCAATCAAACGTAGATCACTGATCCTAACAATTGGTATCAGAGCGGGTTAATCATTGATCGATCTAACAATTGATCATTGAAACTGCTAATCGATATCTGCATTTGATTTAATTGGCATATTTGCAAGAATTGGTTATAGTTAAATTGAATTTCTGCTACTTTCGTTATATTGCTTTCTGTTTTCTCTTGGTTTAATTTGGTCTATTGTGTTCTGTTCTAAATCTGTTAAAACTTAATTGATTTTGGTTGAATCTGAGAATGACTACTCCTTCTAATGACCCTCACAATACCGGTTCTTCAACCAAGCCTCCGATGCTGGTTAGGACTGAGTATAACATATGGCAACGAAGAATGCTTCATCACCTGTCTGTTAACAGTTCAGGTTGTTGGACATCGGTGGTACATGGTCCACATAAGCCTATGGTGAACAATCCGGAAACCAATCAAATGGTTCCGAAGAAGAAGGAACAATACTCAGATGAAGATCAGAAACTGTTTGAGATTGATGCTAAAGCCCATGGAATTCTGGCCATGGCATTGCCGAATGAAATCTATTCAGGGCTTATGCATCATGAAACTGCTCATGACCTCTGGAATGCACTGAAGGAACAATTCGGTGGAACTGAAGAGGTCTTAGCAAACAATAGAGAAATCCTTGCCCAACAATATAAAACATTCTCTCATAGGAAGGGTGAGACACTGACTCAACCGGTTTGAGCGTTTTTCCTGTTTGATCTTTGAGCTAAAAATGGTCAAACATGAATATACCAATAGCCAGATGAACAACAGATTCCTTAGATCACTGCCTGAGAGATGGGACACATACACTATTGTCCTACGCTCCAGTGGAAATCTGGATAAACTATCTCTCACCCAACTTCATGGGAAACTGCTTACATTTGAGAGAGAGATAGAGCAGAAAAGGAAACTGGCATCATCAGGAAAGCTCACTGATGACTTTGTACCAGGGAACACTGCCTTGGTTGGTCATGAGTCAGAATATGATGCATCTGAAAGTAATTATGATGAGCATATAGATTTCTCTTCAAACAGTTCAGATCATGCATTTGTTGGTGTTGCTAGTCACTCAGGCTGTAATAGTGACAATTTATGTTTTATCATGGATGATTTGAAAGGAATAGCTGATGATGATCTAGAAGAGATGGATATTCTGAGCCAAATGTCCTTGATTAATATCAGATCTCAAAAGTTCTACAAGAGGACTGGCAGGAAATTTCCAGGACTCTCTGGCAAAACCAAAGTTGGTTTTGACAATAGTAAGTTGAGGTGTCACAAATGCCAAAGGCTTGGACACTTTGCAAGAGAGTGTAGATCATCTGGATCTAACTCCTCTGCACCCTTTGTGACTTTCCAAGCACTAGTCCACAAAACAGGGGGCAACAACCTGCTAGTTCTGTCATCATTCACAACCTACTTCGCCTGCATATTTTGTCCCTCAGGGTCCAATGTCATATCCGTATCCCTGCTATTAGATGCCTCAGCCAAATCCAGTTCAAGTTCCTACTGCACAACAACCACAAGCATTACCTGAGCCTTTACTATCTCAATCACAACCTCATCACAGCTTTTTCACCCTTGGCAATGTTGACTGGAGCATTTTACCAGATGATCTCTCTGGTACTGAGCAATTATTTACAGGTGATAGTCAACATGGTGGTGAACATCCTTTTGGGAATCTAGCTCTCATGGCCCTGGAATCTACTGAGGGTTCATGCTCCAATGCATCTTCTTCACAGGTAACCCAGGTATCTTCTGAGGCTAAGGCCAAGCTTTGTTCTGAATCTTGCATAGATGCATTTGTCTCTATTAGAGAAGCAAATGTAGCTGTAATCAATCAAAATCTAGAGCTTGAGCAAACTATTTCCAAAAGAAAAGCTGAATATGAGTCTGTCCTTAAGGACAAAGATGATGAGATTTATAAGCTTAAATGCCAATTAAATGATGAAAAGGCTAAGCTAGAGGTCATTCTTGAGAACCATAAGGAACTCAAAGAAAAACTTGCAGTTACCCAAGTTGAGTGTGACCGCTGGGTGTCATCCTGCAAGGGATTTGAAATGCTGCTCAGTAAGCAATCTGTTTCGAATGTGAAGTTTGGAATTAGTTATAACCTTATTGCACCTCCAACAGATTTTACTCCAAAACCAGTAGTAAAATCAGAAAGTGAAAGTAATCTCCAAACCACATTATCATGTGAATCATCCACAAGTGATCTCCCAAAATCACAAGATGAAATAAGGGTTGATACCTCAGCAAGTCAATTGGCTGATGGGCTAACCACTGATAAGCACATGAAGCTGAGTATTTCATATGTTGTCCCTCAAAGTAACTTAAGTACTGAAGGGCAAGTTACAACAACTGAAAAGCATTTCAAATCAGCTGAAATAAATGGATCAACAACTGCTGACAATAAACAGCTGGAGAACAACTCTTCAGTTGTTACAGATTCTTCTGTACTGAACAAAATTACTGAAAGGAGGAAAGTACTGAAGAGCACACTTTCAGTAGTTTCCTCATCCGTAGTTGATCAATCCAAGATGAAGAATAAGCCATGTGAAATATGTGGTAAATTCAATCGTCTTTCTGATGAATGTTGGTATAGAAAGGGTTCCAAACTCAACAGAGATAAGCTCATCAAAATCCAGATGGATGAAATGAAAACTGAGTTTGAGGCCAAGTTTGTACCGCAATCATTCCATTGTGATAAACCCAAGCCTTCAACCAAATTGAAAAAGAAGGATAAGGTTCATCATAAAACAACTAATGGTGCTCCTCATGATAAACATCAGACCAAGTCTGTTAATTTTAAGGAGGAAATGGTGATAAACATCAGACAAGTACTGATATGTCACAAGAGCTGAAAGCTTTGGCTACAAATCAGACACAACTTGTTATGATGGTTCAGCATTTGTTGGGGAGAGTTAACCAGCTAGATGCACCTGTGATCAAATCACTGAAAAGGCATTCCAAGCCTAAATCAAAGGAATCCATTTCAGCACCATCTCCTTCTTCAACTGTTAATCATAAGAAACAAGTTATGGTTGCATCTGTTGATGAAAACAGACCCAAAACCAAAAAGATTTGGGTCTCAAAATCTAACTAGTTTTCTTTCATGCAGGGTTCTTCAACATGCCAAAGGAGCATCTGGTGTGTGGACAGTGGAGGATCTATGCATATGACTGGGAGCAGTTCTCTTCTTAATGACTACTCTCAAGGAAAGAAGGGATTTGTTTCATTTGGAAATGATGCCAGAGGTTACGTCATTGGGAAAGGATATGTGTCTAATGGACAAATCCGGTTTGATGATGTCAACCATGTGGAGAATCTCAAGTATAATCTGCTAAGTGTCAGTCAAATGTGTGATAAAGGGCATGCTGCACTTTTCACAAGCCAGAACTGCAGGATTCTGTCTTCCCAAGTTCTGAAGCTGATTGACAAGGTAATGGATGCACATACTCTCCTGAAGGCCAACAGGATCGGAAGAGTGTATGCCTTGGATTTGTCAAAGAAGATTGATGTGAAGGGTCATCCATGCTTGTTCTCCAAAGCCTCTCTTCAGGAATCTAAACTATGGCATAGAAGGCTAGGTCATGTTAATCTCAAAAACATGAGCCAGCTGATCCAAAATCGTTTAGTGAGAGGTTTATCAACAAATGAGTTCCACTGTGATGAAGCCTGCACTGCTTGTTTGAAAGGAAAACAACACAAAGTCTCATTCCCTCCATTGAAGAACCTAAGTCCATTGCCTGCTTGCAGTTACTGCACATGGATCTATTTGGTCCTATGAGAGTGATGAGCATGGCAAAGAAGAAATACTGTCCGGTAATTGTGGATGATTACTCCAGATTCGTATGGACTTTCTTTCTACATTCAAAGGATGAGGTTGCTCAGAAGATTACAAACTTTGTGCTATATGTTAAGAAGCAGTATTCCCTATCAGTCAAGTGTATAAGGAGTGACAATGGTACTAAATTCAGAAACCATACACTTGATGATATTTATCTTTCAAAAGGAATCAAAAGGCAGTTTAGCATCCGAAGGACTCCAGAAAAAAATGGAGTAGTGAAGAGAAAGAACAGGACTTTAATTGAAGCTGCAAGGTCCATGTTGGCTGACTCTGGTTTGCCTTTGACCTTTTGGGCTGAAGCTGTCAATACAGCTTGCTATGTGCAGAATAGGGTGTTAGTAAATCATAGGTTGATGAAGACTCCATATGAAGCTCTACATCATTTGGCTCTTTTGATTTCATTCTTCAGAGCCTTTGGATGTCCTTGTTTCATTCTCAACACAAAGGATCAACTCCACAAATTTGATCCTAAGGTGGATGCAGGGTATTTTGTAGGTTATTCATCCACTTGCAAGGCATACAGAGTCTTCAACTGCAGAACAAAGATAGTTGAAGAAACCTTGCATGTGAAATTCAATGAATCTCCTATGGATAAAATTCCACAAAACCCTGTGGAATGTTTGATCTGGACATACTGCAATGCTCCTTATCAAACTCCAGCTGTTGCAGATCATGTGAATAAATCATCTTCTGCAGCAAGTCTTCCACCTGGTGGTATTGAAGATGATGATGATATCAGTACTCACCTTTTCAAATTCAGTGACCAACTGCCTGAGTCTGCTAAACTTGATGTTCATGTACCTTCAGCAGCTCCATCCACAACAAATGCGGATGAGATTTCTGATTCCTCTACATCGTTTGATTTGCCATCTAATACTTGGTTTCAAGAATCTGAATCAACATCTGCTGATGCTGAACCGGCTACAAACACTTGCACTGATCTTATGTGCTCCAAGAGCTGAAGACTCACCCCATGTCTCTAATCATTGGTGGTATCAATGCTGGCGTCTCAACCAGGAGTCAATTGTCTAACTTGTGCTTCTATGCTCTCTTCATCAGTCAGCAAGAGCCAAAGAACTATCATGTTGCTTTGAGAGACAATGGATGGGTAGAAGCCATGCAGCTTGAGCTACTTCAGTTCAAGAAACAGCAAGTGTGGGAACTGGTTCCTCTACCCACAGGTAAGTGTGCAATAGGCACTAAATGGGTGTTTAGGAACAAAACATATGAAAATGGACTTATTGTTAAGAACAAGGCCAGACTGGTTGTTCAGGGGTTTTCACAAGAAGAAGGTATTGATTATGATGAGACCTTTGCCCCTGTAGCAGACTGGAGGCAATTAGATTGTTCTTAGCCTATGCTGCATTTCACAATTTTAAAGTTTTTCAAATGGATGTTAAAAGTGCATTTTTATATGGTAAAATAAAAAAAGAGGTTTATGTGTCAACCACCAGGTTTTGAGGATAATAAACATCCAGATTGGGTATACAAGCTTGATAAGGCTCTTTATGGGTTGAAACAAGCTCCTAGAGCCTGGTATGAGACATTATCAAATTTTCTTCTTCAAAATAATTTCACTAGAGGCTCCATAGATAAAACTTTATTCATTAAGAAGGTGGATCAGCATAAGCTACTTGTTCAAATTATGTTGATGATATTATTTTTGCATCCTCTGATCCCCAGTTGTGTGATGACTTTACCAATTTAATGCATAAGAAGTTTGAAATGAGTGCAATGGGAGTATTACAGTTCTTTCTAGGATTGCAAATCAAACAAAAGGCTGAAGGGACTCATTCATCATCTAAATATACAAAAGATCTTTGAATAAGTTTGATTTACAAAGTTGTAAGCCCTGTTCTACTCCCATGTGCAACACCACACAACTGGATGCAGATCAGAAAGGTAAAGCTGTTGATGAAACACTTTACAGATGTATGATTGGGTCCTTGATGTACTTAACAGCTTCTAGACCAGATATCATGTTTGCAATGTGTGTTTGTGCTAGATTTCAGGCTGCTCCTAAAGAGTCTCACTTGATTGCAGTCAAAAGGATCTTTAGATATCTGCAAGGTACACAATCTCTAGGTTTATGGTATTCCACTGGACACTCTTGCAAATTGGTTGCTTTTTCTGATAGTGACTATGCAGGGTGTAAGTTAACCAGAAAGTCAACTTCTGGTGGATGTCAATTTCTAGGCAACTGTTTGATTTCTTCGCAGAGTAAGAAACAAACATCTGTTGCTACATCCACTGCTGAAGCAGAGTACATTGCTGCTGCAAGCTGTACTTCTCAGGTACTCTGGCTTCAGAACCAGCTTTTGGATTATGGCATTACAGAGACTAAGACTCCATTATTAATGGATAGTGCTTCAGCTCTTTGCATTGTCAAGAATCCTGTTCAGCACTCTAGGACCAAACATATAGAGATCAGACAACATTTTATTAGGGACTGTTTTGAAAAAGGTCTGATTGATCCAAAGTTTGTGCCTAGTGCTCATGAGCTTGCAGACATTTTTACTAAGCCTTTGTATAGTTCGACTTTCCAAAACCTAGTGTTAAGGCTTGGTATGCTGTAGCTAGAATAAGTGATAACTACTGATGATCTCAGTAAATAAGTACTCATGATCATTTGTAACCATATCACAAATAAGTACTGATTCTGTTACAAGAACTGATACAGTCATAACTACTGATATAAGTACAAACATATAAGTACTGACGTCCTATGAAACAACTAAAAAACAGCCAAAAAGACTGATGAGTAAGTGTTGAGGACAGTATGAAACAGCTGAAAAGCTATGAATTGACGAAAACTACTAATGAGAATTTTCTCTTCAGTTGTTTCTAAAAACTGCTGCTTCATCTTAAACAACTGATGAAAACACCACGTCTTCAGTAGTTTCACAACTACTGATGACTAATACCATGTCGTCAGCTGTTTAAAACAACTGATGACAAAACCACGTCTTCAGTAGTTTCACAACTACTGATGACTAATATCACGTCGTCAGCTGTTTACAACAACTGATGACAAAACCATGTCTTCAGTAGTTTCACAACTACTGATGACTAAAACCACGTCGTCAGCTGTTTCCAACATCTGAAGATAAAACCATGGTCTTCAGTAGTTTTATAACTACGGATGCCTACAACCAAGACTTCAGTTGTTTCAACCTCTGAAGGTTAATCCCACGTCATCAGTCGCATAAAACTACTGATGACTCATACGAAACCATTCGGTTGCTTTATAACCCATACCCTATAAATACCTTGTCTTACAGAGCTTCATCATCTCAACCTAACGTTCAAAAATCAGAACCTTCTCTCACATCAATGGCGAACATGAAGCTTAAACCACGACACAACTGTGTTGCTTACCTTACTAAATCACCCTTCTGGACAAAATTTGATAATGTCATTGATCTAATGATCAACTCTCCATACAAAACGGCTTTCCTTCTAAATCCTACCATTCATGCCGAATCCCTCCAGCAGTTCTGGACGAACGGCACCCTCATCACTGGGGAGAATGACACTGACTCTCTCCAGTCGTTCGTCAACAATAGTCAGGTGGTCATCACTCGAGAATCCTTCGACAAACCCTACAACTGGATGATGCCACTTTCCCCACTGGGTATCCAAAGGCACCATTGATCTATCATTGGCCAAACATGGATACCAGGGTAACCTTAGTGCCTCTACCATCCTGAAGAAACATTTCCATGATGCGAAACGACTAATTTTCATATGGTGAATGTATGCTTAGCTCCTAAGACTTCTTCTTGGGATCAAATGTCGACGAGGTGGCAGCAGGTATTATTCTCTATCCTTGACCAACAAAACTTAAATTTTTCTGATATATTTTCTTGAACTCAAGGATATGGCCTCCAAGCCTATATCTAACCGATGGATATTATATCCTCGGTTCCTAATGGCCATTATAGTAAACCAGCTGAAAGCTGAGGGACTCGTTGGCCTTGGAGTCTCTGCCACGGCTGTATTGCCTGAAGTATACTCCAGGCATAACTCAGACGAGTCACTCAAACTGGCTGCCAAACTGCGAAAACCCACGCAGCTGGAACCCCAGCCACCACCTCCAAATCCTTTGTCCCCACCAAACCCAAACACAAGAAAGCCAAAAAGGCTACTCAGGGAAATGAGTCCCCAGAGGATGCCCCTGCAACACAAACGCCGGTTATATCTACTGGTCATAACCCCCTAGTAGATACACGGACTCACTCACCCTCAACCGCTCAGGTTTCCTCTCAACATGAGCCTGTAGCAACCATCTCTGGGGCACCTATACATCTGGAACCTTCCTCACTTGAGGAGGTTGCCATTCAAACGCACCACTCTCCCCGGGTGCATACTGCCTTCATACCCTCTCCCACTGCAACCAACCCCCAAAGTCCTACCATCATGATTGCCAAAGTGTTGACTCAGTTGCACTCCTCACCCCCTCCCCAGATACCAATCACAACTAGGATAGCCCGAACCATTGAGGGCGAGGACCAAGTGCTTCTGACACCCCACAACACAGGGGTTACCATATTCAATCTCCAGGTGTAGAAACGGAGATTCGAATTTCTGGTGAGGCTGCCACTTCTCCTGCTTCAGCAAATGATCAGGATGAATTTGGTACTGTCCATAAGACCTCACCAGAGGCAACTGCCGATGAAGGACATGGTCCTGAGGCAGGAAGTCCCCAGTAACATGACCAAGGGGCATATGCTACTACTGATCTACACTCAGAGCATGTTCATCCTGATTCTATCAGGAGGTCAGGTGATTCAGTAAACACTGATGATGACCTAGGCTTCTTTTATGATGTTTTAGCCCAAAACACCATCCTCGAGGATGAGGTGACCAGACTCACAGAGCTGCTTGCCAACATTTCCCAGGATCAAAGACCATCTACCCCTCACAACCCACAGATGGCACCTTCCTCTGAAGGTCCCCCATACACTGAGCCACTCCAAAACACTCAGCCACCTGCCTCTGCTTCTGGCACTATTTCTCAGGGACAGAACCCCCCTGAGCAAATAGCTGCTATCTTTCAACATTCCTTACCTCTCATCACATCAACTATCACTGATATGGTCCTTAAAACCCTTGATGAGAGGCTTCCCTCAGTTATACAACCCATGATAGAGGATGTTGTGATCAAAAGGCTTTCTGACAATCAAACCTTGCAACCAATGCAACCAAAAAGGGGGAGATTCAGTCAGTGAAAGCAAAAAGAAAGAGGATGGCAAATAGGAAAAAACTGAAAAGGTGAAGGTGAAGGATGCTGACATGGAGAAAGTGACTGAAAGTACTAAACACTTTCATGTCACATACAAGAAAAGGAAGAATGAGAAGGAGACTGACTTGGAGACAATGGTGAAGAAGGTTGATGCTGAACATAGCCGATCATGGATAACATCATTGATCAGTTGTTTAGGCAAGGCCACGACACTGAAAAACTTGACTCAGAAATCAGAAGACTAGAGATTGAAGAAATCTAAGCTAGATGGGCAAGTTATGATGTGTTGGAAAGGGAAAGGTTAGAGATCATGATCAGGTTCATAGCGAAATATCTGGGTAGATCATTGATTGAGATCAAGGCATGGTCTAGGGACAGCATCTTGGCAATAACCACCAAGATCTGTTCGTCTGAAGTATACACAAAAGGATTGGTTATTGAAGCCTTAAACGAAGCTGGTGCTGGGAGCAGGACTGAACTAGTCAAGCAATCTAAAGCCGACCTCACATGAAGAATGCTAGACCAGCCTGTCAACATTCCCAAACCAAAACCACCTCAACCACAACCCACCAAACCAACTCCTCTACCCTCAAAACCAGTAGCCGATGAAGTACCCCAGAAGTGGAAGAAAAGGGTACTGAGGCTAGAAGAAGATGACGAAGATAATGATGAAGATGAAGATAGGCTGCCACTCTCAGCTGTTATACAGTTGCCGAAGGCCACAAGTCACTCTCCAACAATTACTCCTGAAACTCAAAGACAAATTGTGAAAGTGAAGCTAGAAGAAGAAGAGCTTCACAAACAACGTGATGAGGAATTGTTGAGGAGGGTTGACAAAGCATATGATGCCACATCTTCAATCATCAACATGAAGAAGCATGCTCTCAGATTATACACTCTTAAACATACATTTCAATATCAAAAGGAGAGAGTGAGGATTTGGCCTGATCCCAGGGTGTCTCATAGGATTCACAAGAAAAACATTCCACAGAGATACATTGGCCAAGTGAAGAAGATTGTAGACGAAGTGATCTCACTGGTCTTTGTAGTATCACCCTGGGAAATCCTAGATGACTTCAAGAAAGCCTATAAAGCTAACCTGACCCCGTAGAAGATGCTGGAAAAGAAAATGGTGAAAAAGGGGTTAGTATATAAGAGGCTTGAGGAAGTCAGAAAGAATGAGCTCCAGTTGTTCTTAGAGGGTAATCACCCTGATGAATTTGCTTATAGAGTAATAACAACCGTGGAACTCAAAAATGGGAAACAGGTCAAATACCTATCTGAATATTATGGGCCAGAATCACTTTTTGAAGGAGGAGCTAAAGAACTTACCATGGAGGAACAGATCACCTTCCTTGAGGCCTATACAAGGGAGTCATACAGACTCATTGTTAGGAAGTAGATATCACGGATGGGGTAACAACTCTGTGTCCAGTTACCCAAGACAGAGTTCCATTCATCCATTGCCAAACAGATCATTGAGACTTCTTCCCAGGCCTGTGCTTATATGGGTCACTTCTGAGCTGATCTAGAAGACAAAAAGACCAAATCTTTCTGCCATAATAAGTGGGACATCTTCAATACGTTTAGAGGTTTTGGCTGCATTGGTTCAAGGGGAGTTTGTTAGACCAAAAGAACCAATGAGCCTGATCAGAAAAATCTCTAAGTCCCATAGATATCACAACAACTACTGAAGACTTGATCTGTTGTTTTACAAAGTCTGAAGACTTCAACAGCTGAAGACTAAAGTACTGAAGACTTCAACAGCTGAAGACTAAAGTACTGAAGACTTCAACAACTGAAGACCAAAGTCTGAAGATCAACAGCTGAAGACTAAAGTACTGAAGATCAACAACTGAAGTACAAAGACTGAAGACATCAGCTGATAACAACAGCTGAAGTTCAAGTTCAAGTACTGAAGCCTTCAGAGTTTGTTACAACAGCTGAAGAAGCATTCTTCAGTTGTTGTGATGGTTTCCTTTCAGTAGCATTCTTTTTGTTTCAGTATTTGTAAAACGACTGAAGAGCATGTTCTTTAGTCGTTGTAGTTTCAGTAGTTTCTTTTCAGTAGTTGTAGTGACAGTTAACACTTAGTATTTTTGTAAGAAGATGTCAGCTGTTTTGACATCTTCAGTAGTTGTGTTAACTTTCAGTAGTTTGAATAATTCTGTTAGATGTCACTATCAAATGACATCAGCAGACGTCACATCTCCTATATAAGGAATGTTTCACCACGACATTCTTATATAAGGGATGATTAACCAGATTGTAAGTGTGACATTTTGCCACCACGAAAGCACGTATTAAATAAAATATGTGATTTGCAGAATTCTTGCTATAATCGTTTGTTCTTACTTTGAATATCAACTATATTCTTGTGAATTCTCTAGTTCATTGTTTGATTTCCGCTGCAATACTCTCTAATCAATCAAACGTAGATCACTGATCCTAACAATCGTAGAAATGAACCAAACTTCTCCATGCAGTTACATAGGCAACACAACCAGGTTGCTCTGTTACACTCTGAGAAAGATCCACATTTCTCAGAGGTTTTCCATTTCTTAACTCTATCAAACTACTTCACCTCCCTAACCATTGATCGTACACTTTATGAGGATCATCTGCTTGCATTCTGGAAGACCTGCCAAGAGATTGTTATGGATGGGGAGAACGCATTGTCTGCCACAGTGTAGGAGAGAACAGTCTTCATCACTCCGGCCATCATTAACACTCATCTTTAGCTGTATGATAAAGAAGGTGAGATGTTCTTTCCTAAATATTCTGTTAACCAGTCCTTTGAGCAGATGGGTTATGAGGTAGATTTCTCTATAAAGACCTTCAGGAAAGGGAAGGTCTCATCCTAACGGAAATTCCCACTTCTCCTAAGGAGCAGACCACTCCCATTGTTTCAATGATAAGTGCTAAGGTTCCTCATGCTTAGCCTGATGAGCTCACTGTAACACCCGATCCCTCGTATCAATAATATTGTCAGCTTTGCCCAGGAGGAGCTCACGGATTTGCTTTTGGTTGCTCGGGTGAAAACTTTCTAGGGAGGTCACCCATCCCTGGATTGCTCTCACTTGAGCACGCTTAACTTTGGAGTTCTCCTCTCATCCACAGCCAATACACCCCAACGTGTTGTTAATGTTAGAAGCCAGACATTCCTTATGAACGCAGAATCTCTACTGTCCACGTCCAATGTGGGATATGTGTAGGGTGTCACAAGCACACCCTGTTTGGACTCATCATCCTCAATGAGCCCGAGAAGTCACCATCCTCGGTGAGGTATGTCCCACATCCCGAACGGCACAGGAGTGGCTCTGATACCATTTTCTGTAACACCCGGCCTCTCGTATCAACAATATTGTCCGCTTTGCCCACGAGGAGATCACGGATTTGCTTTTGGTTTCCCGGGTGAAAACTTTCCAGGGAGGTCACCCATCCTTGGATTGCTCTCACCCGAGCACGCTTAACTATGTAGTACTCCTGTCATCCATAACCAATATGCCCAAAACGCGTTGTTAATGTTAAAGGCCAGACATTCCTTATGAACTAAGAATCTCTCCTGTCCACGGTCGATGTGGGATATGTGTAGGGTGTCGCACTCACAAGTCCAAATGCCTTAAGCCTTCACTCTGAATCTCAACACTCAAGTGAACAACCTTCAGGCGACAGTTACCATCCCCAGCCTTTGGACTTAAACCAACCAATTCCCAACCATGACTTCTACACTAGTGAAGATTTAGGTTTCAATGAGTACCATGAGTCTCTCTTCTTTTTCCCTACTCAAAGAGAGATGAGTGCTCTTGAGTCTCCTATATCTAGCCCACATCAGTCTCCCATTAATGAGGTGGACACTTCTGAACCTGTTCAGGTTGTCCATATGGAAGAGGCTCTCACTTTTCCGAGTGATTCCAACATTATGACCTCAAGCATGGAAACTCAACCCATTAACACCTCAATTGAGGCTGCCAGTGAGCAGAGGAAATCCAACAACGAAGAACCTGAAGTTGTTGATGAGAGAGAGAGGACTCTGGTCCAATCATCTCGTCCCCGAATGATTCTTCGGATGAAGATAAGGGGAATTTGAGACTAAAGGTGAAAAAACTGTCCAAAACATGCACCTATTTAGTCTTTAAGGTTAGTCATCTTGAATCACAAGTGACTACCTTGCAAAACAGGGTCAATGATTAGCAACTTGAGATTTCTTATTTTAAAGAAAAACTAGCTGGGAGACCTTTAAGAGGAGCTCAACCAGGAACACAAGAACCTGTGGATGTGATTGACCTAACTCCTAGCTCACCTATGCAAGAGGGTGATGCTACTAAAAAGGAGAAGAAAGTCATTACAGTCACAATACCTAAGAGTTCTTCAGAGAGTATGGACATTGAGGACTCACCATCCTCACTTGCAATTGTGCATACTCAACAACTTCCTCAAGTTCACATTGATGTGGACTCCATAGATTCCAACATACAGAGTCTGTTTGAGGAAGTGGACCAAGGGCTATGTTATCTCCACCAACTTCAAATCACATTGTTGGGTGGAGGTATGATGAAAGCAAAAGAGCCCTCATCTTTCTTAGAGTTCAAGGACAGCAAAAGGTTTTCAATTTTTAGACCTTGAACTTCTATGAAGGTCTGGATCTAGTCAACATGCCAATTATCAATCAATGCCAATCAGACAAGCTGACAGGCTGGCTCAAAGAATACAAAACAGAATCACTGCAGAGTACAGCTTCAGAAGCAGACTAAGGCAATCAGGCAATGTCATCGGTCAACTGTATGTTAATGCAGACCCTTAGATTATTTTCATTGGGGAAACCTTGACTAAAGGCCCAATGGCAGAACTTGAGAGCCCTTTCTCATCATTATCAACTGCTATAGAGATTCATACCCTTTATGAGACACCTGCTGGTGAAGGTGCATCTCAACCTCTCTTGGCTAAAGCTTGGAGGCTACACCAAGCAATGAAGGCCAAAGCTCTCTCCATCCTGAGTCACAAAGGTCTGTGAGTGATAAAGGAAAGAAAGATGACTTCGGAGGAGATTGAGGAGGAGGAGAGATAGAGAGGAAAAGGAAGGTGAGGGGAGAAAGTTACTCTACTGGGTCTGTAAGTCTCATGGAACTACTATCAAGGCTGCCCCAACCAAACACTTAGGATGATAAGTTGAGGGCAGTCAGGATAAGTACTTGCAAACCAGGAACTATGACATTGATAGTGTCATTTCTCTCCCCTTAGAGGAATTGAATGAAGTGGTTAACAGGGAAGTGTCAAAGGAGAGAAAGGAGGCAGAAGATGCAGAGCTACTGATTCAAATCAAAGAAGAGAGAAGAAAGAAAAGATTATACAAGCATGTGCCTACTCTTTCCCTAGTTATAGAAAGTCTTGCACATGAGGATGTGGTTCAACAAGAACCTCAGGTAGACAAAGAAGAAGACATGATCAAAATGATCAACCACTTGAGTGCCACAGGCCTCTATCAGGAAGATGTACTACTTCCCTTATCCTATGACTATATTGAGTTTGAATATCTCAAACAACTTGAACTTGAGATAGTCAAGGAAAGAAAGGCAACCAAAAGGAAGCTAAGGGAAGAAGATTCAAAGTCAAGAGCCAACCTCCAGAAGAGTATGAAGAAATCTACAAATAGGCAGGCGATGATGAGCTTCTTGAAGCTGTATGGATTCTCCAGAAGGAGACTTGTCCCAATGCCTCCGTCTACTATGGATGAACATATTAGGGTAATAAAGCAGAAGATCAAGAGTGGAGAGCTAAAGGACTTACACTCCCCTCCAAGTCAAGCTCCACCTGAAGTGGAGGTTAAGGTTGAACAACCTATGACAACACAACCTGAACCTCCTGCTGAGACTCAGCAAGCTTCATCTTCTGATCCACAACAGGGTCAAACTCCCTCTCCTTTGGAACCAGTAAGGAGGAAGACCCAACTAAGAAAGACAAAGAAGATCAACCAGGTGCTACACGCAGTCTTCTCAGTTAAAAAGGAATAAAAAGAAAGAAAAGGATGGCTTCAAAGACAAAGCCAAAGAAGAAGAATGAAACATCCTTTTCAGAACCTCAAGATGAGTCAGAAAATCCCGAGGACGTACAGTCAGAGGATGCTCCATCATCTCCCATTCAAATAGCTCCTCTAGCATCAAGAAGACCCATCTTGTCCTAGACATAAACCACAAATCCAGAAAGATGGCATGTCATTAGAGAACAAGGCATTAAGGATGTCTACACATGGCAAGACATGTTCAATCGACCTCTACATGATCTCTTTGATATGAGAAGACACTTTGAGAGTCTGAGTGATCCGAATCATCTTATGAAGAAAGGGATGGTCATCATCATAATGATTACTGTTAATATCTGAAGTCTTCAAAGTGTTTTGGTAGCATCAGTGTCACACCCCCACTAAAAGCGGAAACACGGGGATGTAAGGAGACGGGATCATCATAACACATGGTAAAAATAGAGATGCAATATAAGTAATGATGACAAAGCGTGTCATGACGACACCCGACACAAAGGAGACTTGTGTCATGTCTAGTCAATATTCACGACGACATAGCCATAAGAATAACATGATAAATGATTCACGTAACCAAATGAAGGTAACATTGAAATGAAATTCCCACAACCCGGAACAAGTATCAAAAGAATGAAGATGTTTAATCAGACTACAACAATATTCCAAAAGGAATGTTTGTCAAGTATGTTTAGTCTCAAAAATGCATCCTAGGGTCTCCACTAAGGCAGCACACATAGATCCTCAATTAGCATTGTCACCTGAAAAGATATGCTCAAAATGGTCAACATAATTATTGGTGAGCTTGCAGGTTTAAATAGTAAATAAGTAATGGACGTTGTATAGTAATTGTAGTGGAATACCGTGAATACCGTTATAAGTAAGCAAAATCACATGACAATGAGGTTTACAACCAAACCTAACGACGTACACACAGAATCTTGTCGGAATATATTCACCCAAGGGCCCGTTCCTGGCCACTGTTGGTACTAACTAGTATACCAACAAACAAGAGTGGGAGTGTCAACCTAGTAGTACTACCAATACCTATCCGTCGGTTCCAACACTGGAATTAAATGGTTGTAAAGAAAGTACCACACAGCGAACTCAAGCATGTATTAGATAAGTACTCACAAAACAGTATCATGTTGATTCCAAGTATGTAAATTGTATGTAAGTTGTACAGCATGAAGAAAATGGGTGAGCATACTTTTCCCCCATGATAGAAAGTAATTGAAATGTTGTATAAGCATAAAAAGGGGCCACGAAACTCACTTGTTAGGTGGTAAGTATGAATGATCAAAGTTTCCAAATGTATTATGCAATGAACGGTCAAACACCTATTGAAATTTATAGTTAAGCATTAATGATACGTATGAAGAAAGTTAACGTTCGGTCGGTTCGGGTTGTATCGGTTCGGTTCGCATGAAACACACACAAGCAAACATGCATATTAGATCTTATGTAGATCCATGTATGGAAATTGTTGCCATTGATGATGACATCTGTGTAATAGTGTCATTTTTATTTGAGAATGCTTACTAAATATTAGTGGTTACAATCGGTTGGTGATAATTGTAAAATGTTATGTTGATTTGATTTGGAATAGCATTATTAAGTTTGATAGTGTTAACTGAAATATGTCATTAGCAAAGATAACCGTGTCGACGTCACCTTAACATCACACGACAAACACATACCACACACAGAAGAAAATCACACACAACAACTCCAATCGCACGACAGGACCACACGCACGACTCAACACTCCATCCACACGAATCAACCCTCATTCGTACGAATCAGCTTCATTCGTATGAATGAACCTTCATTCGTGCGACTCAGCATTCAGTCGTACCACACAGCACTCAATGGCAGGACTCAACATCCATACGCACGAATCAACCCTCATTCGTACGAATCAGCTTCATTCGTACGTCTGAACCTCCATTCGTCCGACTAGGCATTTGGTCGTGCGATACACGCACAATTGCACAAATTCATCCACATTGACTCAATCACACGCATCATTCATCCGCGTATACTCAATCACACACATACACAGTCGCACGACAAACCCAGTCGCATTACACACCCAGTCCCACAACTCAGTCGCACGAGAGACACAGTCATACGACTCAGTCGCACGACTCACCCAGTCGCATGGCAGTCGCACGGCTCAGTCGCACGGCTCAGTCGCACGGCTCAGTCGCACGGCTCAGTCGCACGGCTCAGTCGCACGGCTCAGTCGCACGGCTCAGTCGCACGGCTCAGTCGCACGGCTCAGTCGCACGGCACAGTCGCACGGCTCAGTCGCACGGCTCAGTCGCACGCTCAGTCGCACGGCTCAGTCGCACGGCTCAGTCGCACAGCTCAATCGCACGGCAGACCCAGTCGTCAGAACAACAGATTCACAATTGCAGAAGTGCAGAGCAGCCTTTGGCTGCTCCGTGTATGAGATTTACACCACAAGGAATTCCAGACTCACATTCAAATTCACCCAAACAAGAAGAACACGCATGAAAACAACACACGCACCCACACGACCTCATGTGCTCGGATGGCCCCAAGCACCCGAAATCCTAAAGAGCATCAGTAAACAAGCAAGAAAAAGGATAACCAAGGTCGTCTACCTACAAGAAAGGTGTAGACTCAGCTGTAGCCGAGGTTTTGCCGGTGAAGACGCGAAGAAACGGGCGGTTCGGTGCAAGGAGGAGGAGAAAAAGTGGAGAAGAAGAAGATGTAATAGAGGCTAGGGCTGGAATATGGGTAGTTATACCCAGCCCTAGTTTGGCAAAATGTAACATTTGGTCCCTGCATTTGGCCCCCGAGTTCCCAAATTTGTTTCGATTGAAAAGGACATTAATAGGCAAGTTATATTAATGATATAAAATGTAATTAATGATATTGGTAACTTAAAAGTGGTTTTATTAATGACAATAATATTATATAAAAATGGTATATTTAGTGATAACGATGATGAAAATTGTAAAAGTTTTAAGGATAGCATACGTTTACGATGAGATCACAAGAATAAAGACAATAAAGGAAGTATAATATCCACACGAATAGTTTATAAGGATGAGCAATGAACGTTCAAGAAAAGTTAACAGATACCGCGTTAATTGACGGACCTTGTGATGACGGATGTCACAGTATCCCCTAGTTGAGAGAATTTCGTCCCGAAATTCAGCTGGAGTTAGATCCAAGAGTGTTATCCTTCAATAGATGTGGATATTTAACTCTCATCTGGTCTTCCCGTTACCATGTAAACTTTGGCCCTCGTTTAGAATTCCACCTCACGTGGACAATTGGTATTCTGATGCGCTTCAATAGCTTGACCTCTCGATCCATGATCTCAATGGGTTCCTCTACAAAATGAAGCTTTTCGTCAATCTTGATTTCTGCAATTGGCACATGAAGAGATTCATTAGCCAAACACTTCTTGAGGTTCGACACGTGGAAAGTATCATGTACGCCGTGAAGCTCTTGTGGTAAACTTAATCGGTAAGCCACTAGACCGATTATTTCTGTAATCTGGAATGGTCCTATGTATCTTTGGGCTAACTCCCCTTTCTTTCCAAATCAAACAATTCCCTTCCAAGGAGAGACTTTGAGTAAAACTCGATCCCCAATGGTAAATTCTAGAGGCTTCCAACGATGGTCAACATAGCTCTTTTGGCGATCTCTAGTAGCTTTTAGTCTATCTTTGATTGGAAAATCTTGTTGGTTGTTTGTTGGATAATCCCTGGCCTATTAACTGGCATTCACCAATCTCCACCCAACAACAGGAGATCTGCATTTCCATCCATACAATGCTTCGAATGGAGCACATCCAATGTTCGTATGGTAGTTTTTGTTGTAAGAGAACTCAATCAGCGGTGAGATGAGTGTCCCAACTACCACCAAAGTCGATTAACAGGCCCTCAGCATGTCTTCTAACGTTTGTATAGTTCATTGACTTTGGTATCTGTTAGTGGGTGATAGGCGGTACTCATATCTAATCGAGTGCCCATCTTTCTGTAGTGTTTGCCAAAATTGAGAAGTAAATTTGCTGTCACGGTCGGATATAATCGACACCGGTACTCGGTGTCTTCTCACGAACTCCTTTATGTACAATCTTTCCAACTTATCCATTTGTAGTCTTCTCGGATCGGCAAGAAATGAGCTGACTTCATCATCCGATCCACTACGACCCATATCGAGTCATGCTCGTTGCTCGTTCTAGGGAGTTTGGTAATAAAATCCATGGCTATGTTCTCCCATTTCCACTCGAGAATCTCAGGTTGCGGTAATAATCCCAATGGTTTCTGGTGTTCCGCTCTAACTTTCGAGCATGTTAAGCATCTGTTTACGTACATAGCAATGTCTTTGTTCATGCCTAGCCACCAGTACAGATCCTTAAGATCATGGTACATCTTATCTGCACCAGGATGGACAAAATATCATGTCTTGTGTGCTTCATCCATGACTAAGGTACGTACACCTCCCCGTCTGGGTACCCATATACGATCCATGAAGTACTGTATACCATCATCCTTGCAACTCATTTGTTTATACAACCCTCGAAACTCTTATCCCATAAAGTTTTCTTCTTTCAACGTCTCATTTTGTGCAATTTGGATCTAAGCTTTCAAATTCGTTTGAATAGTCAATCCCAATGCTCGTGCACGTAGTGGTTCATGCGTTCTTTGCGGCTTAGAGCATCAACCACCACATTCGCTTTCCCCGGATGATACTGGATTTCACAATCGTAGTCACTAAGTAGTTCTACAAAACATCGTTGACGTATATTAAGTTTCTTCTTATCCAGGATATATTAGAGGCTCTTATGATCTATGTAGATGATGCATTTGGTTCCATACAGGTAATGCCCTCATATCTTAAGTGCAAATACTACAACGCCCAACTCTGGATCATGAGTTGTATATTTCTTTTTGTGCACCTTAAGTTGTCGCGAAGCACATGCAATCACCTTATCCTTCTGCATTAGCACACATCCCAGTCCTTGGTGTGAAGCATCACAGTACACCACAAAATCATCAGTTCCGTCTAGGAGGGACAATATCGGTGCGTTGCACAACTTTTCTTTCAACATTCGGAACGCTTGTTCTTGTGCATGTCCCCAATCAAACTTCTTGTCTTTCTGAGTCAGCAGTGTTAATGGTTGAGCGATTTTTGAAAGATTGTGACGAAGCGACAATAGTACCCGGCCAATCCTAAGAATTGCCATATTTCTGAAGGTGTCTGGGGTGCATCCCATTTCTTCACCGCTTCAATCTTACTGGGATCTACATGAATCCCATCCTTATTCACCACATGCCCCAAAACTTTCACTTCTGGCAACAAAAAATCACACTTTGAGAACTTGGCGAAAAGTTTCTCTACCCGTAACAGTTTCAGTATTGCCCGGAGTTGTTCTTCATGATCCTCCTTCGATCGGGAGTAGATAAGTATATCATCTATGAATACGATCACAAACTTATCCAAATAAGGTTTACACACCCGATTCATTAGGTCCATAAACACAGCTGGTGCGTTAGTCAACCCGAACAGCATGACCAAGAACTCATAGTGCCCATAACGAGTTCTAAATGTTGTTTTTGGTATGTCCTCCTCGAAAACCCTTAATTGATGATATCCAGAACGAAGGTCGATCTTGGAGAAATATGAAGCTCCTTGCAGCTGGTCAAACAGATCGTCGATCCTGGGGAGAGGATACCATTCTTCACGGTTAACTTGTTACCTTGCGGTAATTGATACACATTCGGAATGACCCATCTTTCTTTTTGACAAATAACACCGGTGCTCCCCATGGTGAGTGACTTGGCCGGATAAAACCCTTCTCTAGTAGTTTCTATAATTGACTGGATAACTCTTGCATTTCTCATGGTGCTAACCGATATGGTGTCTTTGCCACTGGTGTAGCTCCAGGAACCAAATCTATACGAAATTCCACTTGTCGTGGAGGAGGCAAACCAAATAAGTCATCAGGAAATACATCTGGGTAGTCCTGTACTACTGGAATATCTACCAATTTCCTATCCTCTTACTTCTTTTCGACTACATGAGCCAGAAATGCGTAGCATTGCTTCCGTAAACTTCGGCGTGCTTTCATGTAGGAGATAAACTTTAGGTTTCTTCCCAGTCGTTCTCCTTGAATTCTGAGCACCTCCTGTTTTGGCATGGGGATTCGTACTACTTTGTCCTGACAGACAATCTTAGCTCCGTGTTTAGACAACCAATCCATCCCCACAATCACGTCGAAACTCCCCCACACAAAGGGTATCAAGTCTATATCGAAGGCATGGTTCTCTAATATCATCGAGCACATTCTAATGATTGCATCGGCCTGTACAACCGTAACATTGGCCATTTCTATGGAGTAGCTAGTTTTTAGCCTACTAGGACTAAAATCGAGCAAATGCACAAACTCAAAACATATGTAGCTATTGTCTGCCCGAGTATCAAATAATATAGATGCGAAGTGATTATTGAGCAAGTGCGTACCCATGACAACATTCAGGTCCTGACGGGCATTGTTTGCTCTGATGACGAACGTGCGTCCCCGAGCTGCGTTTCCTTGATTTGCCAGGCCTTGATTTCTAGCTATGGCCATCACCTATTGTTGATTGTTCCCTTGCTGACCCGGCGTCCGATTTAGTCTGGGGCACATGTTTCTATAGTGGTCAGGGCTTCCACACTCATAACAGACCCTGACATTCCCGGCGGGGTTAACCGCGTTAACCGGTGCCACCAGATTCGGCGCTACTCTGTAGTCTCTCGCTAGATGCCCTGGACATCTACAGTTCACGCACACCCGGCACGACATTCCAGGGTGATGATGGAAGTTGCACCTATCACACTTGGGTGCGGCCCTACGTACTTTCTCTTGCCCTGCATCACGACCATAAAATTTCTAGTTGTCTTGGCCCTTTTGTCAAATTTCCTGGCACTCGACCGGCTCATTTCCCCAACATCCTTTCTTTTCTCTGCTCCTCTTCCCAAGACCCTGTTCTCACCATCTCGTCTGTCAGAGCGCCAGCCTTCAGAATTGCGCTCTGGATCGTAGGAGGAGCAGCTACTGTTACCATCGCCCAGATTTGAGGCGCAAGTCTCCAAATATACCTCTCGATTCTCTTGGATTCCGGAGTCACTAGATGTGGAACCAGTCTTGCCAGCTCGTGAATCGATCAGTGTAAGTTGCGTGCTCGGCCACCACCATAGCATGATTCCAGAATTCATGCTCTAGTTTTTGCATCTCATTGAGGGGTAGTACTCCTTAGTGATTAGAGCCTTAAACTCATCCCATGACATCTGCATCGCTATAATCTCTTCCCCTTGCCTGAACCTGGGTGTTCCACCAACTTAGTGCCTTGCCCTGTAGTGAACACGTGGCATACTTGATTTTCTGGCTGTCGAGGCACTCGCTGATATCGTTCACTGCCTCCATCTTCTCAAGCCATCTGATTAGGGCTATCGCTCCACCTCTTCCATCAAATTCTTTTGGTTTACAAGCCACAAATTCCTTGTATGAACATCCCCATCTTGTACTAACAACTGGTTTCATTACGGCTGTTCTACCATTCTCGGTTTCCTGATTACTCTTGTTCCCAGTCGTGTTCCTATTTCCATCTTCAGTTTTCAATTCCACCTTAACTCTTTCTCAATTATCCTCACTATCATTGCCACCATCCCCATGGGGGTGGTGATTCTGAAGAGCATCGCTCACTTGGGCCACTATAGTCGGGATCTGTGCGGCCAGCTATTGAGCGATCAGAGCTGCCATGTCAGAGTTTTTTTTCCCTAAATGTTACTGGTAGGACCATCACTTGCTCTTAGCGTTCAACCTCTACCTCTGCCTTTGCCCCTTGGGGCTTCACTTCCGCTACTGTTGTTGCTGGTAACTCTTCGAGGCGACATTTTCTAATCATAAAAGTAGTAAAGACATAAGCTTTAAGCATTTCAAAGTATATCACACATACCTCTCATAAAAGTCCAGCATTCTAAGTTAATATCACACTTATTGTTACCACACATCACATGCAAGTCGTGTAGTTCTCACACCATGAATGGGTAATGTTCCAACAGTAGTCCATCATAATAATTGCAAATCCATGCATATAATCACGTTTAGTCTAACGGGGGTTGTCTGTCTCCTCCATCTTTCAGAAATAGCCTCCCCAGGGTGAATCCCAGTGTCCGTGGTCAAGCGCAATCACATGATCTGTGAAGATCTCTTCGGGTTTAATACCCGAATTTAATAAAACAACTCGGCATGCAGAGGGAACGGAAGATCCAGTAGAAGCATCCCATAAGGAGTGAGCATAAGGGCTCTCTCATAGGGTGAATAGATCACAGGGCAGATAGATAAACTAACAAGTAACGAGGAACACACATGAGATATAAAATGCACACAACCCTAGCATGCAAATCTACATGAAGGTTCCTAGGTTATAGTCTAGGTCAAGTGAATTGCCTAATTCTCTATAACCAATAGCTCTGATACCAGTCTATCACACCCCCACTAAAAGCAGAAACACGGGGATGTAACGAGACGGGATCGTCATAACACATGGTAAACAATAGAGATGCAATATAAGTAATGATGACAAAGCGTGTCATGATGACACCCGACACAAAGGAGACTTGTGTCGCGTCTAGTCAATATTCACGATGACATAACCATAAGCATAACGTGATAATGATTCACGTAACCAAATGAAGGTAACATTGAAAAAAAATTCCCACAACCAGGGAACAAGTATAAAAAGAATGAAGATGTTTAATCAGACTGCAACAATGTTCCAAAATGATGTTTGTCAAGTATGCTTACTCTCAAAAACGCATCCTAGGGTCTCCACTAAGGCAGCACACCAAGATCTTCAATTAGCATTGTCACCTAAAAAGATATGCTCAAAATGGTCAATAAAATTGTTGGTGAGCTCGCAAGTTTAAATAGTAAATAAGTAATTGATGTTGTATAGTAATTGTTGTGGGAATACGTGAATACAGTTATAAGTAAGCAAAATTACAACAATGAGGTTTACAACCAAACCTAACGACGTACACATAGAATCTTGTCAGAATATATTCACCCAAGGGCCCGTTCCTGGCCACTGTTAGTACTAACTAGTATACCAACAAACAAGAGTGGGAGTGTCAACCTAGAAGTACTACCAATACCTATCCGTCGGTTCCAACACTAAAATTAAATGGTTGTAAAGAAAGTACCACACAGCAAACTCAAGCATGTATCAGATAAGTACTCACAAAACAGTACAACGTTGATTCCAAGTATGTAAATTGTATGTAAGTTGTACAGCATGAAGAAAATGGGTGAGCATACTTTTCCCCGATGATTGCAAATAATTGAAATGTTGTAGAAGCATAAAAAGGGGCCACGAAACTCACTTGTTAGGTGGTAAGTATGAATGATCAAAGTTTCCAAATGTAGTATGCAATGAACGGTCAAACACCTATTGATAGTTATAGTTAAGCATTAATGATACGTATGAAGAAAGTAATAACGTTCGGTTAGTTCGGGTTGTATCAGTTCGGTTCGCGTGGAACACACACAAGCAAACATGCGTATTAGATCTTATGTACATCCATGTACTGGAAATCATTGCCATTGATGATGATATCTGTGTAAAAGTGTCATTGTTATTAGAGAAATGCTTAGTAAATATTACTGGTTACAATTCGGGTAGTGATAATTGTAAAATGTTATGTTGTTTTGATTTGGAATAGCATTAATAAGTTTGATAGTGTTAACTAACATATGTCATTAGCAATGATAACCGTGTCGACGTCACCTTAAGATCACACGACAAACACATACCACACACAGAAGAAAATCACACACAACAACTCCAATCGCACGACAGGACCACACGCACGACTCAACACTCCATCCACACGAATCAACCCTCATTCGTACGAATCAGCTTCATTCGTACGATTGAACCTTCATTCGTGGACTCAGCATCATTCGTACCACACAGCACCCAATCGCACGATTTAACATCCATACGCACGAATTAGCCCTCCTTCGTACGAATCAACTTCATTCGTACGACTAAACCTCCATTCATGCGACTAGGGATTTGGTCGTGCGATACCTGCACAATCGCACACATTCATCCACATTGACTCAATTGCATGCATCATTCATCCACATAGACTCAATCACATGCATACACACAGTCACACGACTCAGTCGCACGACACACCCAGTCGCAAAACTCAATCGCACGAAAGACATAATCACACGACTCACCCAGTCGCACGGCTCAGTCACACGGTAGACCCAATCGCTAGAACAGCAGATTCACAACTCAGAAGTGCATAGCAGCCTTCGGCTGCTCCGTGCACAAGATTTACACCACAAGGCTTTCCAGAAACAGATTTCAAACTCACCCAAACAAGAAGAACACGCAGGAAGACAACACACACACACACACGGCCTCATGTGCTCGGGTTGGCCTCGAGCACCCGAAACCCTAAAAGAACATTAGTAAACAAGCAAGAAAAGGGACGACCAAGATCGTCTACCTGCAAGAAAGGAGTAGACTCAGCTGTAGCCGAAGTTTTGCCGGTGAAGACGCGAAGAAACGGGGCGGTACGGTGCAAAGAGGAGGAGAAAAAGTCGGGAAGAAGAAGATGAAGAAGAAGATGTAATGGAGGCTAGGGTTGGAATATGGGTATTTATACCCAGCCCTAGTTTGGCAAAATGTCACATTTGGTCCCTACACTTAGGCCCCGAGTTCCCAAATTTGTTTTAGTTGGAAACGACTTTAATAGGCTAGTTATATTAATTATAAAAAATGTATTAATGATATTGGTAACTTAAAATTGGTTTTATTGATGACAATAATATTATATAAAAATGGTATATTTCGTGATAACGATGATGATAATTGTAAAAGTTTTAAGCATAGCATACATTTACGATGAGATCACAAGAATAAAGATGATAAAGCAAGTATAATATCCGCACAAATAGTTTATAAGGATGAGATGAACATTCAAGAAAAGTTTATAGATACCGCGTTAATTGACGGACCTTGTGGTGACGGATGTCACTATCATCCTAGGTGGAGTTTGTAAGGATTATATGTTAAAACTGAAGCAACTCAACACTTAAAGTCTCCTGCATGCATGCACAAGTGCATTGAAGAAGATACTTTGGAAGTTTCATATATGCAACAGAAATATTCTAAGTGTGAAATCTTCGGAAGCCAAGACTAATATCTTCCGAAGCCAAAGATGAAGTCTTCCGAAACTTCAGAGACAAAGTCTTACGAATCCAACACTTGAAGACAGATTTCTTCCGAAGACTTTTAGTACACATGCTTTATCTGATGTACGTACATAAAGCTGGACCCCCTTTCCGCTACAACTCAATAAAGTCACCAACTTATATGAGTTGGTGAAAAGGTCCATGCTTTAGTAACTATACATTAAAGTCTTGAGTCTGTAACTTTCTATCTCATGTACTTTATCCTTTTTATAATATATTAGGATGTGAGTTATGGTATGTCGTAGTCACAAATCAAAAGGCAATCTGCCTTTTCACTCTAAAATTGATTTTGTTTGTGTCTAGTCAATTATATCCAGCTGGCCTTCAAAGTATGGCCGGCTGTAGGAGGTACTATATGTATATCAAGTACTTGTACTTTCTATTATGCTTTGTAACACTTGTAATAGAACTTGAGAAGGCAATATACTGCAATCTTGAAAACCATCTCCTTGTGTGTTTTGCTATCTTGTTTTGTCACTTATTTACTTATGTTCTTAGTATCATTTCTTGTGGTTAAGCCAGTCTCACTATTCGATTAAGTCAAGTTAATCACTTCAATGTGTTGTAGTGTTGTAAGTGACCATCCTTCACTCGTCCTATATATATATGTATATATATATATATACACGTATATATGTATATATATGTATATATATATATATGTATATATGCATATATGTATATATATGTATATATCTATATATATACATATATATTATATATATGTATATATGTATATATATATATATATATGTATTGTTGGACCAAAAGAACCAATGAGCCGGATCAGAAAAACCTTTAAGTCCCACAGACGTCACAACAACTGCTCAAGACAAAGTCTGAAGACACAAGTGCTGAAGACAAAGTCTGAAGACACAAGTGCTGAAGACAGTCTGAAGACACAAGTGCTGAAGACAAAGTCTGAAGACACAAGTGCTGAAGACAAAGTCTGAAGACACAAGTGCTGAAGACAAAGTCTGAAGACACAAGTGCTGAAGACAAAGTCTGAAGACACAAGTGCTGAAGACAGTCTGAAGACACAAGTGCTAAAGACAAAGTCTGAAGACACAAGTGCTGAAGACAAAGTTTGAAGACAAGTGCTGAAGACAAGTACTGAAGACCAAGTATCAGACGTTGTCACAACAGCTGAAGAGGTCTTCTTCAGTAGTTGTGATGGTTTTCTTTCAGTAGTTTTATATTTTCCCTTTTCAGTAGTTTTGTAATCAGTAATTTAGTTTCAGTAGTTTAGCATCAGTAGTTTTATATTTTATGCTTAGCACTCTCTTATATGCTCTCAGTAGTTGTGAACATTTCAGTAGTTTGTTAACTGTTAGTTATTTTTATAATAAATCTGCCAGATGTCACTATCCCGTGATATCAGCAGTGATTGCACTCTATATAAGGAGTGTCAACCTAATTGTAATCTATGAATGATTGAGCAGAAACATTTGATATAATTGAAACATTCCTTTTCACAGAATATATTCTCTCGTTACAACCGTATTGTTATTAATGCATACGAATATCAATTTCTTGCAATAATTTGTCTAATTCTTGATCTTATTCCGCTGCGTCACACTCTAATCCATCAGACTTGAGATCACTGATCCTGTCAATGGTATTAGAGCAGTTAATCATTGATCGATCTAATAATTGATCATTGAAACTGCTATCCAAGATCCAAGTTTGATTGAATTAGCATTTTTGCAAGAAACGATTATAGAGATAGAATTTTTCTATTTTTGACCATTCATCCTGAGATTTATTCTTGGTTTTCATTGAGTCTGTTGTGGTCTGTGTAAAATCTTTTAAAATCTTGAATTAAATTGTATATGGACCTAAAAGACTACTCCTTCCAATGATCCTCACAATACTGGTTCCTCACCAAGCGTCCAATGCTGGTTAGGAGTGAGTATAACATATGGCAACGACGAATGCTCCATCACATGTCTGTTAACAGCTCAGTTGTTGGACATCAGTGGTACATGGTCCACACAAGCCTATGGTGATAACCCGAAAACCAATCAAATGGTTCCGAAGAGGAGGGAGCAATACTCAGATGAGGATAAGAAATTGTTTGAGATTGATGCAAAAGCCCATGAATTCTGGCCATGGCACTGCCCAATGAAATCTATTCTGGGCTAATGCATTATGAAACTGCCCATGACCTCTGGAATGCCTTGAAAGAACAATTTCGAGGAACAGATGAGGTCTTGGCAAATAATAGGGAAATCCTTTCCCAACAATATGAGACATCTCTCATAGGAAGGGTGAGACACTGACTCAACAGTTTGAGCGGTTCTCTTGTTTGATCTCTGAATTAAAATGGTCAAACATGAGTACACCAATAGCCAGATGAATAACAGATTTCTCAGATCACTGCCAGAGAGATGGGACACATATACTATTGTCCTACGCTCCAGTGCAAATTTGGACAAACTATCTCTCACCCAACTCCATGGAAATTGCTCACATTTGAGAGAGAGATAGAACAGAAACGGAAACTGTCATCATCTGGAAAGCTCACTGATGACTTTGTACCAGGAAACACTGCCTGGTAAGTCATGAGTCAGAGTATGCAGGATCAGAATGCCACTTTGATGAGCGTATTGATTTCACCTCAAACAATTCTAATCATGCCTTTGTGAGTGTTGATTGTCATTCTGGTAATAATATGACAATCTATGCTTTATCATGGATGATTTGAAGGGCATTGTTGATGATGATTTAGAAGAGATGGAATTTTGAGCCAAATGGCCTTGACCAATATCAGATCTCAGAAATTCTACAAGAGAACTGGCATGAAATTTCTTGGACTCTCTGACAAAACCAAAGTCGGTTTTGACAAGAGCAAGATGAAGTGTCACAAATGCCCCAGCTTGGACACTTTGCAAGAGTGTAGATCAACTGGATCTAACATCTCTGCACCCTTTTGACTTTTCCAAATAACCATTCACAATCCAAAGGCAACATTCTGCTGGTTCTAGTCATTCATCACACCACTCAATCTCCTGCATATTTTGTTCCTCAGGGTCAAATGCCATATCCTTATCCCCCTATTATATGCCACAGTCAAATCAAGTTCATGCTCCTATAGTACCACAAACTCATGCACTACTAGAACCTCAACCATCTCCATCTCAATCACAACCTCATCATAGCTTCTTCACACCTGGAGTCGTTGACTGGAGTAGCTTACCTGATAACTTGTCTGGTCACACTGAGCAATACTATGCTGGTGCTAGTCAACATGGTGGTGAACACCCTTTTGGAAATCTTGCTCTCATGGCCCTGGAGTCTACTGAGGGTTCCTGCTCAAATGCATCATCTTCACACGTAACTCAGGTATCTTTTAGAGCTAAGCCAAGTTATGTTCTGAATCATGCATAGCTGCCTTTGCCTCTATTAGAGAGGCAAATGTACATTAATAAATCAAAACTTGAGTTTAGAAAACCATTTCCAAAAGAAAAGCTGAGTATGAGTCTGCTCTTAACAGTAAAAGTGATGAGATTTATAAGCTTAATGGCAATTATGATGAAAAGGCCAGCTAGAGGTTATTCTGGAAGACCACAGGTGTCTCAAAGAAAAACTTGCAGTGACCAAGGTGAGTGTGACCGCTGGGTCTCATCATGCAAGGGATTTGAAATGCTTCTAGCAAGCAAACTGCTTCAAATGTGAAGTTTGGTATTGGTTACAACCATACTGCTCCACCAACAGACTTACTCCTAACTCCATAGTTAAGTCTGAAAGTGAAAGCATCTCCCAAACCACATTATCGGGCGAATCATTCTCCAATGATAATCTAAGATCAGAGAATGAAACCAGTGTTAAGATCTCAGCAAATAAATTGATTGATGGTCTAACTACTGAGACTCATATGAAGCTGAGTACTTGGATGTTGTTCCTCAATGTACCCCAAGTACTGAAAGAGACCCAACATCTGAAAAGCATTTCAAATCAGTTGAAATACAAGGACTAACAACTGCTGAGGAATCCATCAACGGTCTATTAGGACGGATGGAAAACAGTGAATTACCAGTCTTCAGCTGTTACAAATCCTTTAGTACCTAGTACTGATAGGAGGAAAGTACTGAAGATCACACCTTCAGTATTTCCACTTCAGCAGTAGAGAGTCCAAGATGAATAAACCATGTGAAATTGTGGTAAATTCAATCATCTATCTGATGAATGTTGGTACAAAAAGGGTTTAAAACTCCAAAGGGATGAGCTCATTAAACTAGAAATAAATAAAATGAAAACTGAGTTTGAGACCAAGTTTGTACCACAATCATCTCAACCTGATAAACCCAAGGCCTTACCCAATCCACTACCGAAGGATGTGGTTTATCAGAAGAAAGCTCATATTGGTTCCTCATGATAACATAAGACTAAGTCTGTGAAATCTAAGAAGGAGGAAATGGTGGGTCACAGGAACTCATCAAAACAAGCTCTGGAGTGTCAAAAGAACTGAAAGCTCGAGCTTCAAATCAGACACAGCTTGTTATGATGGTTCAGCATCTGTTGGGGAGAGTTAACCAACTTGAAGCCTCTGTGATCAAACCACTGAAAAGGAATTCCAGGTCCCAACTCTATTTCAGCACCACTCCATCTTCATCAGCTGTTAATCATGAGAAACCAGCTATGGTTAAATCTGTTGATAAAGTCAGTCCCAAAACCAAAAAGGTTTGGGTCTCCAAAGCTAACTAGTTTCTTATGATTGTGCAGGGTTCTTCAGCATGCCAAAGAAGCATCTGGTATGTGGACAGTGGAGGATCCATGCACATGACTAGGAGCAGCTCTCTTCTCATGATTACTCTCAAGAAAAGAAGGGATTTGTCTCCTTGGAAATGATGCTAAAGGTTACATCATTGGAAAGGATTTGTGTCTAATGGAGATATTAGATTTGATGATGTCAACCATGTGGAGAATCTCAAATACAATCTGTTGAGTGTCAGTCAGATGTGTGACAAAGGACATGTTGCTCTTTTCACAAGCCAGAATTGTAGGATTCTGTCTCCAAGGTTCTGAGCCTGATGACAAAGTACTGGATGAACTCTCCTGAAGGCCAACAGGATAAGAAGAGTATGTGCCTTGGATTTGTCAAAGAAAATTGAGTTAAAAGGCCATCCATGCTTTCTCCAAGGCCTCTCTCCAAGAATCTAAACTGTGGCATAGAAGGCTGGGTCATGTTAATCTCAAAAACATGATCAGCTAATCCACAAGAGTTTAGTGAGAGGTCTTCCAATAAAGGTTCAATTGTGATGAAATCTGCACTACATGCTTAAAAGGGAAACAACATAAAGTTTCATTCCACCCATAGAAGAATCCAAGTCTAATGCCTGCTTACAACTACTGCACATGGATCTTTTTGGTCCTGTGAAGGTAATGATAATGGCAAAGAAGAAATACTGTCTGGTAATTGTGGATGATTACTCTAGATATGTATGGACTTCTTATTGCATTCAAAGGATGAGGCTGCTCAGTCCATTATGAACTTTGTGTTACACGTTGAGAAGCAGTATTCCCTACCAGTTAAGTGTGTGAGGAGTGACAATGGTACTGAATTCAGAAACCACACTCTTGATGAGTTTTACTTGTCAAAGGGAATCAAGAGGCAGTATAGCATCCCAAGGACTCCAGAGCAAAATGGAGTAGTGGAGAGAAAGAACAGGACCCTCATTGAAGCTGCAAGGTCCATGTTGGCTGATTCTGGTCTGCCAATGACTTTTGGGCTGAAGCTGTCAATACAGCCTGCTATGTACAGAATAGAGCCTTAGTAAATCAGAGGTGATGAAAACTCCTTATGAAGTTTTACATCATTTAGCCCCTTTGATTTCATTCTTTAGGCATTTGGGTGTTCCTGTTACATTCTCAACACAAAGGATCAACTCCAAAAGTTTGATTCTAAGGTGGATGCAGGGTATTTTGTTGGGTATTCATCCACTTGCAAGGCTTACAGAGTATTCAATGTCAGACAAAGATAGTTGAAGAAACCTTGCATGTGAAGTTCAATGAATCCCCTAAGGATACAATTCCACAAAACCCGTGGAGTTGTTTGATCTGCACATTCTGCAATATGTTCCTTATCAACCGCCTGCTGCTACAGATCATATGAATCCATCATCTTCTGTAGCTAGTCATCCATCTGGTTACTGATGATGATGATGATGATATCAGTAATCACCTTTTCAAGTTTAGTAATCAACTGCCTGATTCAGCTAGACCTGATGTTCCTGTAGCTCCAGTAGCACAATCCACAACAATGCTGATGAGATTTCTACAACTTCAACTTCCTTTGAATTACCATCTACTGATTGGTTTCAAGGAAATGCTTCACCATCACCATCTGTTGCGGCTGAGCCTGCTACAAACACTTGCACAGATCTTTGTGTATCAAGATCTGAAGAATCACCATATGTCTCAAATCATTGGTGATATCAATGCTGGCGTGTCAACAAGAAGTCAATTGTCAAATTCTGCTTCTATGCTCTCTTCATTAGTCAGCAGAGCCAAAGAACTATCACATTGCTTTAAGGGACAATGGATGGGTTGAAGCCATGCAGCTTGAGCTTCTTCATTCAAGAAACAGCAATGTGGGAACTGGTTCCTCTACCTCCAGGTAAGTGTGCATAGGCACTAAATGGGTGTTTAGGAACAAAACTGATGAAAATGGGCTTATTGTTAAGAACAAGGCCAGACTGGTTGTACAGGGGTTTTCACAAGAGGAAGGTATTGATTATAATGAAACCTTTGCCCCTGTAGCCACACTGGAAGCAATTCGTTGTTTTTAGCTTATGCTGCTTATCACAACCTTAAAGTTTTTGAAATGGATGTGCAAAGTGCATTTTTATGGGAAAATTAAAGAAAGGTTTAGTATGTCAACCACCAGGTTTTGAGGACAATAAACAACCTAATTGGGTGTATAAGCTTGATAAGGCTCTCTATGGGTTGAAACAAGCTCCTAGAGCCTGGTATGAGACATTATCAAACTTCTTCTGGAAAATAATTTCACTAGAGGCTCCATAGATAAGACTTTATTCATTAAGAAAGCTGGGCAGCATAATCTACTGTTCAAATTTATGTAGATGATATTATTTTTGCATCCTCTGATCCACAGTTGTGTGATGCCTTTACAAAGTTGATGCAATAGAAGTTTGAAATGAGTGCCATGGGAGAATTACAATTCTTTCTGGGTTTGCAAATCAAACAAAAGGCTGATGGAATTTTCATTCATCAGTCCAAATACACAAAAGATCTTTTGGAAAGTTTGATTTACAAAACTGTAAGCCATGTTCTACTCCCATGTGCAACACCACACAACTGGATACAGATCAGAAAGGTAAAGTGGTTGATGAAACACTTTACAGATGTATGATTGGGTCCTTGATGTACTTAACAGCTTCTAGACCAGATATTATGTTTGCTACATGTGTTTGTGCTAGATTTCAGGTTGCACCTAAGGAGTCTCATTTGATTGCAGTCAAGAGGATCTTTAGATATCTGCAAGGCACTCCATCTCTAGGTTTATAATATTCTACTAGACATTCTAGTAAATTAGTTGTTTTTTCTGACAGTGACTATGCAGGGTGTAAGTTGACAAGAAAGTCCACTTCTGGAGGATGCCAATTCTTAGGCAACTGCTTGATTTCTTGGTAGAGTAAGAAGCAGACCTCAGTTGCTACATCAACTACTGAAGCAGAGTACATTGCTGCTACAAGCTGTACATCTCAGGTACTCTGGCTTCAAAACCAATTATTGGATTATGGCATAACAGAGACTAAGACCCCATTGTTAATGGACAGCTCTTCAGCTCTTTGTATTGTCAAGAATCCTGTCCAACACTCTAGGACTAAACATATGAAATCAGATATCATTTTATTAGAGATTGTTTTGAAAAAGGTCTGATTGATCCAAAATTTGTTCCCAGTGCTGATGAGCTTGCAGACATTTTCACTAAGCCTTGGATAGCATAACTTTCCAAAACTAGTGCTAAGGCTTGTAGGCTGCAACTAGAATAAGTGACAACTACTGATGATCGCAGCTCACAAGTACTGATGATCATTAGTTATTATTGTCATATATAAGTACTGAGTTATCCTCCCTTTAGAAGTTTTTAAAACTACTGGAGCTTAAGTAACTTCTCAGTACTCAAGTACTTTATTTGTTAAAACAGCTGATGTAGTTACAACAGCTGATGTAGTGACAACAGCTGATGTAGCTACAACTACTGATGTCAGAATGCAGATAAGTATGATGACCAATGAAACGTTTGAAACTCAGATCTAAGTCTGATGAGTAAGTGTGGAGGTCAGACTGAAACAGCTGAAAAGCTATGAATTGGCGAAAACAGCTGATGAGAAATTTCTCTTCAGTCGTTTATACAACTCTTGTTTCATTAAAACAACTGAAGCCAAAACTATGTCTTTAGTAGTTTACAACTACTAAAGACTAACACCAAGTCTTCAGCTGTTTACAACAACTGATGACAAAACCACTGTCTTCAGTAGTTTCACAACTACTGATGACAAACACCAAGTCCTCAGTTTACATCATTTGAAGTCAAAACCAAGTCCTTCAGTAGTTTCACAACTACTGATGGTTAACACCAAGACTTCAGCTGTTTCAACGTCTGATGGTCAAAACCAAGTCTTCAGTTGTTTTATTACAACTGATGACACCACCACCACTATCAGTCGTTTTAAACCTCTGAAGGTTAATACCACGTCATCAGTAGTTTCAAACAGCTGATGACCACACCAAAACCTTCAGTAGTTTTCTTTCAGCGTTTTCCTATCCCAACCCTATAAATACATGTCTTCTTCTCAAACGTTCCATTAGCCGTTCTTCTGACCTTCATACTTTCAAAAATGGCAACCATGAGCCTAAAACCACGACACAACTGCGTTGCATACCTTACCAAGTCGGTTTTCTAGAACAAATTTGATAATGCCATTGACCTAATGGTGGATTCCCCATATCGCCCAGCCTTTCTCTTGAATCCGACCATCTACCCTGAATCTCTCAGTCAATTCTGGTCAAATGTTTTTGTTCATACTGATGAGTCTACTGGCCAAATCTCTGTTCAGTCCCTCGTCAACCAGAACCCAGTGGTTGTTACAGCCGACATCATTCGTCAGGAATTACACTTACATGACTCCACCACTGTGACTGAATACCCAAAGGGCACAATGGATATGTCCTTTATCAATAATGGGTATGAAGGTGATCTTCGGGCTACAACTATTCTGAAGAAACATTTCCATGATGCTGAAAAACTTATCTTTCACATGGTAAATGTATGTTTAGCTTCAAAGACATCCTCTGGGATCAAATGTCATCCCAATGGCAATAGGTATTGTATTCCATTCTAGAACACCAACCGCTAAATTTCTCTGAAATCGTGTTTCTAGAAATAAAGATCTTGCTCAGAAACCTGCGGCAAACCGCTGGCTATTATATCCCAGGTTTCTGATGGCCATTATTTTAAATGAATTAAAATCTGATGGCCTTGTTGGACTTGGAGTCCCTGCACCAGCTGTTTTGGCTGAGGTATACTCCAGGCACAACTCAGACCTCACTCTCAAAGAAGCTGCCCGAATGCTAAAACCCAAGCAGAGGGAACCCACAGCTTCTACCACCAGATCCAGAGTCCCCACCAAACCAAAAACCAAACGCCCCAAACAGCTATTCAGGGAGATGAGTCCGCTGAAGATGCTCCTGTACCACCAAGGCAGGATATACTTGCTGGTTTAAACCCCCCAGCAGTATCAGAGACTACCAGCTAACACCGCACATGCATCCTCTCAAAAGGATCCTGATGCAACCTTATCAGGGGCAACACATTGCTGAGACCTCTCTCACTTGAGAAGGTTATCATTGAAGAGCATCCCTCTCCCGCATGCAATCAGCTTCTATCCCCTCCCCAAGCAAATGCCCCCCAAAGGCCAACCTTTTAATTGCAAATGTGCTGACTCAGCTGCATGCCTTCCTCCTCCCCAACAAACACCAACAAAGGGGAGAACCACAACAATTGAGGAAGAGGATCAACATGCTTCTTACAACCCACAGCACCAGGGTTTAACTGTTCTATCTCCGGGTGAAAGAAACTTTCTGCGGTACAAACCCCTGCAACCAATGCATCCAAAAAGGGGGGAGTACAACAGTGAAAGAAAAGAAAAGAAAAAGAACTGAAGATGAGAAGGCATGAGAGAAAACCAAGGAGTGGGAGAAGGAAAAGGAACAACAACTGATCACTTACAAAAGAAAGAAAAGTGCTGGTGATCAAAAGAATGCTAAAGAAAAATCCTTGGAGGAGCTAATAAAAGATGCAGATGAAGCACACAGCCGATCCATGGACAAAATCATTGAGCAACTCTTCAAGCAAGACTTTGATACAGCCAAACTAGATAGTGAGATCAGGAGGTTGGAAGTAAATGAAATCCAAACAGTTGGCTGGGTATAGTGTGCTGGAGAAAGAGAGATTGGAGATCATGATTCGATTCATAGCCAAATATTTAGAAGATCACTGATGGAGATTCGTTCATGGACCGAGACAGCATTCTGGCTATAGCCACCAAAATCTGTTTTTCTGAGCAATTTCATAAGGGGATAATTATTGAAGCACTTGATAAGGCTGGAGCTGGGAAAAGGCTTGAAATGGCAAAACTTACAAAAGCCAAACTTACAACCAAAATGCTTGAACAACCTTCCCAATCACCCACTCAAAAACAGCCTACCCCTCAAATCTCCAAACCAATCTCGAAACTCAAATCCAAACATCCTCAACCCTCAAAACCAATTCCTTTACCACAAAAACCAACCAACCATCATCCAGTGATGCACCTAGAAGGAGGAGAAGGGTGTTGAGGATAGAAGAAGATGAAGAAGATGATGATGAAGATGATAGTCTGCCACTCTCTGCTGTCTAAGGGTACCAGAACCCAGGAGTCAACTTATGATCACACCTGACTCAAAAAGGGAAATGGTTAGAGGCAAAATAGAAGATGAAGAACAGCAGAAGCAGGACGATGAGCAACTACTGAAGATGGTTGACAAGGAATTTCCCCAGTCATCATCTATACAAGCCATGAAAGGGCATGCTCAGAGGCTGTACACTCTCAGACACACATTTCAGTATCAAAAAGAGAGAGTGAGAGTATGGCTAGACCCCAAGGTGAGCTCTAGAATACACAAAAGATCCATTCCACATAGATACAATGGCCAGGTTAGAAAAACAATAGACTCTACAATCATGTTGGCAATTGTAGTCTCACCTTGGGAAATGCTTGATGAATCAAGAAGGCTCATCAATCAAAAATGACCCCTCAAGCCTTATTGGAAAACAAGATGATCAAAAAGGGGTTATTATATAAGAAGCTTGAAGACATTAAGAAGAATGAGCTCCAGTTACTCCTTGAGGGCACCCATCCTGATGAATTTGTCTATAGGGAGATAACTACTATGGAGTTGAAGAATGGCAGGACTGTAAAGTACCTATCTGAGTACTATCGTCCAGAGTTCTTCTTTGAAGGAGGAGTAGAAGAACTCTCCACGGAGGAACAGGTTGTTCTCCTTGAGGCCTATGTTCGTGAGTCTTACAGTCTCGTAAATGGGAAGTAGGTTTCATGGTTCGGATCACAACTCTATGTCCAGATTCCCCAAAACAGAGTTCCCCTCCATACTTAGCCAAACACATGATTAGAAACCTCTTCCTGGCCTGTGCTGATCCGATTTCTCTAAAGCTGATCAAGAGAAGTCTTTGCCAATAATACGTGGGACCGCAATAAAGTTAAAGGTTTTGGCTGCATTGGTTCGGGGGAGTTTGTTGGACCAAAAGAACCAATGAGCCGGATCAGAGAAACCTTTAAGTCCCACAGACGTCACAACAACTGCTGAAGACAAAGTCTGAAGACACAAGTGTTGAAGACAAAGTCTGAAGACACAAGTGCTGAAGACAGTCTGAAGACACAAGTGCTGAAGACAGTCTGAAGCCACAAGTGCTGAAGACAAAGTCTGAAGACACAAGTGCTGAAGACAAAGTCTAAAGACGCAAGTGCTGAAGACAAAGTCTGAAGACACAAGTGCTGAAGACAGTCTGAAGACACAAGTGCTGAAGACAAAGTCTGAAGACACAAGTGCTGAAGACAAAGTCTGAAGACAAGTGCTGAAGACAAGTACTGAAGACCAAGTATCAGACGTTGTCACAACAGCTGAAGAGGTCTTCTTTGGTAGTTGTGATGGTTTTCTTCAGTAGTTTTATATTTTCCCTTTTCAGTAGTTTTGTAATCAGTAGTTTAGTTTCAGTAGTTTAACATCAGTAGTTTTATATTTTGTGCTTAGCACTCTCTGATATGCTCTCAGTAGTTGTGAACATTTCTGTAGTTTGTTAAGTGTTAGTTATTTTTGTAATAAATCTGCCAGATGTCACTATCCCGTGATATCAGCAGTGATTGCACTCTATATAAGGAGTGTCAACCTAATTGTAATCTGCGAATGATTGAGCAGAAACATTTGATATAATTGAAACCTTCCTTTTCACAGAAATATATTCTCTCGTTACAACCGTTTGTTCTTAATGCATACGAATATCAAATTCTTGCTATAATTTGTCTAATTCTTGATCTTATTCCACTGCGTCACACTCTAATCCATTAAACTTGAGATCACTGATCCTGTCATGTATATATATGTATATATGTGTATATATATATATGATATATGTATATATGTATATATATACATATATATATATGTATATATATATGTATATATGTATATATATACATATATATATATACATATATATATGCGTGTGTGTGTATATATATATATTTATATACATACATATACATATATGTATATATGTGTGTTGTATATATATATATATATATATATATATATATGTGTGGTGGTGTTGTGTGTGTGTGTGTATGTATAGGTACTGTATATATATGTATGTATGTGTATATATATTGTGACATCCGGTAAATTTCCGTTATCAAACTCCGTTAATTTCGTTAAGTTATGCATACACGTCTCGTAAACATACACTAGTTGTCGTTTAATGTTAGTGACCTACTAATAATTAGAACGTTAAATTATTGATAATTAACTTATTATGTGATTATTGTATTATGTTTATTTGTTTGTGTGTTTTATATGTTAATTGGGAATTAATCGCGTAACGTGGAAACGTGTTTATTAATCCGTATGCTTGTGTTCTATAAAGATAAAATATATAATTGTTACCATGAGTTTATATGTTTGTTATTGTAGTTAAAAACCATTTAAAAAGTGTTTAAAAGAGTGCCTTTTTATAAAATGCAAAACACAAGGGTTAAAGGGCAATTATGCAATAATTAACTAAACAAAACAACTCTAAACCCTACCCCCTACCCAATCGGCCGCAACCTCCCCTCTCTTCCCCTCTCCCATTCGAATTCAGCCTAGAATCATCAAGAAAGCATTGGTTTGGATCGATTTCAAGGCATACAACTCGTGGGAATCATCAATTGCAAGTTAACTCGTGTTTAGAGGTTAGATTTTACATGTTGGTGAGACTTTTCATAAGGGCCGAACCCTAGTTCGAAATTGGTGTCTGGAGTCGAATTTGAGTTGTTGATGTTGTTAGTATGTTAGTTAGATTGTATACTGTTAGTTAACGTCGATTATGTATGAATTGTATGGTTTAGTGGTAATCATGGACTTGATTGGAAGCAAACCCAATTCGAAAATTGGTAGGATAATGGATGAATGATGATTGTTTGATGAATGTTGATGATTATAGGTTGTATGAATGCTAGGTTACATGATTTGCAAGAAATTGATGAATTATGTTGATGTTCATAGGTTACTAAGAATAGTAACTTTATTTTGCATGTAATGTTGAATTATTGATGAATTGATGTTTGGATGTGTTCATGGTGATGTGATAGGATCTCAACATCTAGTTTGATCGATTCGAATGATTTCAGTAGTGGAATAGAGTACCAAGTAGCACAATTCGAGCAAGAATACCAAAGATATAGCAACACAGATATAGTTATAAAGAGAGAAGTTTCTGCAAAAGGAATATTTCATTCAATCACACGCTTTGGCATGGCTTTCGCTCAATTACAATTTAGGTCATTCTTCCTTATATAAGGAAAGATGACGTAGGCTGATGTCACTTGATAGTGACATCTAACCGTTATTTAACAAACTACTGAAACACTAAAACTACGAAGATGTCAAGCAGCTGACATCTTCTTACAAGAAGCTAAGTGTTAACTTATTACAAAACTACTGATAAGAAACTACTGAAACTACAACGACTGAAGAACAAGCTCTTCAGTCATTTTACAAAACTACTGAAAGTAAAAACATAAAACTACTGATAAACACAACTACTGAAGAAGTACTCTTTAGCTGTTGTGACAAACTACTGAAACTTCAGCACTTGGTCTTCAAACTTGAACTTCAGACGTTTCATCAGCTGATGATTTCAGTAGATGTCATCAGCTGATGTGTTCAGTCTTTGTCTTCAGACTTTGTAAATCAGTTGTTGATCTTCAAGACTTGTGGACTCTTCAGCTGTTGAACTTAGTACTTTGGTCTTCAGCTTCAGCACTTGTATTCTTCAGCTGTTGACTTCAGTACTTTGGTCTTCAGCTTTAGCACTTGTGTTCTTCAGCTGTTGGACTTCAGCACTTTAGTCTTCAGCTTCAGCACTTGTGTTCTTCAGCTGTTGAGCTTCAGCACTTTAGTCTTCAGCTGTTGAAGTCTTCAGTACTTGATCTTCAGGTTGAAGTCTTGAGCACTTGTCGAACTGCTGATGAAGCCTTCAGCAGTTGTTGTGATATATGTGGGACTTAGAGGTTTTTTCATCTTGGCTCATTGGTTCTTTTGTCCAACAAACTCCCCCTGAACTAATGCAGCGAAAACCTCCAATTGATTATTTTCCCACTTATTGTTGGCAGAATGGTTGGTCTCTTTCCTTCTTGATCAGTTGAGAAGATGACCCATATAAGCACTGGCCTGGGAATGAGTCTCTAATGATTTGGTTGGCAATGTATGGATGGGAGCTCTGTATTGGGGAATTGGACACTGAGCTGATCCATGAGACTCACTTCCCAACTATGAGCTTGTAGGATTCCCTGGTGTAGGCCTCCAAAAATACAATTTGTTTTCCATGGTGAGCTCCTCTACCTCACCATCGAAGAATCCTTCTGGCCCATAGTACCAGACAGGAATTTGACCTGTTTTCCAATTTTGAGTACCACTGTTGTAATCTGTCTGTAAGCAAATTCATCAGGATGATGACCTTCTAACAGTAGTGGTAACTCATCCTTTCTGATCTCATTCAGCCTCTTATACACCATCCCCTTTGATCATTCTGTTCTCCAGCATCTTTTGTGGGGGCATGTTTGAGGTGTAGGCCTTTTTGAAATCTTCCAGGATTTCCCAGGGTGAGACTACAGGGCTAAGGAGATCACTTCATCTACAATCTTTTTCACTTGCCCATTGTATCTCTTAGGGATATTTTTCTTTTGTATTCTATGAGCCACCCTTGGATCAGGCCAAATTCTTACTCTTTCTTTCACATACTGAAAAGTATGTCTAAGAGTATAAATCCTCTGAGCTTGTTTTTCATATTAATGATGGAGGAAGTGGCTGCATATGCTTTATCTACTCTCCTTAATAACTCTTCATCGTGCAATATGTGTTGTTCTTCTTCTTCCAATTTCACTTTGATTGCATCTCTTTGTTGCTCAGGAGTTATTGCAAGAGAGAGATATTTGGCCTTAGGCAACTGCAGAATAGCTGAGATCGGCAGCCTGTCTTCATCATCATCTTCTTATTCTTCCAGCCTCAACACCTTCTCTTCTTCTTCTTAGGTGCATCATCGGCCGTTGGTTTTGAGGGTAAGGAAGTTGGTTTTGTGGGTTGTGGTTGTGGTTGTTTTGGAGAGGGAATGTTGATAGGCTGAGTTAGAATTTTGGAGGTGAGTGTGGCTTTTGAGTGTTTGGCTAGCTCAGTCCTGCTCCCTGCTCCTGCTTCATTCAAAGCTTCTCTTACTAATCCCTTAGTATATGCCTCAGACGAACAGATCTTAGAGGTTATGGCAAAGATGTTGTCCCTGGTCCATGATTTTATTTTGATCAATGATCTCCCAAGGTATTTGCTGATAAATCTGATCATGATCTCAAGTCTTTCTCTATCCATTGTGTTGTAGCTGGCCCATCTTTGTTGAATCTCTTTGATCTCTAATCTTCTTATTTCAGAGTCCAGCTTTTCAGTATTGAAACTTTGCCTAAACAGCTGATCAATGATATTGTCCATTGATCTGCTGTCTTCAGCATCAACCTCTTTAACCATTTCATTCAAGTTTTTCTCTTTTTCAGCACTTTTCTTTTTTTATATGTGACATGAAAGTCCTTTTGACTTTCATGTACTTTCTCTTTTCAGCTCCCTTCTCATTCTCATTCTCCTTCTCTTTCTCGGTCTCATACACACAGTCCTTCTCTATTTCCACTTCTTTGTCCTTCTCTTTCTCTTCTCCTTCTCCATCCTCTTTCTTTTAGCTTTCACTACTGGAATCCCCCTTTTTGGGTGCATTGGTTTTAAGGGTTTGATCAGCAGAAAGCTTTTGGCTCAGTACATCCTCCACCATAGGTTGTAAGACAGAAGAAAGTCTCTCATCAACAGTTTTAATGACAAGTTCAGTTATCTGCGGTGTGATGAGAGATAGGGGATTTTGAGGGATAGCATCCATTTGCTCAGGGGGTTTTTGGTCCTGAGAAATGGTGCTAGAAACAGAGGCAGGTGGCTGAGATTCTTTGAGTGGCTGTGTGTTTAAGTGACCTTCAGAGGAAGGTGCCATCTGTTGGTTGATGTGGTGGCAGATGGTCTTTCTCCCTAGAGAGTTGGTCAAGTAGTTTTTGCAGCCTACTGACTTCCTCCTCTAGGATTATGTTCTGGGCAAGAACATCATAAAAGAAGCCCAGGTCATCATCAGCAGATGCTGAATCACCTGACCTCCTGCTTGTAGCAGGATGTACATGCACTGGGTGTAGACCAGATGTAGCATGTGCCCTTTGTCTTGGAACTGGGGACTTCCAGCCTCAGGACTTTGTCCGTCATCAGCTGTTGCCTCTGGTGAGGTCTTAGTTATGTTACCAACCTCAGTCTGATCATATACTGATTCAGAAGAGGTGGCAGCCTCACCAGATGTTCTGATCTCCATATCCACACCAGGAGATAGAACCTTTAAACCCTGGTGCTGTGGGTTGTCAGAAGCATGTGTATCCCTTCCTCAATTGCTGTTGTTCTCCCCTTTATTCGTGGTTGTAGGGGAGGAGGAGAGGCATGCAGCTGAGTCAGCACATTGGCAATTATAATGGTTGGACTTTGAGGGGCATTTGCATGGGGAGAGGGGATAGAAGCTGATTGCATCCGGGGAGAGGGATGCTCTTCAATGATAACCTCCTCAAGTGAGAGAGGTCTCAGTATGTGGTTTCCCCTGAAGTGGTTGCAACAGGATCCTTTTGAGAGGATACCTGTGCGGCTGTTGCTGGTGAGTCTTTAACACTACTGGAGGGTTTGAACCAGTAGGTTTATCCTGTTTGGGTGGTACAGGAGCATCATCAGGGGACTCATCTCCCTGATTAGCTTGTGTGGGTTTGGATTTTGGTTTGGTGGGGACTTTGGATCTGGCAGTTGATTATGGGTTCCCTTTTCTTGGGTTTGAGCAAACGGGCAGCTTCTTTGAGAGATTGGTCGGAGTTATGCCTGGAGTATACCTCAGCTAGAACAGCTGGTGCAGGGACTCCAAGGCCAACAAGGCCATCAGTTTGTAATTCATTTAAAATTGGCCATCAGAAACCTAGGATATAATAGCCATCTTTTTCCCACAGGTTTCTGTGCCAGATCTTTGATTTCTAGAAACACAGTTTGTGAAAAATTTAAAGGTTGGTGTTCTAGAATTGAATATAATACCTGTTGCCACCGGGAAGACATTTGATCCCATGAGGATGTCTTCGAGGCTAAGCAAGCATTCACCATATGAAATATCAGTCTTTCAGCATCAGGGAAGTTCTTCTTCAGTATGGTAGCAGCTCGAAGATTTCTGTCGTACCCATTATTGATGAAGGACATATCAGTTGTGCCCTTCGGGTACTCAGTCACAGCAGTAGCATCTTGTAAATTTAGCACTCGACGAATGCTATCAGGTGTAACCTCTACTTGTTTTTGGTTGACCAATGACCGAACAGAAATTTGGCCGGAAGGCACATCAGTGTGAACGTAGACATTGGACCAAAACTGACTTAGTGACTCTAGGTAGATGGTCGGGTTTAAGAGCAGAGCAGTACTATACTGAGAATCAGCCATTAGGTATATGGCGTGATCAAACTTTGTCCAGAAGGCCGATTTCGTGAGGTAGGCGACAATTATGTCTGGGTTTTAGACTCATCGTTGCCATTTTTGAAAGTATGAAGGTCTGAAGAACGGCTAATGGAACGTTTGAGAAGAAGACAGGTATTTATAGGGTTGGAATAGGAAAAGGTTGAAAGAAAACTACTGAAGGTTTTGGTGTGGTCATCAGCTGTTTGAAACTACTGATGACGTGGTATTAACCTTCAGAGGTTTAAAACGACTGACAGTGGTGGTGTTGTCATTAGGTGTTATAAAACAACTGAAGACTTGGTTTTGACCATCAGACGTTGAAACAGCTGAAGTCTTGGTGTTAACCATCAGTATTTATGAAACTACTGAAGGTCGTGGTTTTGACTTCATATGATGTAAACAACTGAGGACTTGGTGTTTGTCATCAGTAGTTGTGAAACTACTGAAGACAGTGGTTTTTCCATCAGTTGTTGTAAACAACTGAAGACTTGGTATTAGTTATTAGTAGTTGTGAAACTACTGAAGACTGTGGTCTTGCTTCAGTTGTTTAGAAACAGCAGTTGTAGAAACAACTGAAGAGAAATTACTCAACAGCTGTTTTCGTCAATTCTTAGCTTTTCAGCTGTTTTATAATGTCCTCAACACTTACTCATCAGACTTTTCATCTGCTTTTCAGGTGTTTCATAAGACGTCAGTACTTATCTATTTTTACTCATTTCAGTAGTTGTAACTACATCAGTAGTTTAGAACAGATAAAGTACTTCAGTACTTGTGAGGCATTTAGCCTTCAGTAGTTATACAAACTACTGAGGGTAAAAGAACTCATCAGTACTTATATGTGACATGGTACCAATGATCATCAGTAATTACTGAGATCATTAGTAGTTGTCACTTATTCTAGCTGCAGCATACCAAGCCTTAACACCAGGTTGTGGAAAGTTGAACTATCCAAAGGCTTAGTAAAAATGTCTGCAAGCTCATCAGCACTAGGCATAAACATAGGATTAATTAGACCCTTTTCAAAACAATCTCTTATAAAATGATGTCTAATTTCTATATGTTTGGTCCTAGAGTGTTGGACTGGATTTTTGACAATGCAAAGAGCTTAAGCACTATCCATTAATAACGGAGTCTTAGTCTCTGTAATGACATAATCCAAAAGTTGATTCTGAAGCTAGAGTACTTGGGATGTACAACTTGCAACAGCAATGTACTCGGCTTCAGCAGTGGATGTAGCAACAGATGTTTGTTTCTTACTCTGCCAAGAAATCAAACAGTTGCCTAGGAATTGACATCCACCAGAAGTTGATTTCCTGGTTACCTTACTCCCTTCATTGTCACTATCAGAGAAAGCAACTAATTTGCAAGAGTGCCTAGTGGAATACCGTAAACCTAGAGATTGTGTACCTTGCAAATATCTAAAGATCCTCTTGACTGCAATCAGATGAGACTCTTTAGGTGCAGCCTGAAATCTAGTACAAACACATGCAGCAAACATAATATCTGGTCTAGAAGCTGTTAAATACATCAAGACCCAATCATACATCGTAAAGCGTTTCATCAACAGCTTTACCTTTCTGATCAATATCCAATTGTGTGGTGTTGCACATGGGAGTAGAACAGGGCTTACAGTTTTGTAAATCAAACTTATTTAAAAGATCTTTTGTATATTTAGACTGATGAATGAAAATTCCATCAGCTTTTTGTTTGATTTGCAAGCCTAGAAAGAACTGTAATTCTCCCATTGCACTCATTTCAAACTTCCTTTGCATTAATTTTGTAAAATCATCACACAACTGGGGATCAGAGGATGCAAATATAATATCATCAACATAAATTTGAACAAGTAGCTTATGCTGATCCACCTTCTTAATAAATAAGTTTTATCTGTGGAGCCTCTAGTGAAATTATTTTGCAGAAGAAAGTTAGATAATGTTTCATACCAGGCTCTAGGAGCTTGTTTCAACCCATAAAGAGCCTTATCAAGCTTGTATACCCATTCTGGGTGTTTATTATCCTCAAAACCTGGTGGTTGACACACATAAACTTCTCTTTTATTTTACCATATAAAAATGCACTTTTCACATCCATTTGAAAAACTTTAAGATTGTGGAGTGCAGCATAGGCTAAGAACAATCTAATTGCCTCCAGTCTGGCTACAGGGGCAAAGGTTTCATCATAATCAATACCTTCTTCTTGTGCAAACCCCTGAACAACCAGTCTGGCCTTGTTCATAACAATATGCCCATTTTCATCTGTTTTATTCCTAAACACCCATTTAGTGCCTATTGCACACTTACCTGGGGGAAGAGGAACAAGGTCCCACACTTGCTGCTTTTTGAACTGAAGAAGCTCAAGCTGCATTGCTTCAACCCAGCCATTGTCTCTAAGTGCAACATGATAATTCTTTGGCTCTAGCTGACTGATGAAGAGAGCATAGAGGCAGAACTAGGACAATTGACTTCTGGTTGAAACTCCAGCATTGATATCACCAATGATTTGAGACATTAGGTGATTCTTCAGCTCTTGATAAGCAATGAGATCAGTGCAAGTGTTTGTAGAACCTTTAGCAGCAACAGATGTTGATGTAGACTCTTGAAACCATGTAGATGGTGGTAACTCAAATGAAGTTGAAGATGTAGAAATCTCATCAGCACTTGTTGTGGATGAAGCTACTGAAGCTATAGGAGCATCAGGTTTAGTGGACACAGGCAGTTGGTCATTAAACCTGAAGAGGTGAGTACTGCAATCATCATCATCATCAGCACCAGCTGTACCACCGGGTGGTGAACTGTTGACAGGAGCAACAGCAGGAGTTTGATAAGGAACATATTGCAGTATGTCCAAATCAAATAGCTCCACAGGGCTTTGGGGAATCTTGTCCTTTGGAGATTCATTAAACTTAACATGTAGAGTCTCTTCAACCATCTTTGTTCTACAGTTGAAGACTCTGTATGCTTTGCAAGTTGATGAATAACCAACAAAGTACCCTGCATCCACCTTAGGATCAAATTTTTGGAGTTGATCCCGTGTGTTGAGAATGAAACAAGGACACCCAAAAGCTCTGAAGAATGAAATTAGAGGGGCCAAATGATGAAGAACTTCATATGGAGTCTTCATCAACCTCTGATTTACTAGAACTCTATTCTGTACATAGCAAGCTATATTGACAGCTTCAGCCCAAAAAGTCATTGGCAGTCCAGAATCAGCAAACATGGACCTTGCAGCTTCAATAAGGGTCCTTTTCTTTCTATCCACTACTCCATTTTGTTCAGGAGTTCTTGGAATGCTAAACTGCCTCTTGATTCCCTTTGAGAGGTAGAATTCATCAAGTGTATTATTTCTGAATTCTGTTCCATTATCACTTCTAATACACTTGACTGAGAGGGAATACTGCTTCTCAACATACAACACAAAGTTGATAATCTTCTGAGCTGCCTCATCCTTTGAATACAAGAAGAAAGTCCATACAAATCTGGAGTAATCATCCACAATCACCAGATAGTATTTCTTCTTATCCATACTCATCACTCTCACAGGACCAAAGAGATCCATGTGAAGAAGCTGTAAGCAGGCAGTGGACTTAGGTTCTTCTATGGAGGGAAATAAAGCTTTGTGCTGTTTTCCTTTTAAACAAGTAGTGCAGTTATCTTCACATTTGAACTCCTTCATAGGCAGTCCCCTTACTAAACCATGGTTTATCAGCTGATTTATGTTTTTGAGATTAACATGACCCAACCTTCTATGCCATAGAGTAGATTCTTGAGGGGAAGCCTTGGAAAATAGGCAAGGATGGCCTTTGAGATCTATTTTCTTGGAAAGATCTAAGGCATACACTCTTCCTGTCCTGTTGGCCTTCAGGAGAGTGTATTCATCATCAAACTTAGAACTTTGGATGACAGAATCCGACAGTTCTGACTGGTTAAAAGAGCAACTTGGCCTTTGTCACACATTTGACTGACACTCAAGAGGTTGTACTTGAGATTTTCCACATGGTTAACATCATCAAACTTTATTTCCCCATTGGAAACAAAGCCTTTGCCGATGATGTAACCCTTTGCATCATTGCCAAATGACACAAACCCCTTCCTTCCTTGAGAGAAGTCATTAAGAAGTGATCTGTTTCCTGTCATATGCATGGATCCTCCACTGTCTACATACCAGATGCCTCTGTGGCATGTTGAAGAACCCTGCAAAATACAACAAATTAGTTAGATTTTGAGACCCAAACCTTTTTGATTTTGGGCCTGTTCTCATCAACAGATGGTAAACTAACAGGTTTGTTGGAAACAACAGCCTGAGATGAAGAAGATGGTGAAGAAGAGGAATCCTTTGGCTTGGACCTCCTTTTCTGTGGTTTCAAAATAGGAACATCTAATTGGTTAACTCTTCCCAATAGATGTTGAACCATCATAACCAGTTGTATCTGATTTTGTGATAAAGCTTTCAGCTCTCCAGACACATTGGCATTGGAGTTTGATAAGTTCCTATGTTGCACCTTCTTCTTTTGAGCAATCTCAGCTGTTACCTGTTTAACCCCTTCCTTTTTGGATTTCTTTTTGGACTTAAGGGTTACAGGATTTGATGTTGCTGGTACAAATATGGCTTCAAACTCAGTTTTCATTTTAACCATTTTCTCTTTAATTTCCTCTTTATGTTTGAGTTTGGATCCTCTTTTGTACCAACAATCATCTGTAAGATGATTGAACAAACTACATATTTCACATGGTTTCTTCTTCATCTTATGTTGATCATCAACTAAAGAGAATGAAACTACTGAAGACTTGTTCTTCAGCACTTTGGAAGCACTATTTGCTTTCTTGACTTCCTCTTTAGTAGTCTTCAAACCCTTTCTACTGACAGTTTTCTTCTCTTAGTGCTGACAGTAGTTGGAGTTTGAACTTCATGTGTTAAATCTTTCTCTCCAGTCCTTTCAGGACTTCCAGAAATAACTCATGAGTTGATCAACTCTTTGATCATGTGAGTGTCAGTATTTGAACCATCAAGATCAGCTGATAGGTTCAACGAGGAATAATACTAACTTCAACTTCTGATGGTGCTCTATCAGAAAGTGAATCACATGATGAGGTGGATTGGTTATTGCTTTCTCCATCAGATTTCACTTCTACTCTTGAAGCAAAATCTGTAGGAGGAGCAGTGTGATTATAACCAATGCCAAACTTCACATTAGAAGCTGATTGCTTACTAAGAAGCATTTCAAAACCTTTGCATGATTGTACCCATCGATCACACTCTACTTGGGTGACTGCAAGGGTTTCTTTGAGGTCTTTGTACTTTTCTAAAAGTACATCTTCCCTAGCCTTATCATCAGTGATTTGGCATTTAAGTTTATAAATCTCATCATTTTTCTCTTTAAGCATAGACTCAAACTTAGCTTTTCTTTTGGAAATGATATTTTCTAGCTCTATGTTCTTATTAATTAAAGCTACATTTGCTTCTCTAATAGAGGCAAATGCTGCTATGCATGTTTCAGAACATAATTTGGCCTTAGCCTCAGAGGATACCTGTGATACCTGTGATGAAGAGGCATTTGAGAATGATCCATCTGCAGACTCCAGAGCCATAAGTGCCAGATTCCCAAAAAGCCGTGTTGTTGAGGTTGAGGAGGTTGATGAGATTGAGATGGTTGAGGCTCAGGAAGAGCATGTAGTTGTTGAGCAATGGGTGCTTGAACATGACTGGTTTGTGGCATGTAATAACAAGGGTAAGGATTTGGCATTAGACCCTGAGGAACAAAATATGCAGGAGATTATGGTTGAGAATGATGACCAGAATTGACAGGATGTTGCCCTCTGTGTTGTTGACTATTGCCAGGGAAAGTCACAAAGGGTGCAGAAGAATTAGATCCAGATGATCTACGTTCTCTAGCAAAGTGTCCAAGCCTGTGGCATTTATGACACCTCAACTTACTCTTGTCAAAACCAAATTTGGTTTTGCCAGAGAGTCCTGGGAACTTTCTTCCAGTTCTTTTGTAGAACTTCTGAGATCTGATATTTATCAAGGCCATTTGGCTCAAAATATCCATCTCTTCTAAGTCATCATCAGTATCCCCTTGAAATCATCCATGATGAAGCATAGATTGTCATTATTACACCCAGTAAACTGACTATCAACACTCACAAATGCAGAATCAGAAGTGTTTGAAGAGAAATCAATATGCTCATCATACTGGCATTCAGATGAAGCATATTCTGACTCATGACCAACCAAGGCAGTGTTGCCTGGTACAAAGTCTTCAGTGAACTTACCAGATGAAGCCAGTTTCCTTTTCTGCTCTATCTCTCTTTCGAATTTAAGTAGTTTCCCATGAAGTTGGGTGAGAGATAGACTATCCAGATTTGCACTGTAGCGTAGGACAATTGTATATGTGTCCCATCTCTCAGGCAGTGATCTGAGGAATCTGTGGTTCATTTGGCTTTTGGTATATTCATGTTTAACCATTTTCAACTAAGAGATTAAACATGAAAACCGCTCAAACTGCTGAGTCAGAGTCTCACCCTTTCTATGACCAAAAGTCTTATACTGTTGGGTGAGGATTTCCCTGTTGTTTGCTAAGACCTCATCAGTGCCACCAAATTGTTCTTTCAGTGCATTCCAAAGATCATGAGCCGTTTCATGATGCATAAGCCCGGAATAGATTTCATTAGGCAGTGCCATGGCCAAAATTCCATGGGCTTTAGCATCAATCTCAAACAACTTCTTGTCCTTATCAGAGTATTGTTCCTTCTTCTTCGGAATCAACTGATTTGTTTCTGGATGATTCACCATTGGCTTATGTGGTCAATGTACCACGGATGTCCAACAACCTGAACTATTGACAGACAGGTGATGGAGCATTCTTCATTGCCAAATGTTATACTCATTCCTAACCAGCATCGGAGGCTTGGTTGAGGAACCAGTATTGTGTGGATCATTAGAAGGTGTAGTCATTTTCGAAAATTCAGACAAATTCAAGATAAGCAAAACAAATTTAGCTCAAGACCACTAAGAACCTCAATTAAGATAAGCAAATGAGCAGTTTCAATGATCAATTGTTAGATCGATCAATGATTAACCTGCTCTGATACCATTTGATAGGATCTCAGCATCTAGTTTGATCGATTCAAATGATTTCAGCAGCGGAATAGAGTACCAACTAGCACAATTCGAGCAAGAATACCAAAGATATAGCAATGAACAGAATTAGTTATAGAGAGAGAAAGTTTCTGCAAAAAGAATATTTCATTCAATCACACGATTTGGCATGGCTTTTGCTCAATTACAATTTAGGTCATTCTTCCTTATATAAGGAAAGATGACGTAGGTTGATGTCACTTGATAGTGACATCTACCTTCAGTACTTTGGTCTGATGTCTTTAGTCTTCAGACTGATGTCATCAGCTGATGTCTTTAGTCTTTGTCTTCAGACTTTGTACATCAGTTGTTGATCTTCAGCACTTGTGGACTCTTCAGCTGTTGAACTTTAGTACTTTGGTCTTCAGCTTCAACACTTGTATTCTTCAGCTGTTAACCTTCAGTACTTTGGTCTTCAGCTTCAGCACTTGTGTTCTTCAACTGTTGGACTTCAGCACTTTAGTCTTCAGCTTCAGCACTTGTGTTCTTCAGCTATTGAGCTTCAGCACTTTAGTCTTCAGCTGTTGAAGTCTTCAGCACTTGTCAAACTGCTGATGAAGCCTGCAGCAGTTGTTGTGATATCATGTGGGACTTAGAGGTTTTCTGATCTTCACTCATTGGTTCTTTTGGTCCAACATGACGATTAGATGTTAGGTAGTTGTTGTGAGCATTGAGAATTCAAGAACACATGTTATAGTTCATACATTACTAAAGATAGTAACTTTTTAGGATATGAATTGTTGAGTTATGATGTTTGGATGTTGTTGACCATGTTTAGATGTTGATATGAACTTGAATTGGTATATTATTAATGAATTCATGAATGCATAGCATGTTTGATATATTTTGGGATGTGCATTCCGAAAAGGGAAACTTTATTTATGCAAAATGTGAAAGATGATAGTTTGATCATGTTAGAGATGTTAGGAGCATGTTAGTAAGTTCATGGATGAATTCTAATGTGGTTGGAACATGTTAATATAGTTGTATGAGATGTTTGGATAATCATGGGTGGTGTTAGGACCTTGATGATCATGTATGATATTGGTGTTGGTTAGTAGTTAAGGCATCATGCTTGGGACTGGAAATTGATTGTTGTGATGTATGTTGAATGTATGTAAATGGTTAGTGAATATGAATGTGATCATCATACACGTGTGTGAATCTGAGGCCCCTACTTAGTAGGATTGGCAGGGTTTAGGGTGTGAAGTCGTGAGTGGCTTCACATGGCATGTGGTGCGTGATTTGATCTTTGTGTGACATGTTAATTATGTTATAACTAGTGGACATGTTAATGTTCTAGATTCACATGACTTGTATGATACTTGGTTGTATGATGATCTAAGTGATATACCTGGATAATATAGCATACATATGAACCTTTTGAATGTTAAACTTGTATGATATATGTGTATGATTGCTTAAATGGTTTATAACACATAAAGTCACCAACGGGTCAAACGAGTTAACTGAGTCAAATGTATTATTTTTTGAAACCTTGAGTCTTTGGTTGTAGTGTACTTAGGGTTTCACATGTTCCCTATTGCACGTACTCATATACTTATATGATCTAGGTAACATCTGAGGGTTGTCTGTCGACTCTGTCAGTCAAGTCAAACTCTAAGTATCTATACGCATATCAGGTGAGTTCATGCCCCACTCTTTATTTAATCTCTTTTGGGGGAGATAGCATACTGGTAAATCACAAACGCTTTATATATTCAAGTTGTGTATAATATTAATATAGTGTTGATGTCATGGAAAAGTACTCACACTTTCGAATTGTTAATATTGAATAGTGGGGAAATTTGGGTAGTACTACTGGGTCTGACGAGTCCCACCTGTGTGACTCGAGGTCAATCGGGTCCAATTTGTCCTATTGAACATCGTCACGACCTGTTAAGTCGTGACAGGAGGCAACAACATAACACAGTCAGCTTCAATTGCGAAATCACTATGAATTAATATTTATCGTTAATGGACTAGCTATTTGTTACAATGCACTACTTGTATATCTCTATTATTAAACTATTATGTTTGAATATCAACTCTTGAACTCACCAACCATTGTGTTGACATTTTAGTATGCTATTCTCAGGTCATTAGCTTGCTTGCCATAGGAGCACTACATGGTTCACTTGCATTCTAAGACTCGGTCTTCAAGACATTTTTAGTATTTTAATAATTAATGTTTACTCTTTTGGGTTGGCACATGTTTTGCCATAGTATACACTTTTATTTCTTTGGGTTGTTTTTCAAAACGCTTCCGCACAGTTTAAAGTTTGTACTTTGGTTGATTTTATTTAAATTATGGCATATCGAGTCGTTCTGAGTAACTATTGACTGTGATCCTGGTTTGTTCACATGCCTCGTGGTAGAACTCCGCAAGTGGATTTTGAGGGTGTGACAGATTGGTATCAGAGCCATTGGTTATAGGGAACTAGGTTGCATACACACTAGACTATAACCACACACAGTTAATTAGTTACCTGTGCCTTATTCTCATCTACTGTATACTCATTGGCATACACGTCACACTCTCTACAGCATGGCATCGTCATTGAGAGCTCTGATTAAGCGACCTGAATCACCTTCACGATCTGAATCCCCACCTCCCGCACGTGTACCTGACAATGGATTCGATTGGCCCCGACTGGCTTATCCTCGAGAGGAGATTGACTGGGATCAACCTTTTGCATTGATGAAGCGTGACCCTCCACAAGACTGGTGTTTCTATCCTAGATTTGTTGATCATATCATGTTTAGGGAACACGTACCTGTCCCGAGCCCTAGGACTAGGAACAATGCCGACCAACCAATGCCTTCACTCCCACGGACAATGCAGTCCAACGAGCAACTGATTGCTGCACTAGTGGCTGCACTGGACACTGAGCAGCATTGAGTCAGGCGGCTCACGGGTGATGTCTGTACACTGCAGCAACAGGTGTACAAACTGAGACTTCAACTGGATGAACTCGAGGAACAACACAGGAAGACCCTAAACGGGTGTCATCATATGCAAGATGGTCTCATGGCACTACAAGGGCGCGTGACTGCTCGTGAACAGCGGGACGCCGTAGCCGATAATAGGATTGCCATTTTAGAAGCTCAACTAGCGGCACTTTTGATTGCTATAGCCCCTGCTCCTGCAGCAGACCCTGAGGATGAGAATCCCGAGGAGGGACCCGAAGAGGAGGAACCGGTGGAGATGGAGGATGACAGTGATGGGTCAGATGTTGTCGATTAACTTCTTTATATGATTTAGACTACGTAATGTTTTTCTTTTTTGAAACCTTTGTGGGAAGGGTTGTTTCCCCACACGAACGACAAACTTAAATTTTGACATTGATAAATACATTGTGACTCATTTACAATTTATTTAATTTGGTTATTGTTTTTGTTATGAATATTGTGGTTGTGATGATTCATTATTTCTTTTATTTACCGTTTACTGTGCTTCAATGAGTTAAATGTGCTTGATGTTGATCATTATTGTATTTGTGAATGTAAAGTGAAAAGAATGGACGCCCGTGGACGTGGCACCGGAGAACAGGGCAGTGGTGCTATTAACATGACCCCGGCAGAATTGCCTGCTCTAATTAATAAGCATGTTCAGGCGGCAGTGGCTGCTGCCCACACGGGTCAGCCAGCAGGTAAACAATTATAGAAAGATAAATCTGATATCCTTCATAACTATATAGGATGTTTGATTAATATATGTTGTGTTAAAATAGGACCACCAGTGTGTACCTACAAGTCCTTTATGGACTGTAAACCACACACCTACAGCCGTACAGAGGGTGCTGTAGGGCTTGTACGATGGTTCGAGAAGACTGAGTCTGTCTTCTCTAAATGCAACTATCCACCTGCTAATTAAGTAAAGTATGCTACCGGGACTTTGGAGGGTGCGGCTTTGTCTTGGTGGAACGCGCAAGTCCAGATGCTAGGACAAGGGATGACGAATGGACTTCCATGGGAAGAGTTCAAAGCAATGATGACTAAGGAGTACTGTCCTCGCAATGAAATGCAGATGTTAGAAATGGAGTTCTGGCAATTGAAGATGCAGGGCTCGGAAATCGAGGCATACACCACCAGAACCCATGAATTAGCAACTTTGTGCCCAGGAATGGTGAATGAGGTGCATAAAAGAGTAGAGCATTACATACAGGGATTGGTACCCGAAATCCAGAGTATGGTAACTGCTTCCAACCCAACCACAATTCAGCGAGCCATCCAGCTAGCTCACAAGCTAACTGACCAAGCCGTGGAGCAAGGACGTCAACCTAAATGGGGCGTTGTGGCGAGCGTGCCCGAAAACAAAAGAAAGTGGGATAATGCCAACAACACCAAAGCATCATCATCTTCTAGCGGTCAACCTCAACCTCAACAGCAACAACAGCCAGTTCAGCAGCAACGGAGGTTCGACAATAACCGCAACTTCACCAAATGCCTACAAATAATAAAGGACCCAGTGGTTATGGTGGTAGACATCCGAAGTGCACTCGGTGTAATTACCATCATATGGGAAGGTGTGATAGCTTCAAGTGTCAACGTTGTGGAAAAATTGGACACGCTGCTAAGTATTGTCGTGGTGAGCTGGTAAGGAGGCCACAACAACCTCAAGAAAATCTCGAGGGTTGTTTGGAATGTGGGAAAGAAAGGCATTACAGGCGAAACTGCCAACAACTAAGGAGAAACGGTAATGGCAACCACACCAACAGCAACAACACACCAACAACCACGGCAACAACAACAACAACGGTAATAACAACAACGGTGGAAATGGTACTGGTAATGGCGGCAATAAATATGGAGCCAAGGGGAGAGCCTTCGTCAATGGCTCAGGTGAGGCTCTAAATGAATCCACAACTGTTATTGGTAGATTCTCTGTTAATGGTTGTTTTGCTACGGTACTATTTGATACTAGAGCCGATAGGAGTTTTGTGTCCTTAAAGTTCTGTAGTCTTTTAAGTGATATACCCTCTGCTTTAGAATCTAGATACACTGTGGAATTAGCCACCGGTAAACAGATCCATGTAACGCATATCCTTAAAGACTGTAAGATCTAACTTGCTGGTCATACTTTTGCTATAGATCTTATGGATGTTACGCTGGGGAGTTTTGATGTTGTGATAGGCATGGATTGGCTCCTAGCAAGCAAGCGAAAGTCATATGTCATGAGAAGATCATACGAATCCATATTGATGACAAAATCCTTACCGTCAGAGGTGATAGGAGTGGTGCTGTGATAGGCATCATCTCGTTCATGAAAGCTCAAAAGTTATTACGAAAGGGTCGTGTGGCTATTCTAGCACTTGTAACCGATAAGCAGGCGGAAGAAAGGAGAATGGAGGATATTCCCATAGTGCGCGATTTTCCAGAGGTGTTTCCAGAGGATCTTCCGGGATTACCACCTCACCGCCAAGTGGAATTCCAGATTGAGTTGACTCGCAGCGCAGCTGCGATTGCTAGGGCACCTTATCGAATGGCACCAAACGAGCTACAAGATTTGTCATCACAACTTCAAGAGCTTTTAGATAAGGGCTTTATTCGACCTAGCACATCACCTTGGGGAGCTCCTATCCTTTTTGTTAAGAAGAAGGATGGCACATTCCGGATGTGCATCGATTATTGGGAGTTAAACAAAGTAACAGTCAAGAACCGATACCCTTTACCTCGTATCGACGACTTGTTTGATCAGCTTCAAGGATCAAGCTATTACTCGAAGATTGACTTGAGATCTAGTTATCATCAACTTTGAGTTCGAGAAGAAGACATTCCCAAGACTGCATTTCGTACTCGTTATGGTCATTATGAGTTCTTGGTCATGCCTTTTGGGTTGACTAATGCACCTGCTGTGTTCATGGACCTCATGAACCGCGTGTGCAAACCTTATCTTGATCAGTTTGTCATTGTGTTCATCGATGATATACTGATATATTCTAGGACTAAGGAGGAGCATGAAGAGCACTTATGAATGATCTTGGAACTGTTGAAAAATGAGCAGTTGTATGCCAAATTCTCAAAGTGTGACTTTTGGCTAAGAAAAGTGCAATTTCTAGGTCATATTGTTAATGAGAAAGGGATACATGTTGATCCTGCCAAAATTGAGGCGATAAAGAATTGGACTACGCCCAAAACACCGAGTGAAATAAGACAATTGCTGGAATTCGCAGGATATTACTGACGATTCATAGAAGGATTTTCTAAGATCGCACAACCTCTCACGGCCTTGACCCACAAAGGAACGACGTACAAATGGGGTGAGAGCCAAGAATTAGCTTTTCAATTGTTAAAACAAAAACTTTGTACTACCCCAATATTAGCATTACCAGAGGGAACAGATGACTTTGTGGTGTATTGCGATGCATCCATTCAAGGATTGGGTTGTGTCTTGATGCAACGAGATAAGGTGATAGCCTACGCCTCGAGACAAGTAAGGTTCATGAGAAGAACTATACCACCCATGACTTAGAATTGGGTGCAGTGGTTTTCGCCTTAAAGATCTAGAGACATTACTTGTACGGTACCAAGTGCACAATCTACACCGATCACAAGAGTCTTCAACATATCTTCAAGCAAAAAGAGTTGAATATGAGGCAACGACATTGGGTGGAACTACTAAATGACTATGATTGCGCAATTAAGTATCATCCGGGAAAGGGGACGTAGTTGCCGATGCCCTAAGCAGGAAGGAAACAGCTAAACCCCGACGGGTGCGAGCTTTACAGCTTACTATTACTACCCAACTGCCCGAACAAGTTAAGGAGGCGCAGATTGAAGCTTTAAAAGCAGAAAATGTTGGTGCTGAGTCATTAAGGGGAATGGATAAACAGCTAGTGGTGAAAGCGGATGGAATTCGGTATTTCATGGATAGACTTTGGTGCATGTTTATGGAAATCTGAGAGATTTAGTTATGAGCGAGGCACACAAATCTAAGTATTCTATACATCCTGGATCCAACAAGATGTATCATGACCTGAAGGCGCACTATTGGTGGCCTAACATGAAAGCAGATGTAGCTACGTATGTGAGCAAGTGTTTAACCTGCTCGAAAGTAAAAGTGGAATATCAAAAACCATCCGGACTGTTACAACAACCTGAGATACCAACATGGAAATGGGAACAGATCTCCATGGATTTTGTTACTAAGTTACCCCGGACTAGTACTGGTTGTGACACTATATGGGTTATTGTGGATCGATTGACAAAATCTGCTCATTTCCTTGCAATTAAGGAAACGGATAAGATGGAGAAATTAACTCGACTGTACCTTAAAGAGATCGTTTCAAGACACGGTGTACCGATCTCAATTATTTCCAACCTGACGCTCGTTTCACGTCACATTTCTGGCAATCATTGCAGAAATCTTTGGGTACACGATTAGATATGAGTACTGCATATCTCCACAGACGGATGGCCAGAGTGAGCGTACCATACAGACGTTAGAGGATATGCTACGTGCTTGTGTGATTGATTTCGGGAATAACTGGGAAATTCACCTGCCATTAGTGGAGTTTTCTTATAACAACAGTTATCATACTAGTATACAGACAGCACCTTTTGAGGTGCTGTATGGGAGAAAATGTCGATCACAGTTTGCTGGGCAGAAATTGGTGATAGTCAGCTAACAGGTCAAGAGTTACTTGATGAGACAACCGAGAAAATTGTACAAATACGGAACCGTATGGCTGTAGCGCAAGACAGACAAAAAAGTTATGCTGACAAGAGACGGAAACCTTTAGAGTTTTAGTTGGTGACAAGGTTTTGTTGAAAGTATCACCATGGAAAGGCGTAGTTCGGTTTGGTGAATGAGGGAAACTAAATCCGAGGTACGTTGGACCATTTGAAATAGTGGAAGGAATAGGTCCAGTGGCCTATCGACTAGCCCTACCTGATTCGCTAAGTGGAATCCATGATGTATTTCACATGTCAAACCTCAAGAAGTGCATAACTGATGAAACAATGGTTGTACCACTAGATGAAATTCAAGTGGATGAACAATTATGTTTTATCGAAGAACCAGTCGAGGTGATGGACCGTGAGGTGAAAACACTTAAGCAGAGCAAGATACCTATTGTCAAAATCCTTTGGAATTCGCGACGTGGACCAGAAATCACATGGGAACGGGAAGATCAAATGAAGCTTAAGTACCCTCAGCTATTCGAAAGGACGATGCCAGCAGACGAAGGTATTGATTTAAATTTCGGGACGAAATTTCTTTCAACATGGGGATGATGTGACAACTCATCCAAAACTCACTTGATTTCGATTTCTATGTGCCAATGCAGTGGACCAGTGATGGAACACTCTCACCATGTAACGCAATTTTCGGGACGAAAATTCTTTCAACATGGGGATAATGTGACAGCCGGTAAATTTCCGTTATCAAACTCCGTTAGTTCCGTTAAGCTTTGCATACACGTGTCGTAAATACACCCTAGTTGTCGTTTAATGTTAGTGACCTACTAATAATTAGAAATGTTAAATTATTGATAATTTAACTGATTATGTGATTATTGTATTATGTTTATTTGTTTGTGTGTTTTATATGTTAATTGAGAATTAATCGCGTAACGTGGAAACGTGTGTATTAATTCGTATGCTTGTGTTTTATAAAGATAAAATATATAATTGTTACCATGAGTTTATATGTTTGTTATTGTAGTTAAAAACCATTTAAAAAGTGTTTAAAAGAGTGCCTTTTTATAAAATGCAAAACACAAGGGTTAAAGGGGAATTATGCAATAATTAACTAAACAAAACAACTCTAAACCCTACCCCCCTACCCAATCGGCCGCAACCTCCCCTCTCTTCCCCTCTCCCATTCGAATTCAGCCTAGAATCATCAAGAAAGCATTGGTTTGGATGGATTTCAAGGCATACAACTCGTGGGAATCATCAATTGCAAGTTAACTCGTGTTTAGAGGTTAGATTTTACATGTTTGGTGAGACTTTTCATAAGGGCCGAACCCTAATTGCGAAATTGGTGTTCATGGAGTCGAATTTGATGTTGTTTGATGTTGTTAGTATGTTAGTTAGATTGTATACATGTTAGTTAACGTCGATTATGTATGAATTGTATGTTTTTAGTGGTTAATCATGGACTTTGATTGGAAGCAAACCCTAATTCGAAAATTGGTAGGATAATGGATGAATGATGATTGTTTGATGAATGTTTGATGATTACTAGGATGTATGAATGCTAGGTTACATTGATTTTGCAAGAAATTGATGAATTGATGTTGATGTTCATAGGTTACTAAGAATAGTAACTTTATTTTGCATGGAATGTTGAATTATTGATGAATTGATGTTATGGATGTGTTCATGGTGACGATTAGATGTTAGGTTGTTGTTGTGAGCATTGGGAATTCAAGAACACATGTTATAGTTCATACATTACTAAAGATAGTAACTTTTTAGGATATGAAATGTTGAGTTATGATGTTTGGATGTTGTTGACCATGTTTAGATGTTGATATGAATTTGAATTGGTATATTATTAATGAATTCATGAATGCATAGGATGTTTGATAGATTTTGGGATGTGCATTCCCAAAAGGGAAACTTTATTATGCAAAATGTGAAAGATGATAGTTTGATCATGTTAGAGATGTTAGGAGCATGTTAGTAAGTTCATGGATGAATTCTAATGTGGTTGGAACATGTTAATATAGTTGTATGAGATGTTTGGATAATCATGGGTGGTGTTAGGACCTTGATGATCGTGTA
>CM046455.1:59204522-59261959 GCA_025506515.1 Flaveria trinervia
CATTCACGGTGCCCAGCACCTCTGGTCACAGTACCTAAGGCAAACAACAATGGTTCCATACATATAGTCAATCATAAAGAAAGACCCCGATGTGCATCCTCCCGGGGTAGCGAACCCGCACACCGTTGGGCTAACACCTTTTAATGGTGTGTCCCGACATACAATGCTTGCAAGACTTTCTTTACTTTCATCATTCATTAACGCATGCATTCTTACTTTATGTTCCACATTTCTTTATCTTTCACTTTACGTTACATACTATTTTCTTTCATTCATTAACATTCATCGTAAAGCCACAGGAAAGATAAGTATACATCATAATAAGGAACATAACATACACAATCATCAACATCATACAGGGCAACATCATACATACATAACATGCATAATCATGCAACATCATCATCATCATGCCCAACATGCTCTCTAAGGCCTCAACAACCATCTTACATGAACCTACGGAAACCTTTACGTCAAAACTTACATCTGCACTTTCCCCCGAAATTCAGAAGTTAAACTACACTTTTCTTCGAGTGCAACAGCCCTATTAGGGCGTATGGACACCCTTCAGTCGCATGGCGTCCATGCGACTGAGCATCATGCGAATGGACCAAGGCTGATGAACACCCAATCGTGCTAATGAGACTAGTGTGGATGGACTCCATGCGGATGAGTCCTATACGAATGGACCTAATGTGGATGGAAGTAGTGCGGATGAGCATTTATGCGACTGGGCTCCCAATCATGCGAATGTACTCTCAGTCGTGCGAATGGACCTCAATCGTACGAATGAACCCCAATCGCACCTCAATCGGCCATATGGCCTCCATTCGGTCGCCTAGCTCTAGCTGGTGCAGAATGCAGTTCATCCCAAATCTAATTTGCTATTTTCGACCTCCAAGCTCATCTAAACCCATTCTAAGCCCAAATCAACCATCCTAAACCTTAGGAATGCATACCACAACACCATTCAAGCACACACAAGCTCACAAACAAGGCTCAAACGAATCATACACACATACACATACACAAACTGGTCAACACATACACACTCAAAACCTGATTTTTCAGATGTGTTCCAGCCCCAAATCCTTCAAAAACATTTAAAGGAGGGGTCCTAGAACTCACACAAATAACCACAATGAGAAAAGCTTCGATTTGACCTGCTTCTCAATGATTTTGCTCACTCGAATCAACCCGAACCAACATTTCTCCCTTTTTGTCTTCTTTCTCTCTTTTCCTCTATTGTTTGCGGTGAATGTGAGTGTGGGGAGAGGGTTATGGCTACCCTCTCCCTACAAATATCACCACATGCCCAACTTTGTCTCGTTGGCGAGTTTGGTCCCACGACTTTGGACATTATTTCTTTTTCTTCATTCATCGGCTTCAAAATAAATAAATAATCGGGTGTTACAAGTCCACCCCTTAAATAGGTTTCTTCCCTGAAACCTATTATTCCTCGAAAAAGCATGGGTAATGTTGTCTCATTTCTTCCTCAGTCACCCACATTGACTTGGATCCCTTCCTGTGCTTCCACTATACACGCACAAGAGGAACCACTTTATTTCTCAGCCTTTTCTCCATTCGATCGATGATTGCCACCGGTTGCTCCACATAATTGAGTTGTTCGTCTACTTCGATATCTCCCAATGGAACAATCATATGTTCGTTGCCATGAACTTCCCTAGATAAGATACGTGGAACGTCGGGTGAATTCCACTTAACTCGTCTGGTAATTCCAATCTATAGGCCACCTCTCCTACTCGAGCAATGATTCGGAAAGCAGCTATGTGTCTCGGGCTCAACTTGCCCCACTTTCGGAAATGAATGATACCCTTCCAAGGGGAGACCTTAAACATAACCCAGTGACCCACCTGGAACTCAATCGGCATGTGTCGTTTGTCAGCGTACGACTTCTGTCTATCTTTGGCTGCCTTCATAAAGGCTTTGATATTCTCAAGCTTCTCAGTCGTAGCCTCGATCACCTCGACGCTCCCCAACTCCTTTTGACCAATATCACCCCAATAAACGGGTGTTCTGCATCTCCTACCATGTAGCATCTCATATGGTGGCATACCAATGCTGGCATGATAGATGTTGTTGTATGAGAGTTCAACTAACGGTAAGTGGTCATCCTAACTTCCCCCAAAACCAATCACACAAGCCCGAAGCATATCTTCCATTGTCTGAATGGTCCTTTCTGACTGACCATCAGTTTGGGGATGATAAGCCGTGCTAATATGTAACCTCGCCCCCATGTTGTCGTGGAATTTCTTCCAGAATTTGGATGTGAACCGGGTGTCACGATCAGATAAAATAGACACTAGCACACCATGACGAGTTACAATTTCCTTGATGAGTAGATCCGCAAACATCTCAGACGAATATGTCTCACTGATCGGTAGGAAGTGAGCACCCTTTCGGAGTACGCGTGAGATCCATGGTGATGTGCTCCCACTTCTATTCCCGTATATCCAAAGGTTGGATCTTCCCATACGGCTTTCGATGCTCGGCCTTCACCTGTAGACAAGTAACGCACTTACTCACGTACTCCACCACGTCGCGTTTCATACCCGGCCACGAATAATCTTTCGTCATGTCTTGATACATCTTTGTGGAACCTGGATGAATGGAGTATCAAGTCTTGTGAGCTTCATCTAAAATCTTCACCTGTAGATCCGCAAAACAAGGAATCCACGTTCTCCCGAATCGAGTTCTAACACCAAGCGTGTTTTCACCTTATTCTGCGACCAAACCTCTCATTCTCTCAGAGTTAAGATGGTCCTCTTTTAGTGCCTCATCTTGAAACTCTTTGACTTGCTTCATCATGTCAGAGGTCATGATCAGTTGATATGCTTTCACCCTAATCGGCTTGGGCCTCTCTTTCCGACTAAGGGCATCAGCCACCACGTTGGCCTTGCCTGGATGGTAATGGATCTCACAATCATAGTCCTTTATAAGCTCCAACCATCGTCTCTGTCTCATGTTCAGATCTTTCTGCTCAAAGAAGTACTTCAAGCTCTTGTGGTCAGTGAAAATGGTGCACTTCATCCCGTAAAGATAGTGCCTCAAAATCTTTAGTGCAAAGACCACAGCTACTAGCTCCAGGTCGTGAGTGGGGTAGTTGACCTCATGAACCTTCAACTGTCAGGATGCATAAGCTATAACCTTTCCTCTCTGCATTAACACACACCCCAACCCCTAATAGGAAGTATCAGAATAAACAACCAGGTCTTCGCTTCCATCGGGTAGTGACAGAACAGGAGCTTGAGTCAACCTCGCCTTCAATTCTTCGAACGCCTTCTCTTGAGCTTGACCCCATACAAACTTCACATCCTTCCATGTCAACTTAGTTAGTGGAGAAGCAATCTTAGAGAAGTCTTGGATAAACCTTTTATAGTAGCCCGCTAAACCCAAGAAGCTACGAATCTCGGATGGCGTCTTAGGAGACTTCCATTGCATCACCGCCTCCACCTTTGCCAAGTCCACCATGATACCATCAGGATTCACCATATCACCCAAGAATTAGACCTCACATATCCAAAACACACACTTGGAGAACTTGGTGTACAACTTCTCCTTTCTCAGCGTCTCCAACACCTCCTGAGTGTGACCTGCGTGCTCAATCTCGCTCTTCGAATAAATCAGGATATCATCAATAACCACAATCACTGATTTATCCAACATCGGCCGACACACCCGATTCATCAATCCATAAAAGCAGCTCGCGCATTGGTCAAACCAAAAGACATTACAAGAAACTCGTAGTGACCATAATGTGTGCGAAAAGCTGTTTTAGGGATATCCTGCTCTTTCACCTTCAACTGATGGTAACCAGATTGAAGGTCGATCCTTGAAAACCAACTGGCACCTTGAAGCTGATCGAACAAATCATCAATCCTTGGTAATGGGTATTGGTTCTTCACTGTCAACTTGTTCAGCTCATGGTAGTCAATACACATCCTCATACTACCGTCTTTCTTCTTCACAAACAAGACCGGAACACCCCAAGGAGAGATACTCGGTCTGATGAACACCTTATCAAGCAGCTCTTTCAACTGCTCCATCATTTCCTTCATCTCCGTCGAAGCCAACCGATATGGTGCCTTGGCAACAGGTTGGGAACCAGGTATCAGATCAATCTGGAACTTGATCTCTCTGTCAGGTGGCACTCCTGGTAGGTCTTCTGGGAACACGTTCGGAAAGTTACACACAACCGGTACATCAGAAAGTGGTGGCGTGGGTGTATCCACATCCTTTACATAAGCCAAGTAGGCGCTACATCCACGCCTCATATACATTCCCGCCACCACCATTGAGATTACCTTCGGGATCGTAGTAACCCGATCCCCATAAACAGTTACCAAACTCCCATCAGGCGCTGTTAAACGAATCATCTTCTTGCAACACACAATGTTCGCCTCGGAGTCCGCCAACCATTCCATCCCAAGAACAAATCGAAACCACCTAAGGTCATCATAAACAGTCTAACAAGAAACTTATGACCTTCTAGCTCCACATCATAGTTCTCTATCATCTCAGAAATCCTGGTAGACTTACCTATGGCAGTTATACATTTAAAGGCGCATCAACATGTCTACTACTAACAGGCAGCTTAGCACAAAAAGCAGTAGAAATAAAACTTTTACCGGCACCCGAATCAAATAACACAGAAGCTAAAGTTTGGTTCACCAGAAATGTACCGGACATGACATCAGGGTCCGTCCTAGCTTCCTCCTGTGTCATCGTGAATGCCCAGGCACTCGCCCTCGGTCCTTCACCTCCCATCTTCTTCGCCCTGGAACCCTCAGCCCTCGGCTTCTTACAATCCTTACTTATGTGACCCTCTTCACCATAGGTAAAGCATCGGACCGTACGACAGTCGCTTGCCATGTGCCCCGCCTTCCCACATTAAAAGCACAAGATCGACCCAACCTACATTCCCCACTATGCTCTCTCCCACACATTTCGCACTTCTTCATACCTGCCCCCGATGTGACCACATGACGGTCGTCCACCCATGCCTTCTTTTTAGCCGTCGAGGCATCACCTCGACCAAACCTCTTCCCCTGCCAGTTTCGATCACCTCCACCCTTCCTACCACCTTCATCTACCACCGCCACAACCCTCTCATCATACAATCTCCCAGCTAAATCCATCGCTGACCTAAACGTGCTCGGCCGGGTGGCGATCATGTGCCTTGAATATACCTCTTGATCTTTCGAGAAAGGGGTGCCACCTTATTTGGCACCAGACATGCCATCTCGTTGAATTTGTTGTGTGCTGTTGGCGTGTCATGGTTCCCGCCTCCAGTTGTAGAATTCTCTCTCAACTTTATCCATTTCTCTATGAGGATAAAACTCCTCGATCACCAACTTCTTCAGTTCGGACCATCTCATCCTCCCAATGGCCCTGCTACCCTCGGCTTGGACTATATTGTCCCACAAGCATAGAGCCGAGTCCACAAAGGAATGGGCAACAAACTTCACCTTTTGGTCCTCCCAGCACTCGCTGATATTTAAGACACTTCCATTTCTCTCACCCACTGGTGAGCAGCAGCAGTGCTTTTTCCATCAAAAGTAGGGGGCTTGCACCATCGGAACGCCCTATAATTACAGCCTTGTGCCGCCTCCGGCGCAGGCTCTTCTTCTTCCTCTTCCTTATCATCAGAGGGAACTGTTTCCGGCTCCGGTTGTTCCCGTCCTCCCGAGGACCTATTTCTCTCTTTCCTTTCCCCTTCTCGCACTACCTTGATAACTTCAGTCACTACAGACGACAAGATCGTCTGCATGACCTGATGAACTTCTTTTACAACAGCCTCCTTTACTTAGGCTCTTAGGTTTACACTCTCATCCCTACCCTCTGGATGAGGGGTCTCGGGTTCCTCATGAACCACCTTTTCAATTCTGGGTCTCCTTTCTTGGGTCGCGGCTCAGCACCAAGCCCATCACGACCACCTCCATGAGAGGCCTTCAAAGATCTACCACCAGCCATTCACACGCACACTGAAAGATTCAAACACTAACGTGGTCATTCAAGGGAACACCTCAGTTTATGTCAAGAATAGTAAGTCCCTAATTACAGTGGCCAGTTGTGATTAGCCACTTACTTACTCTTCACACCCCGAGCATTACCTATCCTGACTACATTAATATTTAAATCCACAAACAACACATAGCACATAACATGCGCACATAATGCCGGTTAACTTTACGAAAATACCTGATGGCACGCAGCTACTCAGATTGGCATCCCTTCCCTTTCTGTCCCATTCTCATTTAAGTTAAAGTTTATTTTGAAAATTTTCCCATTTCACTTAACTTTGGCTCTGATACCAACTTGTAAGGCCCTATTCCCGGGATGCTTATAGCTCGTAAATTAGTGCACATAAAACATACATTTTCATTTATCTTACAAAATATTGCAGTGGAAACATTCAAGAATGACATTTCATTTCAATATAGTGGCTTTTCCAAAATAACACATCGTTAATAACTTACAAAATACTTTGTTGCGTTTTATCACAAAAGCGTTATATAAATGGATGCCATTCCAAAAGAGCTGAGTAGCCACCTCGTGCCATCCTCAGCAATCATTACCTACCAACTAGAAACACATCAAAGTCAGCGTTGCTGAGTGAGTTCTAGTTTTATAAAATAAAACATAATTTTCTTTCGTTAAAACCGTTATTTACTTTCATGTGATCATACAACTTACGTACACAAAGATAATATCATTATTATCTTCATCATTCGTTAACTTCTGTTCATTCATTCTTTCTTTCTTTCATTCATTTGTTCATCATTACATCTTTTCCTTTTGTTATCACCATGAACTTTACCCTTCATGCTCGTGATACTGGGCCTAAGCCTATCATAGACCTTCATTCACGGTGCACCGCACCTCTGGCTACAGTACCTAAGATAAAGCTCAGGTATACCATTGCCATGTGCTATGCCCTTCATGCCCATGGTACTGGACCTAAGCCTATAATAGACCTTCATTCACGGTGCCCAGCACCTCTAGTCACAGTACCTAAGGCGAGCGACAATGGTTCCATACATATGGTCAATCACAAAGAAAGACCCCAATGTGCATCCTTGCGGGTAGTGAACCCGCATACTTTTGGGCTAACACCTTTTAATGGCGTGTCCCACCATACAATGCTTGCAAGACTTTCTTTACTTTCATCATTCATTAATGCAGCATTCTTACTTCATGTTCCACTTTTCTTTATCTTTCGCTTTACGTTACATACTACTTCATTCATTCATTAACATTCATCGTAAGCCACAGGAAAGATAAGCATACATCATAATAAGGAACATAACATAAAAAATCATCAGCACATACAGGGCAACATCATACATACATAACATGCATAATCATGCAACAATCATCATCACTCATGCCCAACATGCTCTCTAAGGCCTCAATAGTCATCTTACATGAACTTACGGAAAGCTTTAAGTCAAAACTTACATCTGCACTTCCCCCAAAAGTCAGAATTACAACTACACTTTTCCTCGAGTGCAACAACCCTATTAGGGCATATGGACACCCTTCAGTCGCATGGCCTCCATGCGACTGAGCATCATTCGAATTGACCAATGCAGATGAACACCCATGCGGATCAACACCCACGCGATGAACACCTATTCGTGCGAATGAAAGTAGTGTGGATGGACTCCATGCGGATGAGTCCCATGCGAATGGATCTAATGCGGATGGAACTAATGCGGATGAGCATTTATGAGATGGGCTCCCAATCGTGCGAATGAACTCTCAGTCATGCGAATGGACCTCAATCATGCGAATGAACCCCAATCGCACCTCAATCGGCCGTATGGCCTCCATTCGGTCGCCTAGCCCTAGCTGGTGCAGAATGCAGTTCATCCCGAACCTAATCTGCCATTTTGACCTCCAAGCTCATCTAAACCCATTCTAAGCCAAACCAACCATCCTAAACCTTAGGAATGCATACCACAACACATTCAAGCACACACAATCTCACAAGCAAGGCTCAAACGAATCCTACACACACATACACATACACAACGGTCAAACACATACCACTCAAAAACCCGATTTTTCAGATGTACAGCCCCAAATCCTTCAAAAACGTTTAAAAGGAGGGGTCTTAGAACTCACACAAACGACCACAACGAGAAGAGCTTCGATTTGACACGCTTCTCAACGATTTTGCTCACTCGAATCAACCTGAACCAACTTTTCTCCCTTTTTCTCTTCTTTCTCTCTTCTCCTCTATTGTTTGCTGAGAATGTGAGTGTGGGGAGAGGGTTATGGCTGCCCTCTCCCTACAAATATCAGCACATGCCCAACTTTCTCTCGTTGGCGAGTTTGGTCCATTCGACTTTGGACTTTATTTCTTTTTCTTCATTCGTCAACTTCAAAATAAATAAATAACCGGGTGTTACATATATGAGTAAAAATCCCACAACCTAGTGAGTTTGTAAAGTTTCCCCCATAAAATCATAAAAGGTATGTCTATTGCATTGCTATAAATTTCTCATTAAAGCTTTTCAGAATAGCTAGGATTGAAAGTTTCTTTATTTCTTGTTATATACAACTTTTTTTATGGTAAATGCTAGGGCTGAAATAGTTTTTCAATTGACATGATTTTGAGGTTTTTTCCTAGTCGATATTTGGTGTTGCTATTTGTGGTTATCAATGTATACTGAAAATAACTATATTTCTGCAATAATGACTTTCTATATTTTACACCTTAAATCCTAACATGATATTATCTATATATATGGGGTGTAGTTGGTTGGGGATTCATAATGTTTAACTGCGTTTCGAACTTTTTTTGTTGTTGATTTGCTGTTGTTTAGTATACATTATCATGTGTAGGAAGATATGGATGATCACTAATTAGGGTGTATATTTCATAAAAAGTTGTAAAGTATAAACTTTATGTTGTTTCCCATCATCTTATAATCCCTGATAAAGTTGACATATGAATTAAACATAATACTGATCTTCGATAGTACAAATAATAAAACTAGTTCTAGGTTTGGAGATTAACACTAGTTTTGGGTTTGGATTTGGTTCTGCAAAGCAGTTTAAGAAAAAAAGTTTATTCAATTAGGATTCTACCTCTTTAATCAAATTCTTAGGTTTCAATTTTAGCCAACTAAGCTTTTGAATTGTTACTTGTTTGATCCATTGGATTTTAACAGAAACAATTTTTTAGGTAAATGAGTCATATTTAACATTGCATGTTGTGAACCTTTACAGGTCAAACTATTGTTGTAATGTAGTGCTAGTTGTAATAGTTAATCTCTTTCAAACGTATATAGTCTATGTTGGATGTAGCTCTGATCTTGTTGCTGCTTTTTCTCTAGTTTTATGTATTGATTTCAATCATGTTAGTTTTCAATGATGAATCCATGCTATTGAGTCATATCTTGTTTTGCTAGTGTTATGAAATGTTCTAAAAACATCATTATTCAAGTTTCTATTGATCTGCTTTTTCCTATGTTACTATTTGGTAATAATGATTGTAAGGCCCCGTTCTCGGGACACTCACAGCTGGTCAACCATTACGCATAAAACATATATTTACATTAATTTTAATAAAACATTATAGCGGAAACATTTAAAAAACCATTCATTTCATTATAATAATCGATTTTGTTAAATAATACAACATTCATTACAAAACATCGTTTGTTCGCATTACAATGCAAAAACATTATACAAAATAATGTCATCCAAATGAGCCAAGTAGCCGCCCGTGCCATCTCAGCAACAATCACCTGCCAACTAGATATAGATAAAAGTCAGCGTTGCTGAGTGAGTTCTAGTTTTAAAATAAAACATACTTTACTTTCGTACATGATCACACATCAACGTACACATATATAATATCATTATTATGTTCTTCATTCGTTTATTAACTTTCGTACATTCATCGTACATCAATATCATTCACTTTCATTTGTAAACTCCTTATATTTCATCTGTTCATTACTTCTAATGACATATACAGTACCCTGAACATTATGCACAAAGCTGGTTACTAGGCCCGAGGTCTTTCAAAGAACTTGAACATTGTGCACGAAGCTAACTCCAGTACCTAGGGTAAGTACACTCATCACTATCTTTTCTCTTTCATTTCGAATCAATGCCATATGCTATACCCCGAATATTATGCACGAAGCTGGTTACTGGGCCTGAGGTCCATCAAAGACCTCAAACATTACGCATGAAGCTGACTACAGTACCTAGGGCAAGCGGAAAGGATCCCGTACATATGGTCAACCACAAGGATTAGACCCCAATATGCATCCTTCGGGATAGGTAACCCGCACACTATTGAGCTAACACCTTTCATTAGCTGTGAACCTCTATACTTTGCTTGCAAGACTTTCTACTTTCATTCATTAATTGATGCATGCATTCTTTCAATATGTTCCTCTTTACATTATCTTCCATTTTACATTACATAATACTTCTCATTTCATTCATCAACATTCAACTTAAAGCAATGGAAAATAAACATACATTACAAGGAACATAAACATAACCATACAAAACATCACCATACAAGGCACCATCATACATGACATAATAATCATCATACATGCCATAACATACCTATACATCATCAAAAGTCAACTTACTTCATCCCCGAGAACATCCCAAGTCAAAGCCTAGATATCACATTTTCCCCCAAAATCTCAAAAAATTTTCTAAGTCTTAGGCTCATGGGCACCATTGGTGCTCATGGGGAACACTTAGGCGCATGGGGAACACTTAGGCGCATGGGGAACTTCTGGGCACATGGGCACTATTGGGGCGCATGACCAACACTTAGTCATTTTGGTAAATTTCTAGGCGCATGGGCACTATGCATGCGCATTAGTGCCTAGGCGCAAGGATTTTCTAGGTGTCTGGACACTTAGCCAAATTCAGCCTTTTCCAGGCGCATGGCTACTATTTGGGTGCATGGGGTTTTGGGTGCATGGGAACACTTAGGCAGTTTATACCGTTGGGCACATGAGCCACTATTTAGGCGCATAGGTAGTCTATTCACACTTAAACAACTAAATTCAGTCCCCAATCATCATCTAGCATGTTCTAAGGTTAATTCATACATTCTAAGCCTTAGAAACACATTCATAACATCATCGCAATCATAAACACACCCAAATCAAATCCCACCTACAAACACATACACTATACAATCGGGTAAAAAAACCCACTTTTATAAAAATGTTATACATGTATTTCCAGCCCCAAAGCAGTTTAAAACAAGTATAAAGGGGGGGTTCTAGAACTCACCTTAGCAGCCTCTTGGGTATGACTTCCTCAATACTGTTTGCTACAAGTTCAACACCTAAAACCCATCAAAACACACACAACCGAACACACAAACACAAATAAGCATAGAACCTAGGCATAGGCCATTTAAGAACACCATAAAACCATGAATTCTTACCTTGACTTCGGATTCATCTTTTTATTCTTCAAACACCTGAGAGTTTCTGCTCTTTCTTTCTCTCTCTACAAAAATACGAATGAAAAGGTGTGGTGTGACCATTTAGGTGGGCATACCACCTTTTCACCAACTTCTCAAAGTTTTGTCATTTTTGACACTTTTTACTCCTCAACTTGGGTTTTATAGCTTTTCTTTATTTATCTTCATTTTTATTCTTTCTTTCATAACTTTTAAAAATAACTAGGTGTTACAAGTTCACGCCCCTTACATATGTTTCATCCATAAAAATATGTTATTCCTCAAACAAATGTGGGTAATGCTGCCTCATCTCCTCTTTAGTTTCTCACATAGACTCAGATCCCTTCATGTGATTCCACTGTACACGCACAAGAGGAACCACTTTATTCCTTAACCTCTTCTCCTTACGATCAATGATCGCCACTGGTTGCTCCACATAATTGGGCCGTTCATCCATATCGAGATCTTCCAGTGGTACAATCATATCCTCGTCAGCCAAACACTTTCCCAAATGAGATACATGGAATGTTGAGTGAATTCCACTCAACTCATCTGGTAGTTCCAATCTATAGGCCACCTCTCCTACTCGAGCAATGATTCGGAAAGGCCCTATGTACCTTGGGCTCAACTTGCCCCGCCTTCTAAACTAAATGATACCTTTCCAACGTGAGACTTTCAACATAACTCTATCACCCACCTGGAACTCAATCGGTCTTCGCCTCTTATCGGCATACGACTTCTGCCTGTCCTTAGTTGCTTTCATGAAGGCTTTGATCTTTTCAAGCTTCTTAAACGTACCCTCGATCACCTCTATACTCCCAACTATTTCTGACCAATATAACCTCAACAGACGGGTGTTCTACATCTCTACCGTACAGCATCTTATAAGGGGCATACTGGTGCTAGCATGATAACTATTGTTTTATCAGAACTCAGCTAACGGTAAGTGGTCATCCCAACTACCTTCAAAATCAATGATGCATGCCCAAAGCGTATCTTCCAGCATTTGAATAATCCTCTCCAACTGACCATTCGTCTGAGGATAACAAGTCATGCTAATATGTAACCTCTTTCCCGTCGCATCATGGAATTCTTCCAGATGAAGTAAAACGGATGTCAAGATCAGACACAATAGACACCGCCATACCTGACGAGTCACAATCTCCTTGATGAATAGATCCGCCAACCTCTCGGATGAATATGTCTCGCGTATCGGTAGGAAGTTAGCACTATTCGTCAGACGATCAACTATCACCCATATAGCATCATACCCTTTCACTATACGTGACAACTTCATAATAAAGTCCATGGTGATATGCTCCCACTTCTACTCAGATATATCCAAAAATTAGATCTTTGCATACGGCTTCTGGTGCTTGGCCTTCACTTGTAAACAAGTAAGGCACTTACTTAAATACTCTGCTATATCGCGTTTCATACCCGACCACCAATAGTCCTTCTTCATGTCTTGATACATTTTTGTGGCACCAGGATCAATAGAGTATCGATTCTTATGAGCCTCATCCATAATATTTCCATGTAGATCCCCAAAACAAGGAACCCTCATTCATCCGAATCGGGTTCTAACACCGAGTGTGTTTTCACCCAACTCCGTGACCACACCTCTCATTCTTTCGGAGTTAAGATGATCTTCCTTTAATGCCTCATTTTGAAACTCCTTAACTTGTTTCATCACATCGGAGGTCATGACCAACTAATAAGCCTTCACCCGAATCTGCTCGGGCCTCTCCTTCGGCTAAGGGCATCCACCACCACATTGTCTTTGCCTGGATGGTAATGGATTCATAATCATTATCTTTTATGAGCTCCAACCATCTACTCTACTTCATGTTCAATATTTTTCCTTGAAAAAGTACTTCAAACTCTTGTGCTTAGTAAATATGGTGCACTTCGTCCCATACAGGTAGCGCCTCCAAATATTTAACGCAAAGACCACTGCTGCTAGCTCCAAGTCATGAGTAGGATACTTAACCTCATGAACTTTTAACTTTCAGGATGTATAGTCTATAACCTTTCCTCGCTACATCAAGACACATCCCAACCCCGAGTAAGAAGCATCTGAATAAACCACCAAATCTTTGCTCCTTCGGGTAATGACAAGATAGAGCTTGAGTCAACCTCGCCTTTAACTCCTCAAACGCCTTCTCTTGAGCTTGACCCCATATGAACTTGACATCCTTATGGGTCAACTTAGTCAACGGAGAAGCTATCTTAGAGAAGTCTTGAATGAACCTTCTATAATACCCCGCCAAACCCAAGAAACTACGAATCTCGGATGGCATCTTTGGTGACTTCCATTGTATCACCGCCTCCACATTTGCCGGGTCCACCATAATCCCTAAAGATTCAATACATGACCCAAGAACAGAACCTCGGGCGCAACCAGAATGCGCACTTAGAGAACTTAGCGTATAACTTCACCTTCTCAAAGTCTCTAAAACCTCCCGAATATGACGACATGCTCTTTCTCGCTCTTCAAATAAATCAGCATATCATCAATGAACACAATCACTAATTTATCCAACATCGACCGACACACTCGATTCATCAAGTCCATAAAAGCAGCTCGCGCGTTGGTTAAACCTAAAGACATAACGAGAAACTCGTAGTGTCCATAACGCGTGCGAAAAGTTGTTTTAGGATATCTGCTCCTCACCCTCAAGTGTGGTAACCAAATGAAGGTCTATCCTCGAGAACCAACTGGCACCTTGGAGCTGATCAAACATATCATCAATTCTTGGTAAGGGGTACCTAGTTTTCACGGTCAACTTGTTTAGCTCACGATAGTCTATACATATCCTCATACTACCTTCTTTCTTGTTCATAAATAGCACTGAAGCACCCCAAGGATAGATACTCGGTCGAATGAACCCCTTATCAACAGCTCTTCCAATTGCTCCATCAATTCCTTCACATCAGTTGGAGCTAACCGATATGGTACCTTAGCAACTGGTTGGGCACCGGGTATCAGGTCAATTTGAAACTCAATCTCACGGTCCAGTGGCACACCTAGTAAGTCTTCTGGAAACACGTCTGGAAAGTTGCACACAACCGGTACATCAGACAGTTGTAGTGTTGGCGTCTCAACATCCTTCACGTAGGCCAAGTAGGCACTACATCCACGCCTCATGCACTTCCCCCCACTACCATTTAAATCACTTTCGGGATCATCATGACTCGATCACCATATAAACCGTCACCGAACTTCTGTCAGGCGCTATCAACTGAATCATCTTCTTGCGACACACAATGTTCGCCTTATAGTCCGCCAACAATTCATTCCTAGGACTACATCAAAGCTGCTTAAGGTCATCACGAATGGTCTAACAGGAAACTTTTGACCTTCTAATTCTACGTCACAACCTTCTATCATCTCGGAGATCTGGTACACTATGGCAGTTTCTACATTAAAGGCATATCTATACTCCTACTACTAACATGCAGTTTAGCACAGAAACCAACAGAAATAAACTTTTACTATCACTAGAATCAAATAACACAGAAGCTAGAGTTTGATTTTCTAGAAACGTACCTGACACAACATCGGGGTCCGTCCTAGCCTCATCCTAAGTCATCGTGAATGCTCTGGCACTCGCCCTCTGCCCTTCAGTCCCGACCGCTTTCTTCCTTGCACCGGAACTTTCATCCCTCAGCTTCTTGTAGTCCCTGCTCATGTGGCCCTCCCCGCCATAGTTAAATCACCACCCTGCCTTGCATTCTCTCACCATATGGCCAGGCTTCCCATACTTGAAACACACGTTAAATCCCCATCTACACTCTTTGGTGTGCTCCTTTCCACACTTGCCACATCTCTTCATCGGCACACCAGATGTGACCACACGTCGGTCATCCACCTTTGCACCTTTGTTTCTTCGAGTGGCCCCGCCACTTCCAACCCGCTTTTCCATCCATTCCGTCACCACCACCCTTCTTGCTATCAGCCACCACCACAGACTGTTCATCATACAACCTCCCCACCAAGTCAACCGCCGCCCTAAACATGCTCGGCCGGCAACGATCATGTGCCTACGGATATTCGTCGGCAGCCCTTGGATGTATCTCTTGATCTTTCGTGACAAAGGTGTCACTTGATCCGGCACCAGCCGTGCAATCTTATTGAACTTCGTGGTGTATTGCTGATGTGTCATGGTCCCCGCCTCTAATTGCAGGAACTTCCACTCCACCTTATCCATCTCTCTATGAGGACAAAACTCCTCAATCGCCAATTTCTTCAGCTCCGCCACTTCATCCTTCCTATTGCCCGACTACCCTCGGCTTGGACGATTTTGTCCCACCGGCACAAAGCCAAGTCCACAAACGAGTGGGCAGCAAACTTCACCTTCTGGTCCTCTCGGCACTCGCTGATATCCAGTACAGCCACCATTTCTATTACCCACTGGTGTGCAACAACATCAGTGCCATTACCATTAAAGGTAGGGGCTTGCATCTTTGAAATGCCCTGTAGTTACAGCCTCGTGCGCCTGTGGCGCAGGCTCTTCTTCCTCATCCTCTTCCTCATTCTCAGAGAAAAATGTCTCAATATCCGTTCGCTCCTGTCCTCACGAGGACCTATTCCTCTCCCTTTTTTCTCCTTCTCGCGTCGCCTTTATCACTTTAGTCACCACAGACGGTAGGATTGTCTGCATAACCTGATGCACCTCCTCCATAACAGCCTCTTTCACTGAGGCTCTCAAGTTAGCACTTTTATCCCAACCTCAGGACGAGGGGTATCGGGTTCTTCATGAACCACCTCTTTGGCTCTAGGCTTTCCTCTTGTGGCCCGTGCTTCAGCCCCACGTCAACCACGACCTCCACCACGCAAAGCCATTGATGATCTACTATCGGCCATCCTCTGAACACACTATAAGATTTAAACACTAACACGGTTATTCAAGTAAATAGCTCGATTTATTTCAAGTATAGTAAGCCCCTAATTAAAGTGGCCAGTTGTGATAAGCCACTTACTTTACTCTTCATACCTCAAGCATTTCCTATCCCGACTACATAAGTATCTAAATTTACTAAAGGCACAAATATCAAATAACATGCGCACATAATAGTGGTTAACATTAAGAAAATACCTAATGGCACGTAGTTACTTGGACTAGCATCTCATCCCTTTCCATCCCATTTTCAGTTTAAGTTTATGTTTCTTTTGAAAATTTACCCGTTTCACTAAAAAATTGGCTTTGATACCAACTTGTAAGGCCCCGTTCTGGATGCTCATTGCTGGTCAACCATCGTGCATAAAACATATATTCACAATAACTTTACAAAAACATTGCAGTGGAAACATTTAAACAACCATTTCATTTCATTATAATAATTGCTTTTGCAAAATAATACAACATTCATTACAAAACATCATTTGTTCGTATTACAATGCAAAAATATTATACAAAGGAATGCCATCTAAATGAGCCAAGTAGCCATCCCGTGACATCCTCAGCGACAATCACATGCCAATTGGAAATAGATAAAAGTCAGTGTTGCCGAGTGAGTTCTAGTTTTAAAATAAAACATACTTCACTTTCGTACATGATCACACATCATACGTACACATAGATAATATCATTATTATCTTCATCATTCGTTCATTAACTTTCGTGCATTCATCGTACATAAATATCATTTACTTTCATTCACTTTCATTCGTAAACTTCCTTACTTATATTTCGTACGTTCATTACGTCCGATGACATGTACAGTACCCCGAACATTGTGCACGGAGTTGGTTACTGGGCCTGAGGTCTGTCAAAGAACTCGAATATTATGCATGAAGCTGACTCTAGTACCTCGGGTAAGTACACTCATCACTATCTTTTCTCTTTCATTCTGGATCAATGCCATACGCTATACCCCAAACATTGTGCATGAAGCTGGTTATTGGGCCTAAGGTCTATCAAAGACCTCAAATATTATGCATGAAGCTGACTCCAGTACCTAGGGCAAGCGGCAAGAATCCCATACATATGGTCAATCATAAGGATTAGACCCTAATGTGCATCCTTCCGGGGTAGCTAACCCGCACACCATTGAGCTAACACCCTACATTGGGTGTGAACCTCCATACTTTGCTTGCAAGACTTTCTTACTTTCATTCATTCATTGATGCATGCATTCTTTCATTACGTTCCTCTTTTCATTATCATCCGCTTTACGTTACATAATACTTCTAATTTCATTCACCAACATTCAACGTAAAGCCATGGAGAATAAACATACATAACAAGGAACATCAAAATAACCATGCAAAACATCACCATACAAGGCACCATCATACATGACATATCAATCATCATACATGACATAACAATAATCATAGGCGTATAGGCACTATGCAGGCGCATGAATAGCTAAGAGCATGGTATTTCTAGGTGTCTGGACACTAAATTCAGCCATTTCTAGGTGCATGGCTACTATTTGGGCGTATGGGGTTTGGGCGCATGGGGTTTTGGGTGCATGGGGTTTTGGGGGCATGGGAACATTTAGGTAGTTTATATCGTTGGGTGCATGGGCCACTATTTTGGCGCATGGGCAGTCTATGTCACACTTAAACAACTATGTTTAGTCCCCAATCATCATCTAACATGTTCTAAACTTAATTCATACATTTTTAGCCTTAAAACACATTAATATTATCATCACAATCATAAACACACCCAAAATCAAATACCACCCGCAAACACATACACATATTCAATCGCGTAAAAAACCCCACTTTTATAAAAATGTTCATACATGTATTTCCAGCCCCAAATCAGTTTAAAATATGTAAAAGGGGGGGGGGTTCTAGAACTCACCTTAGCAGCCTTTTCGGTATGACTTCCTTCAATACCCGTTTGCAACAAGTTAAACGCCTAAAACCCACCGAAACACACAAAACCGAACACACAAACACAAATAAGCATACAACTGAGGCATAGGTTAGTTAAGAACACCGTATAACCATGAATTCTTACCTTGAATTTGGATTCTTCTTCTTATTCTTCAAACACCCGAGAGTTCCTACTCTTTGTTTCTCTCTCTACAATAATCCGAATAAAAAGGTGTGGTGTGACCATTTAGGGGGCCATACCACCTTTATCACCAACTTACCAAAATTTTGTTATTTTTGACACTTTTTACCCCTCAACTTGGGTTTTATAGCTCTTCTTTCTTTTTCTTCACTTTTTCTTTCTTTCATAACTTTTAAAAATAACCGGATGTTACATTGTTTGTATATGTAAAATATGTATGCACACATGAGTACATGCATATATGCATATTTTTTCACATGCATACATGCACACATGCACATTTTTAGGATATGCATATATGCACAAATTTTAAGCTACAGGTTGTGTATATTGTCTTTTACAATGATGACCACAACACAACATAGTTTGTTTTAAAATTTAGTATTAGTTGACAATAAAAGGAAGTTGCATAAGGGACTATTTCAAGGCTATGATTCTAAAGTGTGTGATGACACGTACCGAAGAAAATATATATAATGATATTAGTTCATGCATTCAATTGTATTTGATGATGCATCATTGAAAAAACAAAGTTAATATTCAAATAACAAAACTCTGTGTGCATGTAATTTATATGTTTTCATTAGAACTGTGTTTAACATGCTTTGATGGTTTATTCATATTCATTTTACTTATGGTTTTATATTGCAGAAATACGACACTAAATGGGCAATTAGTTTCCTTCTTGTCATCCTACATTTCACTTTAGCTTGTATCGTTGCACAATATGAGCCTTCGAGCTTTTTGGATGATTTATGATGGAACTTATATTGTTGAGGATTGGATTTTCAATCTTTGTGGATGATATTATGAGGAACTTATATTGGAATGGACAACATCATAAAGCAATCTATTATAGTGATTTTAGGTATAAAAATATTGAAATTAAATATATGTGCATATCTACTTTCCGTGCTAATTCCAATGTAACACCCGGTTATTTTAAAAAGTCAAGGAAATAAAGAATAAAGTAATGAAAAGACAAGAAAGAAAAGAAATATAGCCCAAGTAGAGGGACCAAATGTGTCAAAAGGACAAATATTTGAAAAAGTTGGTGTAAAAATGGGAATGGCCCCCCACTTCACGTACAACACGATATCTTCGGATATTTTTAGAGAGAGAAAGGCAGAGCTTGGGTTTTGAAGAAGAACAAAGACGAAAAGTTCGAAGTTCTGGTAAGAATTCGTGAGTTTATGATGTTCTTAACTGGTTTTGTCCTTGGTTATATCTTATGTATGTTGTATGTGTTTGTGTACACCTTGAATTTCTATTTTAACGCAAGGAAAAGAACAGTAAATAGAAAGAAAGAAATTGGGTCACAAGTGTTGGGGAATAAAGTGTACAAGTACAAAACCTTATATTTTAAGGATTCAGGTGCATGGTCGCCCATATAAAAGCATAAAGCTTGTGTTTTACTCGAGGAAGAAAAGAAAAGAGACAGATCCCCCGTTTCTATAGATAGAAATAGGAAGAATCAGCTGCTACAAATGTTGTTTGGTTTTTTTGGTATTCATAGCTGAATCGAATTTTGTTCTTGAACTGGAAGAGTGTTTGACAGGATCATGATCACAAGTTTGATGTATCAGATACAAAGCAGCGGAATACAAACACGAATTAGACAAATGTAGCAAGCAATCGATACTTGTAAGCATTAAGATCGCATACGGTTATAGGGAGAGAATATGTATTTCTGATTTCTAGGAATGTTTATAGATGTAGAATATTTCTAATCAAATCAATCATTCATTCCATTCAATTACTCATTCCCCCTCTTGTTACAATAGGTTGTCACTCCTTATATAGAGTGCAACAGTCACTGCTGTTATCACGGAAAGTGACAACTGGCAGATCCAATACAAAAATAACTAATTCTTAACAAACTACTGAAATGTTCACAACTACTGAGAACATATCAGCATGTTAAGTACAAAATATAAAACTACTGAAACTACAACGACTGAAGAACAAACTCTTCAGTCGTTTTACAAAACTACTGAAACATAAAATATAAAACTACTGATATCACAACTACTGAAGAAGTACTCTTCAGCAGTTGTGACAAACTACTGAGGCTTCAGTACTTGATCTTCAGACTTTGACCTTCAGGTGTTTCATCAGCTGATGACTTCAGTAGATATCATCAGCTGATGTCTTCAGTCTTTGTCTTCAGACTTTGTACATCAGTTGTTGATCTTCAGCACTTGTGAACTCTTCAGCTGTTGTACTTCAGTACTTGGTCTTTCAGCTTCAGCACTTGTGTTCTTCAGCTGTTGTACTTCAGCACTTTGGTTCTTCAGCTGTTAGGTCTTCAGCACTTGATCTTCAGCTGTTGAAGTCTTCAGCACTTGTCAAACTACTGATGAGGCTTTCAGCAGTTGTTGTGATACCGTGTGGGACTTAGAGGTTTTCTGATCTTGGCTCATTGGTTCTTTTGGTCCAACAAACTCCCCTGAACCAATGCAGCCAAAACCTCTAACTTATTTATACTCCCACTTATTGATGGCAAAATGTTGGTCTTTTTCCTTCTTGATCAGTAGAGAAGATGACCCATGTAGCTCCGGCCTGGGAAGAAATCTCAAATATTTGTTTGGCAGAGTATGAATGGGAACTCTGTTTTGGGGAACTGGACACAGAGTTGTTATCCCATTCATGAGATTTACTTCCCCATAATGAGTCTGTATGACTCACGAACATAGGCCTCAAGGAGAACAACTTGTTCCTCCTGAGAGAGTTCTTCTGCTCCTCCTTCGAAGAAGAACTCTGGACCATAGTACTCTGATAAGTACTTCATGGTCCTGCCATTTTTCAGCTCCACCGTAGTTACCTCCCTATATACAAATTCATCAGGATGGTTGCCTTCAAGGAGTAACTGGAGCTCATTCTTTTGGATGTCTTCAAGCTTTTATATAACAACCCCTTCTTAATCATCTTTTTTCTAGTAAGGCTTGAGGTGTCTTCTTTGCTTGGTGAGCTTTCTTGAATTCATCAATGATTTCCCAAGGTGAGACTACAACGGCCAACATGATGGTAGATTCTATTGTTTTTCGTACTGGCCGTTGTATCTGTGTGGGATAGTTCTTTTATGGATTCTAGAACTCACCCTGGGGTCTGGCCATACTCTCACTCTCTCCTTCTGATACTGAAAGGTGTGCCTGAGAGTGTACAGCCTTTGAGCATGCCCTTTCATGGCTTGAATAGATGATGACTGAGGAAATTCCTTGTCAACCATCTTCAACAGTTGCTCATCGTGCTGTTTCTGCTGTTCTTCTTCTTCTATCTTGACTCTGACCATTTCCCTTTGAGAGTCAGGTGTGATCATGGTTTGACTTCGGGGTTTTGGTAGCTTCAGAACAGCAGAGAGTGGCAGACTATCATCTTCATCCTCTTCTTCTTCTTCTTCTTCTCATCCTCAGCACCCTTCTCCTCCTTCGGGGTACATCACTGGATGATGGTGGTTGGTGAAGGAATTGGTTTTGAAGAATGAGGATGTTTGGATTTTGGCTTAGAGGTTGGTTGGGAGATTTGAGGGATAGGATCTGTTTGAGTGGGTGGAAGGGAAGTTGATCTAGCATCCTTGTAGTTAGCTTCGCCTTTGTGAGTTTAGCCATCTCTAACCTTTTACCAGCCCCAGCCTCATCAAGGGCTTCCACAATAATCCCTTTGTTGAATTGCTCAGACAGACAGATTCTGGTGGCTATAGCCAGAATGCTGTCCCTGGTCCATGCGCGGATCTCCATTAATGATCTTCCCAAGTATTTTGCAATAAAGCGGATCATTATTCCAACCTCTCTTTCTCAAGAGCATCATACCCTGCCCATCGGGTTTGTATCTCTGTACTTCTAACCTTCTGATCTCACTATCCAGTGTGGCTGTGTCAAACCCCTGCCTGAAGAGTTGTTCAATTATTTTATCCATGGAGCGGCTGTGTGTGGTGTCAGCTTCTTTGACCAGCTCCTCCAAGGATTTGTCTTCAGCAGTGTGATCATCAGCACTTCTCTTTCGCTTGTAAGTGAGCAGAGGTTGCTTTTCTTTTTCCTCCTCTTGGACTTGCTTCTCTTCCTTTTCCTCGGATCTTTTCCTCTTCCTTTCTTTCACTGCAGTACTCTCCCCCTTTTTGGTTGCATTGGAGGAAGGGTTGGTACCGCAGAAAGAGTCTTTTGGACAGCAGCATCAACCAAGGGCTGTAATGTTGAGGAAAGCCTCTCATCAAGGGCTTTGATCACTATATCAGTGATTATGGGGTGATGAGAGGAAGGGAATTTTGGAGTACAGCACCTATTTGCTCAGGAGGGTTCTTTCCTGAGAAGTAGGGCCTGAAGCAGAGGCAGGTGGTTGATTTTGGGGTGGCTCTGTGTTTGGGAAACCTTCAAGGGAAGGTGCCATCTGTGGGTGTATGAGGTGGCAGATGGACTTGCATCCTGAGACATCTTGGCCAGCAGCTCTTTTGTCTGCTAACCTCATCCTCTAGAATGGTGTTTTGAGCACTACATCATAGAAGAAGCTCAGGTCATCATCAGTTGATACTGAATCACCTGACCTCCTGCTTAGAGCAGGATTTACATGCACTGGGTGTAGACCAGTTGGTGCATGTGCCCCTTGTGCTTGGTACTGGGGACTTCCAGCCTCAGGACAATGTCCATCATCAGCTGTTGCCTCTAGGGAGGTCTTAGCAATGTTACCAGCCTCACTCTGGTCATGTGCTGAGTCAGAGGAGGTGGCAGCCTCACTAGATATTCTAAGCTCCTTGTCTACACTAGGAGATAGAATTGGGAAACCCCTGTGCTGTGGGTTCTCAGGTGCACTGTGTTCCTCCCCCTCAATGTAGAGGTATTCCCAGTAGTAAGTGGTTTCTGGGGAGGGGGGAGGAGTGCAATTGAGTCAGCTTGTGCAACTATTAAAGTTGGGCTGTGAGGGGCGGTTGTTTGGGGTAAGGGGTTAGAAGCAGTGTGCACCTGGGGTGGATGGTGCTCTTCAATGGCAATCTCCTCAAGTGAGTAAGATCCCAGATAAGTAGGTGCCCCTTGGGTTGCTGCAGGCTCCTGTTGAGAGGAAGCCTGAGCGGCTGTGGCTGGAAGAGTCATTGTATCCACTAGGGGGTTTGGACTAGTGGATATATCCTGCGTTTGTGTTGCAGGGGCATCCTCAGGGGACTCAATTCCCTGAGTAGCCATTTTGGGTTTCTTTTTGGTGGGTTTGGTGGGGACATTGGATTTGGAGGTGGTGGCTGTGGGTTCCAGCTGCGTGGGTTTTCGCAGCTTGGCAGCCAGTTTGAGTGTCCGGTCAGAGTTGTGCCGGGAGTATACTTCTGGCAGAACAGCCGTAGCAGGGACTCCCAAGCCAACAGTCCCTCAGCATTAAGCTGGTCTAAATAATGGCCATTATGAACCGTGGATAGAGTATCCAACGGTTGGCAGTAAGTTTTTGAGCCATATCTTTGAGCTCTGAAAATATTAATTCTGAAAAGTTTAGTGGTTGTTGCTCAAGGATAGAATACATTACCTGCTGCCATTTGGTGGACATTTGATCCCAAGACGACGTCTTAGGGGCCAAACATACATTGACCATGTGAAAAATCAGGCGCTCAGCGTCATTAAGTGTTTTCTTTCATGATGTGGTGGCACTGAGATCACCTTGATATCCATGCTGAGCAAATGATAGATCTATGGTGCCCTTCGGATATCCAGCAGGAGAAGTAGCATCACTCAGTTGAAGAATTTTACGGATTGTTGCAGGAGTAATGACTACTTCTTTGTTGTTGACGACTGACCGGAGGGATGTGTGTTGCTCTCTCAGTATTAACAGTAACGTTCATCCAAAATGGTTCAAGGATTCGGCATGTAAGACGGGGTTCAGAAGGAATGCCTTGTTGTATTGGGACTGAACCATAAGATCGATAGCAGTATCGAACTTAGTCCAGATCGGCGATTTTGTGAGGTAGGCAACACAGTTGTGTCGCGGTTTAATTTGCATAGACGCCATGGAGAAGAGGAAGTTTTGGAGAGGAACGTTAGGTTTGAAGAAGATGAAGCATGGAGAGCTCAGGTTAGGGGTATTTATAGGGTACGGGTAGGAAACGACTGATGTGGTGTTAGTCATCAGTAGTTTTAAACGACCGTTGACATGGTATTATCCTTTCAGACGTTGAAACAGCTGAAGTCGTGGTGTTAGGCATCAGTAGTTTAGAAAACTACTGAAGACCGTGGTTTTGACTTCAGATGATTGAAACAACTGAGGACATGGTGTTTGTCATCAGTAGTTATGAAACTACTGAAGACAGTGGTTTTGTCATCAGCTGTTGTAAACAACTGAAGACTTGGTATAGTCATCAGTAGTATAAAACTACTGAAGACGTGTTTTGCTTCAGTTGTTTAGAATGAAACAGCAGTTGTACAAACGACTGAGAGAGAAAGTTCTCTAGCTATTTTCGTCAATTCTTAGCTTTTCAGCTGTTTCAAACTGTCCTCAACACATTCATCAGTCTTTATGGCTGATTTCAGTTGTTTCATAGGACATCAGTACTTATCTGTTTTTACTGATTGCAGTAGTTATGACTGCATCAGTAGTTGTAACTACATCAGTAGTTAGAACAGATGAAGTACTTCAGTACTTGTGAGACATTTAGCCTTCAGTAGTTATAAAAACTACTGAGGTTAAAAGAGCTCATCAGTACTTATATGTGACATAGTACTCATGATCATCAGTATGAATTACTGAGATCATCAGTAGTTGTCACCTATTCTAGCTGCAGCATACCAAGCCTAACACCAGGTTTTGGAAAGTTGAACTATCCAAAGGCTTAGTAAAAATGTCTGCAAGCTCATCAGCACTAGGCACAAACTTAGGATCAATCAGACCTTTTTCAAAACAATCCCTTATAAAATGATGTCTGATCTCTATATGTTTGGTCCTAGAGTGCTGGACTGGATTTTTGACAATGCAAAGAGCTGAAGCACTATCCATTAACAATGGAGTCTTAGTCTCTGTAATGCCATAATCCAAAAGTTGGTTTTGAAGCCAGAGTACCTGAGATGTACAGCTTGCAGCAGCAATGTACTCTGCTTCCGCAGTGGATGTAGCAACTGAGGTCTGTTTCTTGCTCTGCCAAGAAATCAAGCAGTTGCCTAGGAATTGACATCCACCAGAAGTTGATTTCCTGGTCAACTTACACCCTGCATAGTCACTGTCAGAAAAAGCAACTAATTTACCAGAATGTCCGGTAGAATACCATAAACCTAGAGATGGAGTGCCTTGCATATCTAAAGATCCTCTTGACTGCAATCAGATGAGACTCTTTAGGTGCAGCCTGAAATCTAGCACAAACACATGTAGCAAACATAATATCTGGTCTAGAAGCTGTTAAATACATCAAGGACCCAATCATACATCTGTAAAGTGTTTCATCAACCACTTTACCTTTCTGATCTGAGTCCAGTTGTGTGGTGCTGCTCATGGGAGTAGAACAGGGCTTACAGTTTTGTAAATCAAACTTTTGCAAAAGATCTTTTGTATATTTGGATTGATGAATAAAATTCCATCAGCCTTTTGTTTGATTTGCAACCCCAGAAAGAACTGTAATTCTCCCATGGCACTCATTTCAAACTTCTGTTGCATCAACTTTGTAAAGGCATCACACAACTTTGGATCAAGGATGCAAAAATGATATCATCTACATAAATTTGAACAAGTAGATTATGCTGCCCAGCTTTCTTAATGAATAAAGTCTTGTCTATGGAGCCTCTAGTGAAATTGTTTTCCAGAAGAAAGTTTGATAATGTCTCATACCAGGCTCTGGGAGCTTGTTTTAACCCATAAAGAGCTTTATCAAGCTTATACACCCAATTAGGATGTTTATTGTCCTCAAAGCCTGGAGGTTGACATACATAAACCTCTTCTTTAACTTTCCATACAAAAATGCACTTTTGACATCCATTTGAAAGACTTTAAGGTTTTGATAAGCAGCATAAGCTAAAAACAATCGAATTGCTTCCAGTCTGGCTACAGGGGCAAAGGTTTCATCATAATCAATACTTCTTCTTGTGCAAACCCCTGAACAACCAGTCTGGCCTTGTTCTTAACAATAAGCCCATTTTCATCAGTTTTGTTCCTAAACACCCATTTAGTGCCTATTGCACACTTACCTGGAGGTAGAGGAACCAGTTCCCACACTTGCTGTTTCTTGAACTGAAGAAGCTCAAGCTGCATGGCATCAACCCATCCATTGTCCTTTAAAGCAATGTGATAATTCTTTGGCTCTTGCTGACTGATGAAGAGAGCATAGAAGCAGAATTTGACAATTGACTTCTTGTTGATACTCCAGCAGTGATATCACCAATGATTTGAGACATAGGGTGATTCTTCAGATCTTGATACACAATGAGATCTGTGCAAGTGTTTGTAGCCGGTTCAGCAGCAACAGATGGTGATGGTGAATCATTTCCTTGAAACCAATCAGTGGATGGTAATTCAAAGGAGTTGAATTCGAAGAAATCTCATCAGCATTTGTTGTGGATGGTGCTACTGGCGCTACAGGAACATCAGGTCTAGTTGAGTCAGGCAGCTGATCACTAAACCTGAAGAGGTGAGTACTGCAATCATCATCATCAGCAGTACCACCAGGTGGTGAACTGTTGACAGGAGCAACAGCAGGAGTTTGATAAGGAACATATTGCAGTATGTCCAAATCAAATAACTCCACAGGACTTTGTGGAATCTTGTCCTTGGAGATTCATTAAACTTAACATGTAGAGTTTCTTCAACCATCTTTGTTCTGCAGTTGAAGACTCTGTATGCCTTGCAAGTAGATGAATAACCAACAAAGTATCCTGCATCCACCTTAGGATCAAATTTGTGGAGTTGATCCTTTGTGTTGAGAATAAAACAGGGACACCCAAATGCTTTGAAAAATGAAATCAGAGGAGCCAAATGATGGAGAACTTCATATGGAGTCTTCATCAACCTCTGATTTACTAAAACTCTATTTTGCACATAACAAGCTGTGTTGACAGCTTCGGCCCAAAAGGTCAATGGCAAACCTGAGTCAGCCAGCATGGACCTTGCAGCTTCAATGAGAGTCCTGTTCTTTCTCTCCACTACTCCATTTTGTTCTGGAGTCCTTGGAATGCTGAACTGCCTTTTGATTCCCTTTGAAAGATAGAAGTCATCAAGTGTATGATTTCTGAACTCAGTTCCATTATCACTCCTAATACACTTGACTGGAAGGGAATACTGCTTCTCAATGTACAGCACAAAGTGGATAATCTTCTGAGCAGCCTCATCCTTTGAATGTAGAAAGAAAGTCCATACAAATCTGGAGTAATCATCCACAATTACCAGACAGTATTTCTTCTTTGCCATGCTCATTACTCTCACAGGACCAAATAGATCCATATGCAGTAATTGCAAGCAGGCAGTGGACTTGGACACTTCAATAGGAGGAAATGAGACCTTGTGCTGTTTTCCTTTTAAACAAGCAGTGCATGTTTCATCACAGTGGAACTCCTTTATTGGTAAGCCTCTGACTAAACTATTGTGGCTAAGCTGATTCATGTTTTTGAGATTACATGACCAAGCCTCCTGTGCCACAGTTTAGATTCTTGAAAAGAGGCTTTGGAAAATAGGCAAGGATTGCCTTTGAGATCTATCTTCTTAGAGAGATCTAAGGCATACACTCTTCCTGTCCTGTTGGCTTTCAGGAGAGTGTGATCATCCAACACCTTGTCAATCAAGTGCAAAACTTTGGATGACAGAATCCTACAGTTTTGACTTGTGAAAAGGGCAACATGGCCTTTATCACACATTTGACTGACACTCAAGAGGTTGTACTTGAGATTTTCCACATGATTAACATCATCAAATTTGATTTCTCCATTGGAGACAAAGCCCTTACCGATGATGTAACCCCTAGCATCATTGCCAAAAGAGACAAATCCCTTCTTTCCTTGAGAGTAGTCATGAAGAAGAGAGATGTTCCCAGTCATGTGCATAGATCCCCCACTGTCTACATACCAGATGCTACTTTGGCATGTTGAAGAACCCTGCAATAATAAACAATCAGTTAGTTTTAGAGACCCAAACCTTTTTGGTTTTGGGCCTGGTCTCATCAATAGATGGTAAACTAACATGTTTATTTGTAACAACAGCCTGAGAAGAAGAAGATGGTGTAGAAGAGGAGTCCTTTGGCTTAGACCTCCTTTTCTGTGGTTTCAACATAGGAGAATCTAGTTGGTTAACTCTACCCAACAGATGTTGTACCATCACCAGCTGTGTCTGATTTTGTGATAAAGCTTTCAGCTCATCAGACACATTGCTAGTGGAGTTAGATAAGGTCCTATGTTGCACCTTCTTCTTTTGAGCACCCTCAGCTGTCACCTGTTTAACTCCTTCCTTTTTGATTTCTTTAAGGACTTAAGGGTTACAGGATTTGATGTTGCTGATACAAATGTGGTCTCAAACTCAGTTTTCATTTTTACCATTTTCTCATTAATTTCTTCTTTTTGTTTGAGTTTGGAACCTCTTTTGTACCAACAATCATCTGTAAGATGATTGAACAAACCACATACTTCACATGGTTTCTTCTTCATCTTAGGTTGATCATCAACTAAAGATGGTGAAGCAACAGAAGACTTGTTCTTCAATGCTTTGGAAGCATTGGTTGCTTTCTTGACACCTCTTTAGTAGTCTTCAAACTCTTTCTACTGCCAGTTTTCTTCTCTTCAGTACTGACAGCAGTTGAAGTTTGAACTTCAGTGTTAAATCCTGCTCTCCAGTCCTTTCAGGACCTTCAGGATTAACTCCTGAGTTGATCAACTTATTGATCATGTGAATGTCAGCATTTGGACCATCAACATCAGCTGATAGGTTCAAAGAGGACTTGATGCTGACTGCTACTTCTGATTGTGCTGTATCAGAAGGTAGATCACATGAGTGATGGATTGGTTATCACTCTCACCATCAGATTCTACCTCTGCTCTTGGGGTAAAATCTGTAGGTGGAGCAGTGTGATTGTAACCAATTCCAAACTTCACATTTGAAGCAGATTGCTTACTAAGAAGCATTTCAAAACCTTTGCATGATTGTACCCATCTATCACACACTCGACCTGGGTAACTGCAAGGGTTTCTTTGAGATCTTTGTACTTCTCTAGAAGTACATCTTCTCTAGCCTTATCATCAATTATTTGGCAATTCAGTTTATACCTCATCATTTTTATCTTTGAGCACAAACTCAAACTCAGCTTTGTTTTTGGAAATTATTTGTTCTAGCTCAATGTTCTTATTAATTAAAGCTACATTTGCTTCTCTAATGGAAGCAAATGCTGCTATGCATTGTTCAGAACATAATTTGGCTTTTGCCTCAGAGGATACCTGTGATACCTGAGGTGTAGAGGCATTGGAAGATGAAGTATCAGCAGACTCCAAAGCCATAAGAGCTAGATTCCAAAGGACTGTCACCACCATGTTGACCAGCACCTGAGAACAGTTGATCATGACCAGACAAGTCATCTGGTAAACTGCTCCAGTCAACAACTCCTGGGGTGAAGAAGCTGTGTTGTTGAGATGAAGGTTGTTGATGAGATAGGGAAGGCTGAGGTTCTGGTAATGCATGAGGTTGTGGTGTCATAGGAACTTGAACTTGATTTGACTGTGGCATGTAATAACAAGGGTACTGATATGGCATTTGACCCTGAGGAACAAAATATGCCGGAGATTGTTGTTGAGGATGATGACTAGATGTGACAGGATGTTGCCCTCTGTGTTTTTGACTATTGCCAGGAAAAGTCACAAAGGGTGCAGTAGAGTTAGATCTAGTTGATCTACACTCTCTTGCAAAGTGTCCAAGCCGTTGGCATTTGTGACACCTCAACTTGCTCTTGTCAAAACCAACTTTGGTTTTGCCAGAGAGTCCTGGGAATTTTCTTCCAGTTCTTTTGTAGAACTTCTGAGATCTGATATTTATCAAGGCCATTTGGCTCAAAATATCCATCTCTTCTAAGTCATCATCAGCAATCCCCTTGAGATCATCCATAATGAAACATAGATTGTCATTATTACACCCAGTAAACTGACCATCAACACTTACAAATGCAGAATCAGAAGTGCTTGAAGAGAAATTAATATGCTCATCATACTGGCATTCAGATGAAGCATATTCTGACTCATGACCCACCAAGGCAGTGTTGCCTTGTATAAAGTCTTCAGTGAGCTTTCCAGATGAAGACAGCTTTCTCTTCTGTTCTATCTCTCTCTCAAAAGTGAGCAATTTCCCATGGAGTTGGGTGAGAGATAGTTTGTCCAAACTTGCACTGGAGCGTAGGACAATAGTATATGTCCCATCTCTCAGGCAGTGATCTGAGAAATCTGTTATTCATCTGAATATTGGTGTATTCAAGTTTGACCATTTTTAGTTCAGAGATCAAACAAGAAAACCGCTCATATTGTTGAGTCAGTGTCTCACCCTTTCTATGAGAGAATGTCTCATATTGTTGGGCAAGAATTTCTCTATTATTTGCCAAGACCTCATCTGTTCCTCCAAATTGTTCTTTCAAAGCAATCCAGAGGTCATGGGCAGTTTCATGATGCATTAGCCCAGAATAGATTTCATTGGGCAATGCCATGGCCAGAATTCCATGGGCTTTTGCATCAATCTCAAGCACTTCTTATCCTCATCTGAGTATTGCTCCCTCCTCTTCGGAACCATTTGATTGGTTTCCGGGTTATTCACCATAGGCTTGTGTGGACCATGTACCACTGATGTCCAACACCCTGCGCTGTTAACAGACAGGTGATGGAGCATACGTCTTTGCCATATGTTATACTCATTCCTAACCAGCATAGGAGGCTTGGTTGAGGAACCAGTATTGTGAGGATCATTGGAGGGAGTGGTCATTTTCAGTTCAAAAACAGTTTAGTTCAAGTTTTAAAAAGTTTTAGACAAACCACAAACAAACTCAATGAGAACCAAGAAAAAGATCTCAGGATGAATGAGCAGAAATACAGAAAATTCAATCTCTATAACCGTTTCTTGCAAAAACAAAAGCTAATTCAATCAAACTTGGATCTTGAATAGCAGTTTCAATGATCAATTATTAGATCGATCAATGATTAACCTGCTCTGATACCATTTGACAGGATCAGTGATCACAAGTTTGATGTATCAGAATACAAAGCAGCGGAATACAACAAGAATTAGACAAATTGTAGCAAGCAATCGATACTTGTAAGCATTAAGATCGCATACGGTTATAGGGAGAGATATGTATTTCTGATTTCTAGGAATGTTTATAGATGTAGAATATTTCTAATCAAATCAATCATTCATTCCATTCAATTACTCATTCCCTCCCTCTTGTTACAATAGGTTGTCACTCCTTATATAGAGTGCAACAGTCACTGCTGTTATCACGGAAAGTGACAACTGGCAGATCCAATACAAAAATAACTAATTCTTAACAAACTACTGAAATGTTCACAACTACTGAGAACATATCAGCATGTTAAGTACAAAATATAAAACTACTGAAACTACAACGACTGAAGAACAAGCTCTTCAGTCGTTTTACAAAACTACTGAAACATAAAAATATGAACTACTGATATCACAACTACTGAAGAAGTACTCTTCAGCAGTTGTGACAAACTACTGAGGCTTCAGTACTTGATCTTCAGACTTTGACCTTCAGGTGTTTCATCAGCTGATGACTTCAGTAGATCATCAGCTGATGTCTTCAGTCTTTGTCTTCAGACTTTGTACATCAGTTGTTGATCTTCAGCACTTGTGAACTCTTCAGCTGTTGTACTTCAGTACTTTGGTCTTTCAGCTTCAGCACTTGTGTTCTTCAGCTGTTGTACTTCAGCACTTTGGTTCTTCAGCTGTTAAGGTCTTCAGCACTTGATCTTCACTGTTGAAGTCTTCAGCATTTGTCAAACTACTGATGAGGCTTTCAGCAGTTGTTGTGATACCGTGTGGGACTTAGAGGTTTTCTGATCTTGGCTCATTGGTTCTTTTGGTCCAACAGTGTTGCTCAAAGGCTGCTCAAAGGCTGCTCAAGGTGAGTTTCTAGAACCCCTCTTTTACTGATTTTCACTTGTTTGGGACTATTATGCATACTAAGTAAACATTTTGAAAGTAACCATGGGTCTATAGCTTTATGTTCGAAAGATGTATGTATGTATGTATGTATGTTATAGTGTTGATTATGGGTTAGTGATGATGATTAGCATGCTTAGGTGCCTTAATACGTTAGATCTGTGCTTGGGTATCATTAGAATGATAATCGGGTGATGTTGGTAGCATAGAAAATATTTCAGAACAGTGGCCCATGCGTCTAAGTGTTGGCCATGCGTCCAAGTGTTGCCCATGCGCCTAAATAGTGCCATGCACCCAAAGTGATTGAAACGGCTAAGTGTTGATGTGCCTAAATAGGTTCCATGCGCCTGCATCGTGGCAAAGCGCCTGAACAGGGCAGAAGCCCAAATAGTGCTCATGCGCCCAGACTGTTTTACACTTAGAATTTTTATGCTCATGCACCTGGAAGGTCCATACGCCCAACTTGGATGAGGTTTCTAAGTGGTTTTTAAGGGATAAAATGGGGAGATAGGCCTGGTTATGATGTGATGGCATATGTTTGATGTGTATTATGCATGTATGATGTGCCTGTATTGGTGATGGTGTATGTTTATGATTATGTATGTTCCTTATTATGTATGTATGTCTTCCCTTGGCTTTGTGTTGAACGTTAATAAATGTAATGAAAAGTATTATGTAATGTAAAGTGGAAGATAATCAAAGAGGAACATAATGATAGAATGCATGCATTAATAAAAGAGAAATTATAGAAAGGCTTGCAAGCAATATGTATAAAGGTGCACGGCTCTAAATGCCTTAAGCTTACCACGTGAGGTTTCGCAAATCCTAAAGTGTGCACGCAAGGGTTCCAGTCTTTGTGACTATTTAAGCACGCCCCATGCTTTGCCTAAATGCCTTAAGCTCTACCACTTGAAGTAATCCGAGCTTTGGAGTCCAAGCATGGGGTCGTGCCTCTTTAAGCACGCCCCCATGCTTTGCCAGAAACACACCCCCGTGCTAAATTAACACACCCCCGTGTTTGGACATCTGACAAGGATAAAAGTGTTTTCCCTAAAAGTAGACACGGGGCCGTGCCTTTTAGGCACGGGTCATGTCCCACCTCCAACACGGGGCCATGCCCCATTTAGCATGGGGTCGTGCCCGACACAACCTGCATGTACGAGCCGACCGACTTTCGTAAGCATTGTACTAGCACGGGGCGTGCCTTTTAGGCATGGGGCCGTGCTTAAAAACTCCAGAAAGCCTATAAATAGAAGCCTAAGTTCACTATTTTTGGCAAGCTTTGGTGGGAGATTTACTCTGCAGAACTCTCTCGGGAATCAAGACTTCAAGATCATTTGGAGGCTCGGGAGGTACATACAACACTTGAAGAAGCTCGAAATCATCTAAACATCATCCATTGTGGATTATCGGTTTGATTGTTCCATTTCACCGATGATTACATATCTATCTTCTTTTTTATATGTTGTTATGTTCAAGCTCATTATGAGCTAAACTGTTTTTATCATCCTAATTGGATGAAACTTATGTAATTTGTGATGAACTAATGGTGTGATAAATTATGTTAATGTTATGGTGGTCTTGGGAAAACTATTGATGGGTAGCATCTACATTTGAACGGGAAGTTATAAATTTATGGTTTGTGATTGTGATCGTCATACAAAGTTGAAAAACCGTATGATTAACTTTCATTCGTGAAACCGGTCTTCATAATAAATCCATGGCTAATGAACTAGAAATGGTTATTAGAAATCATATCACTTTAATTTTCTGATCATTTGCGGGTTCCCTTTTATTTGTTCGGAAACTTCAGTAATTGTTACGGTTTTCTAAAATTAATGGTATGTTAGGAAGGAACCTGATCAACTATCTTTTTGACATTAAGTTATGTTTTTAGAAATCATATGTCAAATAGGTCACAAAAGATTTACCTACATTACTAGGGCTTTGATCTAAGCAGTAAAACTCAGCCTGACAGGATCAAGTCACTGCGGCAGCAAGATAGACGAGAAATCATGCCAGCTCATCTTTATAAACATTAACATAATTACATTAATCCATATCTTTAAATCACATCATCAATTCAAGCACGGGGCCGTGCCTCATCAAGCACGCCCCCGTGTCTCTGACAAATTTCTTCCCACGATCTCCGCTAACGACTCTTGAATGTTGCACGTCGAATTTAAGACGAATTCTGACAAGCACGGGGTCGTGCCTAACCAAGCACGCCCCCGTGTCCACTTTCCATGACCTGTATATAATACCTCACTTGTTCCATTCTTTCATCACACTCACTTCTGTTTATAAACATCTGAAAAATGAAAGAATCAAGTCACGGAAGTTCCAACCAGAATCCTGCGAAGAAACCACGTTCTAAAATACGAGAGCCAACGACCCAAGTATATTTCTTCAAGCTGTATGAACTAATCAAACAAACTGACTGAAATGAACCTCATTGCATCCTAACGCTTAGCTGAACTTATCCAAAAAGTTCAACAGATGAGCGAGGAACTCATTTCCATTAACTGGCAGCTTGCGGAATTGAGTAACCGCACTTCTCACTATCCCATCCTGAACCTTCCACATGAAATGTGTGGAGGTTTCTTTTAGAAGCATTCATGATGTGCTAAGTGCGCTGTTGCGCGTTAAAGAGTCTGGTTTTGCTGTTTCAGATTCTCGGCTTTTAACGTATCATGTAATCGTAGGACCTTAGGAAAACTAATTTTCATTTTGGCTTGTATTATTTAACTCTAGGACTATTTTCGTATCTTTTCTGATAATTTGAAAGTGGTAAAACTTAACCGGGAGAATTACATAACGCGCGAAACTGAAAAACAGAACAACAAAAGACTGAAACCAACCAACAACACATGAACACGGCCCCGTGCTCAAATAGGCACGCCCCCCTGTTCGACACAAAATGACACAAGCTGACATTTTCAGCCTTTTGTCTTGTTCCTCTTCAATTTTGCATGATAAATACCGACCTCAATTGCCAGCATAAGTCGTATCCACTCTCATTCCCATCATGTTTTCGATTTTTTCTTTCATCTTTTCAAGAGTTCTTTCAAGAGTGTTTGAACAAAAGGTTAGCATACTAATTCCTTTGATTATGGAAATAATTTACATGTAGTTAGGTGATTAGGTATCTAAACAACCGAAATCATAGCAATTATGTGTAAAGACTTGTTCTTAAACGTTTCATGGAATGATGAATACTTTCAACCTACTTGTTCATGTTTATTCTTGTAAGTAGATTAGTGTTAATTAGAATGTTTCATTAGTTATTAGTTTGTTCAGTTAGTTAATTAGTTTGTTTTCTTTTATTGTTAACAAGACTATCTTCATAATTCGTGGTGAAATATTTGTTAATCATGTTCAAGAGTTCCCAAGTGGTATTAAACATAAAATATATTTTTGGGTATCTTGAATTATTACAAATGATTAAAACGCTAAACGTACAAACTTTGATTTTTAAAGCAAGAAAATGTTAAACCAATGCTTAATCAATGATTTACAAACATAACCATGCGTGCTCGAGTCAAGATTCCATGCCTTATCATGTTTACCGCATCCCCACGTTTCACAAAATGCACCCCCATGTTAAACAATTTTTCCTTGGATGATAAATTTTAACTAATTTTTGAACATGATTTAAATCATTATGATGTTATGTCTTGAAAAACACATGATTTTCACTAACATCATGAACTGCTCAAGAAATTTGTTTTGTATAGATAACATATTTTTGAAATTTCAGGATCATGAATCATCCCTACTTACGTTTTGAAGCGAGCCGCGAGAGATGGTGTCATGAGAGACTTCAAAGGCTGCTACAAAGGGTCGAAAGACCCCATTTACAAGCAGATGAAGAAACACTAGCGGTAGTCAGACAACTAAAAAGATACAATACATTATTGGGTGTCCAATGGAAGTGTTTATTCTCATAAAATAGACCTTGCGTTTATGTACTAACTCTTGAATTTTTAGCATCTTTCAAATTTAGCATGAAAGACTCTGATCCTTGGGATAATAATGCAGTTTCATTCAGACTTGCTGGGCATTGGCACAAAACATCCATTGCCTTGTTCGGTGTCTATCTCGGGATCTACACGGAATAGGAAATGGAGGAGGAAGCAGTATCTGGAATGCCGGCATACGATACTTTCCCGGACGAGGAAAGTAAAGACGCGGAAAGTGGTGCAATGAGGAAAGAATTTTGGGAGCGGATTGGAATTGGAGGGTTCAATTCGAGTAAAACAAAGAGCAGTCAGATACGAGACCCGCTGTTGCCATACATTCATCGGTTACTTAGGCATTCCATAACAGCTCGTGGTCAAAGGGAGGGAGTTGTTAACTTGAGGGACTTGTTCATTTTATATTGTATGGTTAATCAGTTGCCATGTAATATTGGGTATTTGTTTTGTAATCTTTTTGCCAGGAATGTAATTGCAGGTGCTCCAACACCTATGTTTGGAGGAAGCTGGATTTTGAATTTATATGAAAGCTATGGTTATAACACTGAGGGAATTGAAGGAGTGATGCCGGGACTGTTAGACTTGAGCATTTGCACAAGTATGTACATGGTGACAAGCTTACCAAATGGCAGCCAAGATTCATGGATAAGAAGGACAAATCTAGGATCCGGCCGACCCCATTGAAATAATTATGGATCTCGACATGCCAATACAGCCGAAAGGAGCCGGAGCTGGATCTTCAAGTTCACATACAAGGGAATTCCCGACCATGTTAGACCTTTACGAGTCAATACAAACAACCAACGACCATGCAAGGCGATCATTTGAATATGCCCAACAAGCCTTCAACTGAGTCGAAAGTCTGCACTCCCGGGCCGATGACCTCAGCAACGAAGTCAGGTACAGCAGGAACCGAATGTACCATGAGTGGGGGGATATTCCCCCACAAGCCCTTGAAAACCGTATCATTTTCAGGGACCCGGCACAGTTTTTTTTTGTGCCAATCTATCTTTTAATTTATGTCATTTTGTTTTTATTTTGTGTGTTTAGGACTTTAACGCTTTTAATAAATTGGTGATATTTCAGGTGATACTGAGGATTCTAGCAACACGAGGCCAACCAAACACAACTGAAAATTTCATCATTTTTAGGGGAGTTATTCATTACCCTTTCTCGATCTTGATTTTGTTAATCATTTGAGGACATTGTGATTTTAAGTGTGGAGATGGGAGTAATGCATTTGACTTTGATAAAAAGTTGCAAATTTAAAACTTTTAAGAAAAGATCACTTACCAAGTAATTTTTGTGACAAGAAGCCAAAAATAAAATTTTTGATAAACCAAATTATAAATATACATTTTCGGGAAATAAAGAAGTAAACTCATGACGTGCAAATAAAATTGAAAATGTTTTTTGTGATATCCTTAAAAGCGATAATCTAATCTAGTAAAATATTTAATGATGTAAAATAAAGCACTTGTACCCAATTCCATCCATATGTGAGTTTATTTTTGAGCCTTAAACAGCTTTTGCAAAATTGCAATTCTACTTTCATTCTGGATTTAATTGAGGGTGACATATGATACGTGTAATTAGAAATTGCTTTGGGTATGCATTTCAAGACCTTAATTAGTATTTGTTGCATAAAAATGAGTTAGGCACTAGGAAACATTAACCATTCAGCCCCAACCATTATCTTTAATTTTCCTTACCCGAACGTCAACCATAGTGAGCACCGTTGAGCTTAAACGTTTTTATCTTTAAATCACCGAGCCACGAAGTCACTTAACCAAAAGCCTTCTACAAAACACGTTTTCATTAAAGACCCGCTTTTGGCTTGTTAAAAAAAATTTGGTCTTTTACTGGCAGACCTTAAAGAACTGGAATGCATTCTTTTGATATCAATTTGCTTTGCTGCCTTTATCACGCAAAACCGGGACTTCCCTCGGAAATCCGCGAAAAAATTTTCAATCTCACGTTTGACGCAAGAAAGAAATGGCGAAAAAAGGAACAAGTTCCACCATTTTGTGGAATTTCAAAAAATGCTAAAAAGAGACGGGCAAAAAGATATGAAAGATGCCCGAATTGTGGAAATTGGTCTCATAATGGAAAATGCAAAAAGAATCAAACTGAATCTCAATACGAATACACAGAACTAATCCGATTGGGTGCTATTAGGCTTCAAGCCGAACGATCCTTGAGAAAGGAAAGTTTTGTGTATCTTCGGGTAAAAGATGAAGTACGATTCTTGAAAGCAAAATACGGTCTTGACAATCTAACCTTAAACGAGTACTCAAGCTAGCATATCCCTTCTAGCTTGAAGTATTTTATAGGGAACCTTTATTGCTTTCTTTGTAGTTTATGTTAGAAAATAAGCCAAGACCATCGTCTTTAGCAATTAACCACTTTTTTCCAAATATTCCATACCCAAGCCCGAGCCAAATTACAACACATCAAAGACCTAATGATTTATGAAAGTAAATATCTAAGTAGGTGGAGATTCGATCCCTTAACGAGCATATGATTTCACATGTATTCATACTAAGCAATTGAGTGTATTAGTCATATTTAATCTTGATTATGACTCCATATATTGAGCCGAGTGTGAGTGCACCTTGTGAGAAGTGTGGATTTTGCATGATTATAATCTTTACTAACCTATTGCTTGCTAGGATATCATTTTACATATGCTTAGAATATTTATATTTGGATGAAAATAATGTTTACTTGCGTATTTCTCGAAACACATGTTTATCATTTGTTTTATTTGGTTTTTGGTTGATTTGTCATTGTAAGTGATTTTTGCTTGAGGACAAGCAAAGTTCAAGTGTGGCGATGTTTGATGTGCTCCAAATTATACATACAAATCCTATGAAAAGCACATCAATTACTCCTTAATATCTTCCTTAAAATGATGAAAATTTACTTAAAAGTCTTAAATTGTGTTTTCAGGTGTTTACAAGGGCAAGATGAACAAAAGAAGCATATTTAGCAAGAATTTGAAGTAATCCGAGCTTTGGAGTCCAAGCATGGGGTCGTGCCTCTTTAAGCACGCTCCCATGCTTTGCCAGAAACACAACCTCGTGCTAAATTAACACACCCCCATGTTTGGACATCTGACAAGGACAAAAGTACTGTTCCGTAAAAGTAGACATGGGGTCGTGCCCCATCTCCAACATGGGGCCGTGCCCCATTTAGCACGGGGTCGTGCCCGACACAACCTGCATGTACGAGCCGACCAACTTTCGTAAGCATTGTACTACCACGGGACCGTGCCTTTTGGGAACGGGCCGTGCTTAAACACTTCGGAAAGCCTCTAAGTAGAAGCCTAAGTTCACCATTTTTGGCATGCTTTGGTGGGAGAGTTATTCTGCAGAACTCTTTCGGGAATTAAGACTTCAAGATCATTTGGAGGCTCGGGAGGTGCATACAACACATGGAAGAAGCTCGGAATCGTCTAAACGTCATCCATTGTGGATTATCAGTTTGATTGTTCCATTTCACCGATGATTACATATTTATCTTCTTTGTTATATGTTGTTATGTTCAAGCTCATTATGAGCTAAACTCTTTTTATCATTCTAATCGGATGAAACTTATGTAATTTGTGATGACTTAATGATGTGATAAATATTATGTTAATGTTATGGTGGTCTTAGGAAAACTATTGATAGGTAGCATCTACATTTGAACGGGAAGTTATAAATTTATGGTTTGTGATTGTGATCGTCATACAAAGTTGAAAAACCATATGATTAACATTCATTCGCAAAACTGATCTTCATGATAAATCCATGGCTAATGAACTAGAAATGGTTATTAGAAATCATATCACTTTCTGATCATTTACGGGTTCCCTTTTATTTGTTCGGAAAATTCAGTAATTGTTACGGTTTTCTAAAATTAATGGTATGTTAGGAAGGAACCTGATCAACTCTTTTTTTGACATTAAGTTATGTTTTCAGAAATTGTATGTCAAATAGGTCATAAAAGATTTACCTATATTACTAGGGCTTTGATCTGAGCAGTAAAACTCAGCCTGACAGGATCAAGTCACTACGGCAGCAAGATAGACGAGAAATCGTGCCAGCTCATCTTTATAAACATTAACATAATTACATTAATCCATATATTTAAATCACACCACCAATTCATCATGGTTACATAAGTGGAATCTAATTAGGATGATAACTTTTATTCCGTGGTTTTAAATCCAAACGCTTCAAATCTTAGTTTTCTTCCTTTCTATTATTGTTTATTTTTTAATCCTAAAAATCTTTCTAATACAAATTATCATTTTCTTTAACAAAAACCAAATCCGATAGTCAAACATCAAGTTTGTTGAGTAGGCTAGGTGTGTCCACGGATTGATACTCGGTTCTTACCAACACTATATTACCACACGACAGGTACACTGCCTTTTGTGTGTGTGATTTAGTATTACTAATAACCAATTAAAACTGAATCTGTCTGATAAATCTTTATCAAAATATATATGCCATCCACACCCATCACTGATCTTTAGTGTTATTACCCATTTCGGTGGGGGGTTGTTACCCATTTCGGTGGGGGTGTTGTTACTCATTTCGGTGGGGGTGTTATTACCCATTTCGGTGGGGGGTTGTTACCCATTTTGATGGGGGTGTTGTTACCATTTCGGTGGGGGTGTTGTTACCCATTTCGATGGGGGTGTTGTTACCCATTTCGGTGGGGGTGTTGTTACCCATTTCGGTGGGGGTGTTGTTACCCATTTCGGTGGGGGGTTGTTACCCATTTCGATGGGGGTTGTTACCCATTTCGGTGGGGGTGTTGTTACCCATTTCGATGGGGGTGTTGTTACCCATAATGTTGGGGTGAAATATATGATGGTTACCCGAGTTACGTATAACTTCGAGGGTGTGGCATAAGGCCAAGCATAGGTATGAGGTGAGCGAGTTTGTGTTGCAACAGACTCGGATAGAGTTCGATCCTTGTGATTGACTCATATGGGATCTTTGTCACGTATCCCGGTGCTATGTTAGTCTTCAGACATGAGTCGGGGGTTTGTGAGCAGGCCCCGACACAACATCAGCTTTAAAGCATGAGTCGGGGATATTGCATGAGACAAGATTCGAGTAATAAAGAGTAATGAACAGAAGATATGTATGAAAGAACGAAGTATGAAATGAACGTTAATGAATTATCATAATAATGTATCGAACATGATCCTTGTCATTCGACCTCAGTAATCGTGGCTGAGTGCCATGAAGAGGGTAAAGTCTGACCGGATCTAGAAAGAGAAGTGAACGATAATGTAATACGTTGAATGAATGAAGTTAACGAACGTAATGATGAAGATAATAATGATATTATCTGTATGTACGTATGATGTATGATCACGAACGATTGTAAAGTATAGTATGATTTTGAAAGAAAGTAAAGAACGGTTTTAACGAAAGTAAAGTATTTTATTATTGTCGGACCAAAAGAACCAATGAGCCGGATCAGAAAAACCTCTAAGCCCCACAGACATCACAACAATTGCTAAAGACTTGATCAGCTGTTTCATAAAGTCTGAAGAGCAACAGCTGAAGTACAAGTACTGAAGACGTCAACAGCTGAAAATCTAAAGTACTGAAGAACAACAGCTGAAGATCAAAGTCTGAAGATCAACAGCTGAAGATCTAAAGTACTGAAGAACACAGCTGATGACAACAGCTGAAGTTCAAGTACAAGTACTGAAGCCTTCAGAGTTTGTTACAACAGCTGAAGAAGCATTCTTCAGTTTTTGTGATGGTTTCCTTTCGGTAGTTTTCTTTTTGTTTTAGTATTTGTAAAACGACTGAAGAGCATGTTCTTCAGTCGTTGTAGTTTCAGTAGTTTCTTTTCAGTAGTTGTAGTAATAGTTAACACTTAGCATTTTTGTAAGAAGATGTCAGCTGTTTGACATCTTCAGTAGTTGTGTTAACTATCAGTAGTTTGAATAAATTCTATTAGATGTCACTATCAAGTGACATCAGCAGACGTCACATCTTCTATATAAGAGATGTTGACCTAATTGTATATGTTCTGTTACCACGAAAGCGAATATTGAATGAAATATATTTTGCAGAATTCTCTTTGTCTATAACCGTTTGTTCTTACTTCGAATATCTTTTGTGTTCTTGTGAATTTGCTAATTCATTGTTTGTTCTCCGCTGCTATACTCTCAAATCAATCAAACGTAGATCACTGATCCAAACAAATGGTATCAGAGTAGGTTAATCATTGATCGATCTAACAGTTGATCATTAAAACTGCTATTTGATGTCTATGTTTGATTGAATTAGCTTATTTGCAAAAACTGGTTATAGATTATTGAATTTCTGCCGCTTTCGTTTATTCATTTTGAGATCTCTCTTGGTTCAATTTTGTTTGTTGTGTTTTTGTTCTAAATTGTTATAGCTTAATTCAATTTGGTTGAATCTGAGATGACTACTCCTTCTAATGACCCTCACAATACCGGTTCTTCAACCAAGCCTCCGATGCTGGTTAGGACTGAGTATAACATATGGCAACGAAGGATGCTTCATCACCTATCTGTTAACAGTTCAGGTTGTTGGACATCTGTAGTACATGGACCACATAAGCCTATGGTGGACAATCCGGAAACCAATCAATGGTTCCGAAGAAGAAGGAACAATACTCAGATGAAGATCGGAAACTGTTTGAGACTGATGCGAAAGCCCATGGAATTCTGGCCATGGCACTGCCGAATGAAACCTATTCAGGGCTTATGCATCATGAAACTGCTCATGACCTCTGGAATGCACTGAAGGAACAATTCGATGGAACTGATGAGGTCTTAGCAAACAACAGAGAAATCCTCGCCCAACAATATGAGACATTCTCTCATAGAAAGGGTGAGACACTGACTCAGCTGTTTGAGCGTTTTTCCTGTTTGATCTCTGAGTTGAAAATGGTGAAACAGGAATACACCAACAGCCAGATGAATAACAGATTCCTCAGATCACTGCCTGAGAGATGGGACACGTACACTATTGTCCTACGCTCTAGTGCAAATCTGGATAGCCTATCTCTCACCCAACTTCATGGGAAATTGCTTACATTCGAAAGACAGATAGAGCAGAAAAGGTAACTGTCATCATCAGGAAAGCTCACTGATGACTTTGTACCAGGGAACACTGCCTTGGTTGGTCATGAGTCAGAATATGCTGCATCTGAAAGCAATTATGATGAGCATATTGATTTCTCTTCAACCAATTCTGATCATGCATTTGTTGGTATTGATAGTCATTCTAGCAGTAATAGTGACAATCTATGCTTCATCATGGATGATCTGAAGGGAATTGCTGATGATGATTTAGAAGAGATGGATATTCTAAGCCAAATGTAGCTTTAATTAACAAGAACATTGAGCTAGAACAAACAATTTCCAAAAGAAAAGCTGAATTTGAGTCTGTGCTTAATGATAAGAATGGTGAGATTACAAACTTAAATGCCAAATCATAGATGATAAGGCTAGGGAAGAGGTACTTCTAGAGAAGTACAAAGACCTCAAAGAAACACTTTCAACTACCCAAGTAGAGTGTGATCGATGGGTAAATTCTTGCAAGGGTTTTGAAATGCTTCTTACTAAGCAATCTGCTTCCAATGTGAAGTTTGGCATTGGTTATAATCACACTGATCCTCCTACCGATTTTACTCCCAGAGCAGAGATAGAATCTGATGGAGAAAGCAATAATCAATCCTTTTCATCATGTGATCTACTATCTGATACAGCACCATCAGAGGTTGAAGTCAGCATTAAGTCCTCTCAGAACCTATCAGCTAATGTTGATGGTTCAAATGCTGACACTCACATGATCAAAAAGTTGATCACTCCAGGTGGTATTTCACAAAGTACTGAAAGTACTAAAGTGAATGTCGTAACACCTGGAAGACAAACCCAAACTATTGCATGTACTAAAGAGAAGAAAACTGCAAGTAGTAAGGGTGGGAAAACTACTGAAGAAGATATCAAGAAAGCGGGTACTAAAGGGAAGAAAACTGCTAGTACTGATAGCAAATTGCTGAAGAACAAGTCTTCAGTAGTTTCATCTTCTTCAGCAGATAATCAACTAAAGTTGAAAAAAAAGCCATGTGAAATATGTGGCTTATTCAATCATCTTACTGATGATTGCTGGTATAAAAAAGGCTCCAAACTCAAACATAATGAAAACATTAAGAAGAAAATGGATAAAATGAAAACTGAGTTTGAAATCAAATTTGTACCAGCAACATCAAAACCTGTAACCCCAAAATCCAAAATGAAATCCACAAAGAAAGGGGTTAAACAGGCAACAGCTGAGGTTGCTCAAAGAGAGATGGTACAACAGAGGAACCCATCTAACTCAAGCACTAATGTGTCTGATGAGCTGAAGGCTTTATCACAAAATTAGACACAACTTTTTATGATGGTTCAACATCTATTGGGGAGAGTCAACCAATTAGATGCTCCTGTGTTGAAACCACAGAGAAGAAAATCCATGCCAAAGGAATCTTCTTCTTCATCATCTCCATCCCCTCAGGCTGTTATTCGTAGCAAGTCTGTTAGTTTACCATCTGTTGATGTGAATAGACCCAAAACCAAAAAGGTTTGGGTCTCAAAAAATAACTAATTGTTTATGATTGCAAGGTACTTCAACATGACAAAGTAGCATCTGGTATGTAGACAGTGGGGGATCTATGCATATGACTGGGAACAGCTCTCTTCTTCATGACTACTCTCAAGGAAAGAAGGGGTTTGTTTCTTTTGGCAATGATGCTAGGGGTTACATCATTGGAAAAGGCTTTGTCTCCAATGGAGAAATAAAGTTTGATGATGTTAACCATGTGGAAAATCTCAAGTACAATCTCTTGAGTGTCAGTCAAATGTGTGATAAAGGCCATGTTGCTCTTCTCACCAGTCAGAACTACCGGATTCTGTCATCCAAAGTTCTGAATTTGATTGATAAGGTGTTGGATGATCACACTCTCCTGAGGGCCAACAGGACACGAAGAGTGTATGCCTTAGATCTTTCCAAGAAAATGAATATCAGAGGCCATCCTTGCCTATTTTCCAAAGCCTCTCCTCAGGAATCTAAACTGTGGCACAGAAGGCGGGGTCATGTTAATTTCAAAAACATGAATCAGCTGATCCACAATAGTTTAGTGAGAGGCTTACCAATAAAGGAGTTCCACTATGATGAAACCTGCACTGCTTGTTTAAAAGGAAAACAGCACAAAGTCTCATTCCCTCCTATTGAAGAGCCTAAGTCCACTGCCTGCTTGCAATTACTGCATATGGATCTATTTGGTCCTGTGAGAGTGATGAGCATGGCAAAGAAGAAATACTGTCTGGTAATTGTGGATGATTACTCCAGATTTGTATGGACTTTCTTTTTGTATTCAAAGGATGAGGTTGCTCAGAAGATTATCAACTTTGTGTTGTATGTTGAGAAGCAGTATTCCCTTCCAGTCAAGTGTATAAGGAGTGACAATGGAACTGAATTCAGAAACCATACACTTGATGAATTTTATTTTTCAAAGGGAATCAAAAGGCAGTTTAGCATCCCAAGGACTCCAAAACAAAATGGAGTCGTGGAGAGAAAGAACAGGACCCTAATTGAAGCTGCAAGGTCTATGTTGGCTGACTCTAGTTTGCTACTGACCTTTTGGGCTGAAGCTGTTAACACAGCTTGCTATGTGCAGAATAGAGCCTTAGTAAATCAAAGGTTGATGAAGACTTCATATGAAGTTCTACATCACTTGGCTCCTCTAGTTTCATTTTTCAGAGCATTTGGGTGTCCCTGTTTTATTCTCAACACAAAGGATCAACTCCAAAAATTTGATCCTAAGGTGGATGCAGGGTATTTTGTTGGTTATTCATCTACTTGCAAAGCATACAGAGTCTTCAACTGCAGAACAAAGATAGTTGAAGAGACTTTGCATGTGAAGTTTAATGAATCTCCAATGGACAAGATTCCACAAAACCCTGTGGAGTTGTTTGATTTGGACATACTGCAATATGTTCCTTCTCAACCTCCAGTTGTTGCAGACCATGTGGATAAATCATCTTCTGCAGCATGTATTCCACCTGGTGGTATTGATGATGATGATGATAATATCAATACTCACCTATCCAAGTTTAGTGACCAACTGCCTGAGTCTGCTAAACTTGATGTTCCTGTAGCTTCAGCAGTTCCATCCACAACAAATGCTGATGAGATCTCTGATTCCTCTACATCTTTTGAGTTACCATCAAATTCTTGGTTTCAAGAGTCTGTATCAACATCTGCTGCTGCTGAAGGTTCTACAAACACTTGCACAGATATCATTGTTTATCAAGAGCTGAAGAATCACCCAATGTCTCAAATCATTGGTGATATCAATGCTGGAGTTTCAACAAGAAGTCAATTGTCTAACTTCTGCTTCTATGCTCTCTTCATCAGTCAGCTAGAGCCAAAGAACTATCATATTGCTTTAAGAGACAATGGATGGGTTGAAGCCATGCAGCTTGAGCTACTTCAGTTCAAGAAACAGCAAGTGTGGGAACTGGTTCCTCTACCCCCAGGTAAGTGTGCAATAGGCACTAAATGGGTGTTTAGGAATAAAACTGATGAAAATGGGCTTAGTGTTAAGAACAAGGCTAGACTGGTTGTACAGGGGTTCTCACAAGAAGAAGGTATTGATTATGATGAAACCTTTGCCCCTGTAGCCAGACTAAAGGCAATTAGATTGTTCTTAGCCTATGCTGCATTCCACCATCTCAAAGTATTTCAAATGGATGTCAAAAGTGCATTTTTATATGGCAAAATAAAAGAAGAAGTTTATGTGTGTCAACCACCAGGTTTTGAGGATAATAAACATCCTTAATGGGTGTATAAACTTGATAAGGCTCTTTATGGGTTGAAACAAGCCCTAGAGCCTGGTATGAGACACTCTCCACTTTTCTTCTCAAGAATAATTTCACTAGAGGCTCCATAGATAAAACTTTGTTTATTAAGAAGGTGGATCAGCATAAGCTACTTGTTCAAATTTATGTTATTGATATCATTTTTGCATCCTCTGATCCCCAGTTGTGTGATGATTTTACCAAATTAATGAAAAAGAGGTTTGAAATGAGTGCAATGAGAGAATTACAGTTCTTTCTAGGCTTGCAAATCAAACAAAAGGATGATGGCACCTTTATTCATCAGTCCAAATATACAAAAGATCTTTTGAATAAGTTTGATTTACAAAATAGTAAGCCCTGTTCTACTCCCATGTGCAATACCACACAACTGGATGCGGATCAGAAAGGTAAAGCTGTTGATGAAACACTTTACAGATGTATGATTGGGTCCTTGATGTACTTAACAGCTTCTAGACCAGATATCATGTTTGCTACTTGTGTTTGTGCTAGATTTCAGGCTACTCCTAAAGAGTCTCATTTGATTGCAGTCAAGAGGATCTTTCGATATTTGCAAGGTACACAATCTCTAGGATTATGGTATTCCACTGGACACTCTTGCAAATTAGTTGCTTTTTCAGATAGTGAATATGCAGGGTGCAAGTTAACTAGAAAGTCAACTTCTGGTGGATTTCAATTCCTAGGCAACTGTTTGATTTCTTGGCAGAGTAAGAAACAAACATCTGTTGCTATATCCACTACTGAAGCAAAGTACATTGCAACTGCAAGTTATACTTCTCCGGTACTCTGACTTCAGAACCAACTTTTGGATTATGGCATTACAGAGACTAAGACTCCATTATTATGGATAGTGCTTCAGCTCTGTGCATTGTCAAAAATCCAGTCCAGCACTCTAGGACCAAACATATAGAAATCAAACATCATTTTATTCGGGATTGTTTTGAAAAAGGTCTGATTGATCCTAAGTTTGTGCCTAGTGCTGATGAGCTTGCAAACATTTTTACTAAGCCTTTGGATAGTTCAACTTTCCAAAACCTTGTGTTAAGGCTTGGTATGCTGCAGCTAGAATAGGTGATAACTACTGATGATCTCAGTAAATAAGTACTCATGATCATTAGTAAGCATATCACATATAAGTACTGATTCTGGTCAAACAACTGATAAAGTTACAACTACTGATGTAGATATAACTACTGATGTCAGTAAAATCAGATAAGTACTGATGTCCTATGAAACAACTGAAAACAGCAAAACGTCTGATGAGTAAGTGTTGAGGACAGTATGAAACAACTGAGAGGCTATGAATTAACGAAAACTACTGATGAGAACTTTCTCTTCAGTTGTTTCTACAACTGCTGTTTCATCCTAAACAACTGATGACAAAAACATGTCTTGAGTAGTTTCATAACTACTGATGACTAAAACTAAGTCATCAGCTATTTACAACAATTGATGACAAAATCATGTCTTCAGTAGTTTCATAACTACTGATGACTAAAACCAAGTTATCAGCTGTTTACAACACCTGAAGACAAAACCAAGGTTTCAGTAGTTTTATAACTACTGATGACTAAAACCAAGTCTTCAGTTGTTTTCAAACATCTGAAGTCAAAACCATGGTTTTTAGTTGTTTTATAACTACTCATGCCTACACCAAGACTTCAGTTGTTTCAACTTCTGAAAGGGTAATACCACGTCATCAGTTGTTTAAAACTACTGATGATTAACACCAAATCCTTCAGTCATTTTATGACCCGTCCCTATAAATACCTCTTATCTGATCCTTCAGAGCTTCATCCTTTCTAAACCTAACGTTCAAACCTCCAAAACTTCTCTCTCATTAATGGCGACCATGCAGCTCAAACCACGACATAACTGTGTAGCCTACCTCACCAAATCGCCTTTCTGGACAAAGTTCAATAACGCCATTGATCTAATTGTCCTGTCACCCTACAAAACGGCCTTCCTTCTAAATCCCACCATTCATGCCGAATCCCTTCACCAGTTTTGGACGAACGTCACCATTACCACTGGGGAGAACAACTCCGAGTCTCTCTAGTCGATCGTCAACAACCATCAAGTGGTCATCACTCCGGCAATCTTACGCCAAACCCTAAACCTGGATGATGCCACTTTTCCTGCTGGGTATCCAAAGGGCACAACTGATTTATCCTTTGCCCACCATGGATATCAGGGAAACCTTAGTGCCTCTACCATTTGAAGAAACATTTCCATCATGCAGAACGTCTTGTCTTTCACATGGTAAATGTTTGTTTAGCTTCTAAGACATCCTCGTGGGATCAAATGTCTACCAGATGGCAGCAGGTACTATTCTCTATCCTTGAGCGACAAGACTTAAACTTTCTGAAATCATTTTTCTTGAACTTAAGGATATGGCCTCAAAATCTATTTCTAACCGCTGGATATTATATCCTCGGTTCATTATGGCCATAATAGAGAATTAGCTGAAAGCTGAGGGACTTGTTAGCCTTGGACTCCCTGCAATGGCTGTATTGCCTGAAGTATACTCCCGGCACAACTCTGACCACACACTGAAACAGGCTGCCAAACTGCGAAAACCCACGCAGTTGGAACCCACAACCGCCACTTACAGAACTAGAGTCCCCTCCAAGCCAAAATCCAAAAAGCCAAAAACGGCTACTCAGGGAGATGAGTCCCCTGAGGATGCCCCTATACCACAACCGCAGGAAACACATACCGGTATTAACCCCCCAGTTGTGTCAAAGACTCAACCAACCACAGCCGCACAAGTATCCTCTCAAACGGATCCTGTTGCAACAAATATTGGGGAACCCACACTGCTGGAACCTATCTCACTTGAGAGGGTTACCATTGAAGCGCACCATTCACCCTGGGTGCAATCCGTTTCTACCCAATCACCACATGCAACCGCCCCCCAAAGTCCTAGATTAATTGTTGCACAAGTGCTGAGTCAGTTGCACTCCTCAGCCCCTCCCCAGATACCAATTACAACTGGGCATACCTCTACCATTGAGGGGGAGGATCAAAGTGCATCTGATAACCCACAGCATAAGGGTTACAATGTTCCATTTCCTAGTGTAGAAAAGGAGATTGGAATTTCTGGTGAGGCTGCCACTTATCCTGTTTCAGCATATGCTCAGGATGTAGTTGGTACCATTACTAAGACCTTACCAGAGGCAATTGCTGATGACGGACGTAGTCCTGAGGCAGGAAGTCCCTAGTTCCAAGACAAAGGGGCACATGCTACAACTGATCTACACTCAGTGCATGTTCATCCTGATTCTATCAGGAGGTCAGGTGATTCAGTACCCACTAATGATGACCTGGGCTTCTTTTATGATGTTTTAGCCCAAAACACCATCCTGGAAGAGGAGGTGAGCAGACTCAAAGAGCTGCTTGCCAAAACTTCTGAGGATCAAAGACCATCTGCCTCTCAAACCCCACAGATGGCACCTTCATCTGAAGGTCTCCTAAACACAGAGCCACTCCCAAATTTCAGCCACCTGCCTCTGCTTCTGGCACTATTTCTCAGGAACAGAACCCCCCTGAGCAAATAGCTGCTATCTTTCAAAACTCCTTACCTCTCATCACACCCATAATCACTGATATAGTGATCAAAACCTTGATGAGAGGCTTCCCACAATTATACAACCCTTGATAGAGGACGTTGTGAGCAAAAAGCTTTCTGACAATCAAACCCTTACAACCAATGCAACCAAAAAGGGGGACATTCAGTCAGTGAAAGCAAAAAGGAAGAGGAGTGCAGAGAAGAAAGAGAAGAAAAGAGACAGAAGTGGTAAATGAGGAGAGTGGTTGGAGAGACCGAAAAGGAGAAGGAGAAGGAAAAGGAAAATGCCTTGGAGCTAATGGTGAAAGAGGCTGATGCCGAACACAGCAGATCAATGGATAACATCATTGATCAGTTGTTTAGGCAAGGCCATGACACTGAACAACTTGACTCTGAAATCAGAAGATTAGAGATTAAAGAAATCCAATCTAGATGGGCAAGTTATGATGTGTTAGAAAGAGAAAGGCTAGAGATCATGATCAGATTTATAACGAAGTATCTTGGCAGATCATTGATCAAAATCAAGGCTTGGTCCAGGGACAGCATCTTGGCAATAACCACCAAGATCTGTTCATCTAAAGTATACACCAAAGGGCTTGTTATTGAAGCTTTGAATGAAGGTGTGGTGGGAGCAAGACTGAACTAGCCAAGCAATCTAAAGCCACACTCACCTCAAAAATGCTAGAACAGCCTGTCAACATTCCCACACCAAAACCACCAAACAACCACCCACTAAAACAATCCCTTACCCAAAACCACCAAAAACACAACCACCAAACCAACTCCCTCACCTTCAAAACAATAGCGATGATATACCCCAGAAGAAGAAGAGAATGGTATTGAGGCTAGAAGATGATGAAGAAGATGATGATGAAGATAGGCTACCACTCTCAGATGTTATACATTTGCCGAAGGCCACAAGTCAATCCCCAACAATTACTCCTGAAACTCAAAGGCAAATTGTGAAAGTAAACTAGAAGAAGAGAACTTCACAAACAACACGATGAATTGTTGAGGAGGGTTGACAAAGCTTATGCAGCCACATCTTCTATCATCAATGTTAGGATCTCAGCCCTTGGTTTAATCGATTGAACAGATATAGCAGCGGAATAGCTCAGAATTAGACAAATTCAAGCAAGAACATTCGATATAAAACGATAAAAGAATTTTTTATAGAGAGAGAAATATCCGACAAAAGGAATATTGTATTAAGATTGTCGGCCTCAAAGGCACGATTACAGGTGAGTCATCTTTCTTATAAAGGAAAGAATGACGTAGGCTGATGTCACCTGAAAGTGACATGTAACCGTTTATATAACTACTGATGTTTACAACTACTGAAGATGTCAACAACTGACATCTTCTTACAAATGTTCCTAAGTGTTAAACATCTTATTTACAACTACTGAAAAACATAATACTACTGACACTACAACAACTGAAGAACAACCTCTTCAGTTGTTTACAAGTACTGAAAAGAAAAGTAAACAAACTACTGAAGGAAAGAAAACTACTGAAGAAGAAAAACCATCACAACACTGAAGAAGCCCTCTTCAGCTGTTGTCATCAGCTGTTAACATCAGCTGATGTCTTCAGTACTTGAACATCAGACTTTGTCTTTCAGCTGTTGATCTTCATCTTTGTCTTCAGTACTTGTTGAAGTCTTCAGACTTTAGATCTTCAGCTGTTGTCTCAATCTTTGTCTTCAGTACTTCAGACGTACTTCAGCAGTTGTATTCTTCAGACTTTGTAGAACAGCTGATCAGGTCTTCTTCAGCTGTTGTGATGTCCTGTGGGACTTAGAGGTTTCTCTGATCAGGCTCATTGGTTCTTTTGGTCCAACAACTCCCCCTGAACCAATGCAGCCAAAACCTCTAAGTTATTGACGAGTCCCACTTATTTTGGCAGATAGATTGGTCTCTTTATCCTCTTGATCAGATGAGAAGTGACCCTTTTTCAGCACCGGCCTGGGAAGAAGTCTCTGATGATCTGTTTGGCATGATATGGTTGGGAGCTCTGTATTGGGGACTTGGACACGAGCTGTTGCCCCAACCATGAGATCTACTTCCCGTGTATCAGCCTATATGATCCCTGGTGTAAGCCCTTAAAAACATGATTTGCTCATCCATTGTCAGCACCTCGGGCACACCATCAAATAATCCTTCTCGGCCATACACTTCAGATATGTACTTGGCCTGTTTTCCATTCTTGAGCTCAACCGTGGTTATTTGTCTATAAGCAAACTCATCTGGATGAGTCCCTTCTAAGAGCAGGTTGAGCTCTTCTTGTTTGAAGTTTTCAAGTCGTTTGTAAACAATCCCTTCTTTATAATTTTGTTCTCTAACATCTTTTGAGGTGGTTGTTTGGCTTCATAGGCTTTCTTGAACTCTTCAACAATTTCCCAAGGGGACACTACAAGCACCACAGTGATGTCTTCGTCGACAACTCTCTTCACTTGCCCTTGTATCTTGAAGGATTTCTTTCTTGACAATCCGGGTGCCACCCTAGGATCAGGCCATATCCTTACTCTTTCCCTTTGGTATTGAAAGGTATTAGCAAGGGTGTACAATCTTAATACTTCTTTCTTCATGCTGATCATTGAAGAGGATGTAGCATATGCTTTGTCAATGCTTTTCAGCATTTCCTCATCATGTTTTTGCATCTGTTCCTCTTCAATCTTATCATTACATCATGCATTTGAGAAGCAGGAGTGATAGACAATGGTTTAGCCTTAGGCAAAGTAATAACTGCAGAGAGTGGCAGTCTGTCTTCATCCTCCTCTTCATCTTCATCAGGCCTCAGTACCTTCTTTTCTTTTGGCTAGGTACATACACTGGCAATGGGTTTTAGGGGTAAAGGCTTTGGTTTTGTGGGTTGGATGGTTGGTTTAGAGGGTAAAGGAGTTGTTTTAGTGGGTTGTGAAGATAGTGATTTTGAGGATTGAGGCTTTTCAGACTGTTTTAGCATTTTGGCTGTAAGGGAGGCTTTGGTAAATTTTGTCAGTTCTTTCGATTCCCAACACACAGCTTCATTCAGTACCTCAATCACTAAACCTTTGGAGTATTCTTCAGACGAACAAATCTTGGTGGTTATTGCCAAGATGTTGTCCCTGGTCCAGGCCCTTATTTCCATTAGAGATCTTCCCAAGTATTTAGCTATAATCTGATCATTATCTCCAGCCTTTCTCTTTCTAAGGCATCATAGCTAGCCCATCTTGAATTGATCTCCTCTGTTTCCATCCTTCTGATCTCGGAGTCTAGTTGTTTGATGTCAAAACCCTGCCTATACAACTGCTCAATGATTTTATCCATTGAACGGTTATGGTTGGCGTCAGCTTCTTTCACCATATCCTTCAGCTCCTTCTCCTTCTCAGACTCTCCTTTTCTCTTTTGATATGTGACATGAAAGTCTTTTTGACTTTCATTCACTTCAGCTCCCTTCACACTCTCCTTCTCCTTCTCAGTTACTTCTCTGATTCTTTCTCCTTCTCCCCATCTATCCTCTTCCTTTTTCCTTTAACTGACTGAGGGTTGAGCTGGTAGAGCAGTAGAAAGGGATTTAGTCACCAACTCCTCCACCAAGGGTTGTATTATTGTAGGAAGCCTCTCATCAATGGTTTTGATCACAATATCGGTGATCATGGGAGTAATGAGAGGGAGGGATGTTTGAAGGTTAGCAACTGATTGATCAGGATGGTTCTGTTCCTGAGAATCAGTGCCGAAAGCAGAGGCTGGTGGCTTGGAAGTATATATGGGCTCAGTGTGTAGGGACCTTCAGAAGAAGGTGCCATCTGTGGTGTATTGTGGTGGCAGATGGACTTGCATCCTGAGACATCTTGGCCAGCAGTTCTTTGAGTCTGCTAACCTCATCCTCTAGAATGGTGTTTTGAGCAACTACATCATAGAAGAAGCTCAGGTCATCATCAGTTGATACTGAATCACCTGACCTCCTGACAGAGTCAGAATGAACATGCCTTGAGTGTAGATCAAGTATAGCATGTGCCCCTTGTTCTCGGTACTGGGGACTTCCAGCCTCAGGACTATGTCCTTCATCAGCTGTTGCCATGGTGAGGTCTTAGAGATTTTACCAACTGCATCCTGGTCATTTGCTGAGTCAGGAGCAGTGGCAGCCTCACCAGAAGTTCGCACCTTCTTATCTACACTAGAAGATGAACATGATAACCCTTGTGCTGTGGGTTGACAGAAGCATTGTGATCCTCCCCCTCAGGTGTTGAGGTTATCCCAGTAGTAATTGGTGTCTGGGTGGGGGGTGAGGAATGCAACTGCGTCAGCACTTTTGCAACAATGATAGTAGGGCTTTGAGGGGCGGTTGCATCAGGAGAGGGTGTGGAAGCAGTATGCACCCGGGACAAGTGGTGCTCTTCAATGGTAATCCCCTCAAGTGAGGAGGATCCCAGCAGTGTGGCTTCCCTTGGAGTGGTTGCATCAGGTTCCTTTTGAGAGGAAACCTGAGCGGCTTCAGTTGGTGGAGTCATAGTCTCTACTGGGGGGTTATTTCCAGCAGAGATAACCTGGTTGGTGCAGCAGGAGCATCCACAGGGGACTCAATTCCCTGAGTAGCTTTCTTAGGATTCTTCTTTGTGGGTTTGGAGGGGACTTTGGATGTGGAGGTGGAGGCTGGGGGTTCCAGCTGCGTGGGTTTGCGCAGCTTGGCAGCCTGTTTGAGAGTTTGGTCAGTGTGTGTCGGGAGTATACCTCCGGCAATACAGCCAAAGCAGGGACTCCCAGACCAACTAGTCCCTCAGCAGAAAGCTGATTCTCTATTATGGCCATTATAAACCGAGGATATAGTATCCAACGGTTAGAAAGTGGTTTTGTGGCCATATCCTTGAGTTCACAAGAAAAATTATTTCAGAAAAGTTTAGTGGTTTGTTCAAGGATAGAGAACAATACCTGTTGCCATCTGGAAGACAGTTGATCCCAAGAGGAAGTCTTCGGAGCCAGGCAAACATTTACCATATGAAATAATATCGTTCAGCATCTGGAAATGTTTCTTCAGGATTGTTGAAGCACTAAGATCACCTGATATCCATGTTGTCCAAAGGAAAGATCAAGTTGGCGCTTAGGATATCCAACAGGGTAGGCAGCATCATCTAACAGTAATATTGGCGGATGGTAGCAGTAGAGATGACCACCTTATGAGTTGATGGACGATGGGATAGATTCTCCATTAACGGTTGCATTCGTCCAGAACTGACGTAGCGAATCGGCATAAATGATTGGATTTAAGAGGAAAGCCGTTTTCAGTGGGGATTGGACCATAAGATCTATAGCATTATCAAATTTGGTCCAGAAGGGCGATTTTGTAAGGTACGCGACACAGTTGTGTCGAGGCTTGAGTTGCATGGTCGCCATTAATGAAGGTGAAAGGTTTTCAGAGCTTTTGAAATTTTTAGGTCGTGAAAGAATAAAAACTCTGAAAGAGGTATCAGGTATATATAGGGTACGGATTATGAAACGACTGAAGGTTTTGTGTTAGTCATCAGTATTTGAATCTACTGATGACGTGGTATAACTTTCAGAAGTTTGAAACGACTGATGGTATTGGTGTGGTCAGCAGTTATAAAACAACTGAAGACATGGTGTTTACTATCAGACGTTGAAACAACTGAAGTCTCTGATTTAGGCATCAGTAGTTTTAAAAACTACTGAAGACAAGTGGACTTCAGATGTTGAAACAACTGAGGACTTGGTATTAGTCATCAGTAGTTGTGAAACTACTGAAGACCGTGGTTGCCATCAGTTGTTGTAAACAACTGAAGACTTGGTGTTAGTCATCAGTATTGTGAAACTACTAAAGACATGGTATTGCTTCAGTTGTTTATAAAGAAACAGCAGTTTGTGAGCTACTGACGAGAGTGTACTCATCAGTAGTTGTCGTCAATTCATAGCCTTTCAGCTGTTTCATGTCCTTAACACTTACTCATCAGCTTTTTGCTGTTTTCAGTTGTTTCATAGGACATCAGTACTTATCTGTTTCTACTGATTTCAGTAGTTGTAACTACATCAGTAGTGTAGAACGATAGTAAGAACAGATAAGTACAGTACTTTAGCCTTCAGTAGTTATAAAAACTACTGAGGGTAAAAACTCATCAGTACTTATATGTGATATGGTTACCAATGATCATCAGTAATTACTGAGATCATCAGTAGTTGTCACTTATTCTAGCTGCAGCATACCAAGCCTTAACACCAGGTTGTGGAAAGTTGAACTATCCAAAGGCTTAGTAAAAATGTCTGCAAGCTCATCAGCACTAGGCACAAACATAGGATTAATTAGACCCTTTTCAAAACAATCTCTTATAAAATGATGTCTAATTTCTATATGTTTAGTCCTAGAGTGCTGG
>CM046455.1:59262059-59352059 GCA_025506515.1 Flaveria trinervia
TATCACACATTTGACTGACACTCAAGAGGTTGTACTTGAGATTTTCCACATGATTAACATCATCAAATTTGATTTCTCCATTGGAGACAAAGCCCTTACCGATGATGTAACCCCTAGCATCATTGCCAAAAGAGACAAATCCCTTCTTTCCTTGAGAGTAGTCATGAAGAAGAGAGATGTTCCCAGTCATGTGCATAGATCCCCCACTGTCTACATACCAGATGCTACTTTGGCATGTTGAAGAACCCTGCAATAATAAACAATCAGTTAGTTTTAGAGACCCAACCTTTTGGTTTTGGGCCTGGTCTCATCAATAGATGGTAAACTAACATGTTTATTTGTAACAACAGCCTGAGAAGAAGAAGATGGTGTAGAAGAGAGTCCTTTGGCTTAGACCTCCTTTTCTGTGGTTTCAACATAGGAGAATCTAGTTGGTTAACTCTACCCAACATGTTGTACCATCATCACCAGCTGTGTCTGATTTTGTGATAAAGCTTTCAGCTCATCAGACACATTGCTAGTGGAGTTAGATAAGGTCCTATGTTGCACCTTCTTCTTTTGAGCACCCTCAGCTGTCACCTGTTTAACTCCTTCCTTTTTGGATTTCTTTAAGGACTTAAGGGTTACAGGATTTGATGTTGCTGATACAAATGTGGTCTCAAACTCAGTTTTCATTTTTACCATTTTCTCATTAATTTCTTCTTTTTGTTTGAGTTTGGAACCTTTTTGTACCAACAATCATCTGTAAGATGATTGAACAAACCACATACTTCACATGGTTTCTTCTTCATCTTAGGTTGATCATCAACTAAAGATGGTGAAGCAACAGAAGACTTGTTCTTCAATGCTTTGGAAGCATTGGTTGCTTTCTTGACAACCTCTTTAGTAGTCTTCAAACTCTTTCTACAGCCAGTTTTCTTCTCTTCAGTGCTGACAGCAGTTGAAGTTTGAACTTCAGGTGTTAAATCCTGCTCTCCAGTCCTTTCAGGACCTTCAGGATTAACTCCTGAGTTGATCAACCTATTGATCATGTGAATGTCAGCTTTTGGACCATCAACATCAGCTGATAGGTTCAAAGAGGACTTGATGCTGACTGCTACTTCTGATTGTGCTGTATCAGAAGGTAGATCACATGATGTGATGGATTGGTTATCACTCTCACCATCAGATTCTACCTCTGCTCTTGGGGTAAAATCTGTAGGTGGAGCAGTGTGATTGTAGCCAATTCCAAACTTCACATTTGAAGCAGATTGCTTACTAAGAAGCATTTCAAAACCTTTGCATGATTGTACCCATCTATCACACTCGACCTGGGTAACTGCAAGGGTTTCTTTGAGATCTTTGTACTTCTCTAGAAGTACATCTTCTCTAGCCTTATCATCAATTATTTGGCAATTCAGTTTATAAACCTCATCATTTTATCTTTGAGCACAAACTCAAACTCAGCTTTGTTTTTGGAAATTATTTGTTCTAGCTCAATGTTCTTATTAATTAAAGCTACATTTGCTTCTCTAATGGAAGCAAATACTGCTATGCATTGTTCAGAACATAATTTGGCTTTTGCCTCAGAGGATACCTGTGATACCTGAGGTGTAGAGGCATTGGAAGATGAAGTATCAGCAGACTCCAAAGCCATAAGAGCTAGATTCCCAAGGGACTGTCACCACCATGTTGACCAGCACCTGAGAACAGTTGATCATGACCAGACAAGTCATCTGGTAAACTGCTCCAGTCAACAACTCCTGGGGTGAAGAAGCTGTGTTGTTGAGATGAAGGTTGTTGATGAGATAGGGAAGGCTGAGGTAGGTAATGCATGAGGTTGTGGTGTCATAGGAACTTGAACTTGATTTGACTGTGGCATGTAATAACAAGGGTACTGATATGGCATTTGACCCTGAGGAACAAAATATGCCGGAGATTGTTGTTGAGGATGATGACTAGATGTGACAGGATGTTGCCCTCTGTATTGTTGACTATTGCCAGGAAAAGTCACAAAGGGTGCAGTAGAGTTGGATCCAGTTGATCTACACTCTCTTGCAAAGTGTCCAAGCCGTTGGCATTTGTGACACCTCAACTTGCTCTTGTCAAAACCAACTTTGGTTTTGCCAGAGAGTCCTGGGAATTTTCTTCCAGTTCTTTTGTAGAACTTCTGAGATCTGATATTTATCAAGGCCATTTGGCTCAAAATATCCATCTCTTCTAAGTCATCATCAGCAATCCCCTTGAGATCATCCATAATGAAACATAGATTGTCATTATTACACCCAGTGAACTGACCATCAACACTTACAAATGCAGAATCAGAAGTGCTTGAAGAGAAATTAATATGCTCATCATACTGGCATTCAGATGAAGCATATTCTGACTCATGACCCACCAAGGCAGTGTTGCCTTGTATAAAGTCTTTAGTGAGCTTTCCAGATGAAGACAGCTTTCTCTTCTGTTCTATCTCTCTCTCAAAAGTGAGCAATTTCCCATGGAGTTGGGTGAGAGATAGTTTGTCCAAACTTGCACTGGAGCGTAGGACAATAGTATATGTGTCCCATCTCTCAGGCAGTGATCTGAGAAATCTGTTATTCATCTGAATATTGGTGTATTCAAGTTTGACCATTTTTAGTTCAGAGATCAAACAAGAAAACCGCTCATATTGTTGAGTCAGTGTCTCACCCTTTCTATTAGAGAATGTCTCATATTGTTGGGCAAGAATTTCTCTATTGTTTGCCAAGACCTCATCTGTTCCTCCAAATTGTTCTTTCAAAGCAATCCAGAGGTCATGGGCAGTTTCATGATGCATTAGCCCAGAATAGATTTCATTGGGCAATGCCATGGCCAGAATTCCATGGGCTTTTGCATCAATCTCAAGCAACTTCTTATCCTCATCTGAGTATTGCTCCCTCCTCTTCGGAACCATTTGATTGGTTTCCGGGTTATTCACCATAGGCTTTGTGGACCATGTACCACTGATGTCCAACACCCTGCGTTGTTAACAGACAGGTGATGGAGCATACGTCTTTGCCATATGTTATACTCATTCCTAACCAGCATAGGAGGCTTGGTTGAGGACCAGTATTGTGAGGATCATTGGAGGGAGTGGTCATTTTCAGTTCAAAAACAGTTTAGTTCAAGTTTTAAAAAGTTTTAGACAAACCACAACAAACTCAATGAGAACCAAGAAAAAGATCTCAGGATGAATGAGCAGAAATACAGAAAATTCAATCTCTATAACCGTTTCTTGCAAAAACAAAAGCTAATTCAATCAAACTTGGATCTTGAATAGTAGTTTCAATGATCAATTATTAGATCGATCAATGATTAACCTGCTCTGATACCATTTGACAGGATCAGAGATCACAAGTTTGATGTATCAGAATACAAAGCAGCGGAATACAAACAAGAATTAGACAAATTGTAGCAAGCAATCGATACTTGTAAGCATTAAGATCGCATACGGTTATAGGGAGAGAATATGTATTTCTGATTTCTAGGAATGTTTATAGATGTAGAATATTTCTAATCAAATCAATCATTCATTCCATTTAATTACTCATTCCCCATTGTTACAATAGGTTGTCACTCCTTTATAGAGTGCAACAGTCACTGCTGTTATCACGAAAGTGACAACTGGCAGATCCAATACAAAAATAACTAATTCTTAACAAACTACTGAAATGTTCACAACTACTGAGAACATATGAGCGTGTTAAGTACAAAATAAAAGTACTGAAACTACAACGACTGAAGAACAAACTCTTCAGTCGTTTTACAAAACTACTGAAACATAAAAATATAAAACTACTGATATCACAACTACTGAAGAAGTACTCTTCAGCAGTTGTGACAAACTACTGAGGCTTCAGTACTTGATCTTCAGACTTTGACTTCAGGTGTTTCATCAGCTGATGACTTCAGTAGATATCATCAGCTGATGTCTTCAGTCTTTGTCTTCAGACTTTGTACATCAGTTGTTGATCTTCAGCACTTGTGAACTCTTCAGCTGTTGAACTTCAGTACTTTGGTCTTTCAGCTTCAGCACTTGTGTTCTTCAGCTGTTGTACTTCAGCACTTTGGTTCTTCAGCTGTTAAGGTCTTCAGCACTTGATCTTCAGCTGTTGAAGTCTTCAGCACTTGTCAAACTACTGATGAGGCTTTCAGCAGTTGTTGTGATACCGTGTGGGACTTAGAGGTTTTCTGATCTTGGCTCATTGGTTCTTTTGGTCCAACACACCTTCCTCTGAAGGTCTCTTATACACAGAGCCACTCCAAAACACTCAGCCACCTGCCTCTACTTCTGGCACTATCTCTCAGGGACAGAACCCCCCTGAGCAAATAGCTGCTATCCTTCAAAATTCTTACCTCTCATCATACCAATTATCACTAATATAGTGATTAAAACCTTTGATGAGAGGCTTCCCTTGGTTATCCAACCTTGCTAGAGGACGTTGTGAGCAAAAGGCTTTCTGACAATCAAACCCTTGCAACCAATGCAACCAAAAAGGGGGAGATTCAGTTAGTGAAAGCAAAACGAAAGAGGATTGAAGATGGAAAGAGAAAGAAAAAGAGATAGAGGTGGCAAATGAGAAGGAGTGGGTGTAGAGACTGAGAAGGAGAAGGAGAAGGAAGCTAAAATGAAGAAAGTGACTGAAAGTACTAAAGACTTTCATGTCACATACAAGAAAAGGAAGAGTGGAAAGAAGGAGAAGGAGTTGGAGGAAATGGTGAAGGAGGCTGATGCCCAACACAGCCGATCAATGGATAACATCATTGATCAGCTGTTTAGGCAAGGTCATGACACTGAAAAACTTGACTCAGAAATTAGAAGATTGGAGATTGAAGAAATCCAAGCAAGATGGGCAAGTTATAGTGTGTTGGAAAGGGAAAGACTGGAAATCATGATCAGGTTCATAGCTAAGTATCTTGGAAATCATTGATTGAAATCAAGTCATGGTCCAGGGACAGCATCTTGGCAATAACCACCAAGATCTGTTCGTCTGAAGTATACACCAAAGGGCTATTCATTAAAGACTTGAATGAAGCTGGTGTTGGGAGCAGGACTGAACTGGTCAAACAATCTAAAGCCTCACTTACATCCAAAATGCTAGAACAGCCTGTCAAAATTCCCACACCAAAACCACCACAACCACAACCCACTAAACCAATTCCCTTACCCACAAAACCAATAGCCGATGATGTACCCCAGAAGAGGAAGAGAAGGGTACTGAGGCTAGAAGAGGAAGAAGAAGATAATGATGAAGATGAAGACAGACTGCCAATCTCAGCTATTTTACAGTTGCCTAAGGCCATAAGTCACCCACCAACAATTACTCTTGAATCTCAAAGGCAAATTGTGAAAGTGAAGTTAGAAGAAGAAGAGCTTCACAAACAACATGGTGAGGAATTATTGAAAAGAGTCGACAAAGCATACGCTGCCACATCTTCAATCATCAATATGAAGAAACATGCTCAGAGATTATACATTCTCAGACATACATTTCAATATCAAAAAGAGAGAGTGAGGATTTGGCCTGATCCCAGGGTGTCTCATAGGATTCAAAAGAAAAATATTCCACAGAGATACATTGGCCAAGTAAAGAAGATTGTAGATGAAGTGATCTCACTGGCCTTTGTAGTATCACCTTAGGAGATCCTAGATGACTTCAAGAAAGCCTATAAAGCTAAACTGACCCCACAAAAGATGCTGGAGAATAAAGTGGTGAAAAAGGGGTTAGTGTATAGGAGGCTTGAGGAAGTTAGAAAGAATGAGCTCCAGTTGTTCTTAGAGGGTATTCACCCAGATGAATTCACATATAGAGTCATAACAACTATGGAGCTAAAAAATGGGAAGCAGGTCAAATACCTCTCTGAGTACTATGGGCCAAAGTCACTCTTTGAAGGAGAAGCAGAAGAGCTTACCATGGAGGAACAAGTAACCTTCCTTGAGGCCTATACAAGAGAGTCTTACAGACTCATAGTTGGGAAGTAGATCTCATGGATGGGGTAACAGCTCTGTGTCCAGTTCCCCAAGACAGAGTTCCAATCCATCCTTTGCCAAACAGATCATTGAGACTTCTTCCCAGGCCTGTGCTTACAAGGGTCACTTCTGAGCTGACCTAGAAGACAAAAAGACCAATCTTTCTGCCATAATAAGTGGGACATCTTCAATAAGCTTAAAGGTTTTGGCTGCATTGGTACAGGGGGAGTTTGTTGGACCAAAAGAACCAATGAGGCAGATAAGAAAAAACTTTAAGTCCCACAAGACATCACAACAACTGCTTAAGACTTGATCAGCTGTTTGACAAAGCCTGAAGATCAACAGCTGAAGACTAAGTACTGAAGACTTCAACAGCTGAAGACCAAAGTCTGAAGATCAATAGCTGAAGACTAAAGTACTGAAGACTTCAACAGCTGAAGACCAAAGTCTGAAGATCAACAACTGAAGTTCAAGAAGTCCAAGTACTGAAGCCTTCAAAGTTTGTCACAACAACTGAAGAAGCATTCTTCAGTTGTTGTGATGGTTTCCTTTTAGTAGTTTTCTTTTCTTTTTCAGTACTTGTAAAACGACTAAAGAGCATGTTCTTCAATCGTTGTTTCAGTAGTTTCTTTTTAGTAGTTGTAGTGATAATTAACACTTCGTATTTTTGTAAGAAGATGTCAGATGTTTGACATCTTCAGTAGTTGTGTTAACTTTCAGTAGTTAAATAACAGTTAGATGTCACTGTCAAGTGACATCAGCTGACGTCGGCTTCCCTTATAAAAGAAAGATGACCTAATTGTAACTTAGTGCGAAAGCCAGCCGAAGGTGTATTGAATGAATATATTCCTTTTGGCAGAAATTCTATCTCTATAACAAACACTGTTTCATTGATAAATTTCGTGTGTTCTTGTTTAAATTTGTTAATTCGTGGGCTCATTCCGCTGCAAATCCAATCTAATTGATCAAACTAGATGCTGAGATCCTAACAATATACGATGCATAGGCAAGGAAGATACGGATGGCTTCCATCCATGCCACGGGTGCAAATACTTCATTGTAGTCGATCCCCTCGACTTGGCGAAATCCCTGAACAACCAGTCAAGCCTTGTTCCTGATAATGACCCCTTGGTCATCCTTCTTGCATTTCAAGACCCATTTGGTGCCAATGACCTTAGCACCTTTGGTGCCAATGACATTGTCTAAGGGATGATAGACGTTTAGACGTGATCCTGGAGTAGTAGGAACAGCTACCCCAGAGCCAAGATTATGAATATTTGGTTCTGCATCTGAGGTAGAAGGAGTTTGAGGTTCCGAAGTCGAAAGTACATCACCGTTAGATGCTTGTGGACTTTCAGGAACTGGAACCTGTTCCTCCTGACTGTTCTGGTCATCTTCTTTAGCTTCATCTTCAGAGGAGGAGTCACTATCGTCGACTACTTTCCCTGATTGAGTAATGATTCTCCCTGTGAACTCGATGATGTTGAATCAAGAGATGGTGTATTCAAGATATCATACATCATTCGAGTAGCTAACTCGTCATCAGAAGGAGAGATAGGGATGTTGAAGGACTTAAAGAATCCATCATAGTCAAAAAAGTAGGCGGGTCCTTTGCCAGTAGGTGGTGTGGTATATCTCTTAACATCAACATGACACCACAGTTCTACTAGACCCGTTGAGTTGTTGTAAACTCTCTTGTTCGGTATGTTGTATCCTAGGAAGATTCCTTCATCAGCCTTCTCGCTGAATTTACCTTCTTGAGTCTTCTTCAGAAGTGTACACGGCGCGCCAAATGGTTCGAGATACTCCAGATTCGGTTTACGTCGTTGTAGTAGCTCGTAACAAGTCTTTCCGTGGCGCTTGACTATCAGAACTCGATTCAGTGTATAACATGCATTAGCCACTGCCTCATTCCAGAATTGGATAGGCAGTTTCGAGTCTGCCAACATTGTCCGTGCTGTCTCAATCAAGCTTCTGTTCTTTTTCTTAGCAACACCATTCATCTGAGGCGTGTAGGCAGAAGTGAATTGATGCACAATTCTCTTTTCCTTGCAGTAAGCCTCCATCCACTGATTCTTGAATTCAGTCGCGTTGTCTGAGCATACTTGTCTCACCTTCAGCTTGTAGAGAGATTCTAGTGTGGTTACTATCTCCTTGAATGACTCAAATGTTTCTGATTTGGACTTTAGAAACATTACCTAAGAGAATCTTGTGTAGTCATCAGTAACCACAAAACAGTACAATTTGCCTGCAATGCTCTTTGTACTGACTGGACCAAACAAATCCATGTGAAGTAGTTCAAGAGGAAGCTCGATAGAATGAACTTTCTTTCCCTTATGAGACTTCTTTGTCTATTTGCCTTTCTTGCAAGCTACACAAAAATCAGGAAGTTGGAAATTCTTGACATTAACTCCTCTCACAAGACCCTTCTGGATCAAGTGATTCATCTTCCGTTGATTGATGTGTCCCATTATCCTATGCTAGGAGATGGAGTCCTTTTCAGTGGCTTTTGATAGAAAGCACTGAACTTCATGATCCGTTGAAGAAGCTGTTGAGAGATCCAAAACATAAAGGTCTTTATATCTTGATGCTGTCATCAGAACTTGGTCCTCCGGAATCACGTAGTCTTTCTTTACGACGTAACACTTCTTGTTGTCGAATATGACTTTAAAACCTTTATCACAGATTTAGGAAATAGAAAGTAAGTTGTTTTGAAGTTGTTGAACGTAGTTCACCTTATCAAACTTAACTTTCTGATTTCCAATTTATCATAGATTTAGGAAATAGAAAGTAAGTTGTTTTGAAGTTGTTGAACGTAGTTCACCTTATCAAACTTAACTTTCTGATTTCCAACTTCTCCCTGAGCTGTGATATAGCCTCCCTTGTTTCGAGCAAACGAAACATGCCCTCCTTTTATTTGCTTGACGTTTGATAGAAGAGCCCTATTTCCTGTCATGTGCCTGGATGCTCTGCTGTCTACAATCCATGTGTTGGTTTTAGCACTGTAGCGAACACCCTGCATATTCAATGTAAAACATTAGTTTAGGTTAGGAACCCAAGCCTTTACTCGCTTGGGTTTCCCAGAGGCATCACATATCATGAATTCAACCCATTGACCCTTAGAGGGTGAGGGTAGCTCAGGTTCCTTCTTGTCATCATTATCAGACATAGAGGATGACTTCTCTTTCCATAAGCCAGATTTGTGCAATGCCTGTTTGTGATAAACAATCGACTGGCTAATGGGTTGAACGTTGTTCACTAGTTCTCTAGGTGGAGTTAAAGAAATCCTCTTAGAATACCTAGGTTTTGAATCCTAAAGTTCAATCTTCTTCCAAGGTGTCTCATAGTAAGGACAAAAGGAAGCAATGTGTCCACACTCTCCACAGTTGTAGCGCGACCTGCTATCAACTTTATGATTAAACTTTCTTTGTGGAGATTTGTGTGACACCCTAGTAACATCACTTAGTTTGGGTTTTGACTCTATTTCTTTTGATGTTTTCTTCTGTTTAACAAAATCAATTGTTTTAGCAATTTTAACATCTTTTTCCTTTTGGTTAATTGGTTTTTGACAAGAAGCTTGTGAAAGATTAACATTAGCTGTCCTTTTGGATTTACATTTGACTTTGTTTGTCTCGGACTTTATATTAACCTTTTCAAATTCTTTTTCCAGATTAACACAAGGCATTTTACCCTTTGCCTTTGAAGTGGCCTCCTTTTGTTTTGTTCCAGATTCAATTGATGAACATGAGGAATCTGGATCACTAATGAGAGGAGTAGACACCACATGATCCTTGATGGGGTTGTTATTTATTGGTCTACTCTTAGTGTTCATCAAGGTCTCAGGTGGTGGTGGAACCACTTTATAACCTAAACCCTCCCCGTTGTTACGTTCTCTCACTAAGTGTTGGACAATGTGTGATGAACTTGTCCAAATATGCAGTTTTTGCTTTAATGAGTTAACTTCTACTTCTAAGACTGCTTTTTGTTTCTTAGTGTCTTCTAGGGAGTTAAGATAGTACCTAATGTCATTAGCTTGGTTAAATGCAACTACTTCAGTTTCCCTAAGCTGTTTGGTCAAAAGGTCTATCTTTTCTTTTTAACTATGCTCATTTTGTTTAAAAACTCTATTAGCCTCAGTGCATAGTTGCAAATCCTTTACTAAGTTATCATTATGATCCAATAACCTAGCAAATTTCTCATATATGCTATCTCTAAAAGTATCACAATCAGAACAAGCATGATTTTTAAACAGTTGGTCAGTGGTACTTACCTGAGGAGGTTCAGAAGAGTTAGCCATCAACGCAGCATCAGATGTCTCTGATTCCGGTGATTCTGTCTTTGCTGTTGAAATCACTTCTTCAGGCTTGTAGCCGACCTTAGTTGCAGTTGTCTCTTCAATATTTGACATCGCTATCTCAACTACAATATCTCCTTCACTCGCGGAATCATCATCTAAATCTTCTACACTGGCAATATTAGATTCCTCTGGAAAGACAAATCGAAAACTCCAGCCCTGTCCTTCATTATCATCAGCAGTCAAGGCTTTTGGATCCTTGCTTGATGAAGTAGAACTGCTAGCTTGCTTGTCTTGACGGGTAAAGGACGAGAATGGGTTCCCGTTCCCAGTCTTCTTTGGCTTCACACATTCTCTCTTGAAGTGCCCCTTTTCTCCACAGTTAAAACAAGTCACTTTACTCTTGTCAAAGCCAAATGTGGTATCCTTAGTAGCAACCAAGTTCTGTCCGGTTTTTTTCACAAACTTCTTCGCCCTCCGAACAACACTAGCTAAGGCCCACATAATGTCCATTATCTCCAGCTCCATTTCATCCACCTGCTCGTAGTCCTCATCTGCCAGATGGCAGTTTCCAATCTTCCCTGCAACAAGTCCATCATAAGAATGAACCACTGCTGCCAAAAGATCCATGTGCTCTCGAGCTACTTCCACAGTCACATTACCGAGGTTCTCGGTCTTCAGTCTAGTAGCATTCGCTTCAGTTCCAATTTAATGGGTACAAGAAGACTCTGATGTTTCTGAACCTGAAGAAGAAGCTTGTGAAGGACCCGATGAGCTAGACACAAATGCAGTCTGAAGAGGTGCTCCAGACGTCTTAGCTTGAGGCGTGGCATTGTACAAAGCTGGATTCTGAGTGAGCGAAGACTTCTGAGGTCTGTACTTCATCCTAAGTGCTTTTTCTCGCAGCTTTAGAATGAAGTCATTGATATCCAACTTTGCCAGCATCTCATTCTGTCTTAGATTTGACACAAATGAAGCCCACTCTTCTGGCAATCCGTCTGTGAAATTTGACACCTTTTCTTCCATGGTAGTAGCTACACCATGCGTATGCATTTCACTCATCAGATGGTAGAATCTGTTAATAACATCGTCCAAACTCTCGTTTCCCATTGATGAGAAGTTGTCAAATTCTTTCTTCAGTTCCTTAGCTTTAATTGCCTTCAGCGAAGCATTCCCGTCGTATCTCTTTTCCAGCTCATCCCACAATTTCTTGGCCTGCTTATTCTCCGAGTACTGGTGGAAAATATCTTTAGGAATAGACTGTGTAATCAATGCATAAACTCTCTTCTCTGCATTATACTTAACTTTCTGAACATCAGTCATCCCTCCCAAAGTATGCTTTACCCCATCTGCTCCCACTAGCATACTATGCCCAATCTCGATAGCTTCCAACAAATTTGGATCCACTCCATTGAGGTAGATCTCAAAACGTTGTTTCCAGTGGGGAAACTCATCTAACGTTAAGAGTTTTGGTGGTTTATTATGATTCCCAACTTCACTCTCAAGCAACAGTAGGTTCTGGATCCTTGAGTCCTTGCCGACATTAAATGCTGACATCTGATCTTCCATGTCGATTAACTTTTAAGTGTACTAAACAAACTGTCAAACTGGTGCGACTGGGAGATCCGAATGGGCTATTCGTGCGAATGAACTATGCGATTGGTTCAATCGTGCGGCTGAACTAAGCGATTGGTTCAGTCGTGCAAATGAAGCTGATGCGTATGAACACTGCGAACGGATGGTTCAGTCGTACGAATGGAGATGCGACTCAGTCCAATCGTGCGTCAGGTGTATGCGAATGAAGTCTAGTCGTGCAAATGGATCACTCGTGCGACTGAAGCTGCTGTTTTGCGAAAATTTCTAGGTTAAACGTGTTTCAGCCGTAAAAATTCGAAATTTCGCAAACCCTAATCGCCTAAGGCCGTAGAAACCGAAACTTGATGAGTAGGGAACGTCCAAGACAACTTTTGACACAAAAGATTGCGTTTTTTAGTGTAAAAACACAAACTTTTTATCAATCTTGATTGAATCACACGTAATCAAGAGCCAAGGCTGTGATACCACTTGTCAGGACTTGGTATTTGGGCGAAATACCGAATGATTAACGTGTAAACCAAACCAAATAGTGCGGAATCCTATTTGATTGATGATCCAATCAGTGAGAACGCACGTAGAATCAATAAAGTATTGAATCAAACGTTAAGAATCGACTAGGAATCGATCTACAGCGTTCTATGAACTTGGAGTATCAACTTGGAGGCTTCTGGACGGCTAGGGTACGTCTGGAGTCGAAACAGAATGAATAGCTCTCGTTTTTCTATGAATTGGGTTGTATTTATAGGTTAGTACTATTCATTCGTGCGACTAAACCATTAGTACAGTCGTGCGATTGAACCATGTGGTTGATTCATCCGCACGACTGAGTGTTCAGTCGTGCGACTGAGCTGATCTTATGTTACAATCATATGACTGGTCCAGTCTCCTGGTTCAGTCGTGCGACTAAGTCATTCGTATGAAGTTATTTATGCGTATGGTGCATTCGCATGGGCCATTCGCATGAGAACTTTATTTTGTTAAGTTTGAATGTATTAATTAATATAACATTATGTGTAAGAATTCAAACAACCACCAACCTAATTAACCAATTCAACATCGACACATTAATGAAATATTAAACATTATAAATAACAAACAATCAATATCATTTCATTAAAAATTCCAAACATTTCATCAGAATCAGAAAAACAAGATCTATTACATTCATATCATGATCTAGGGACATACATGTATGAACAGTAGGCAGCTTATGTCGAAACAATAAGGCTGCCGAATGTAGGCTGCAATGTGCAGCTGCCAAAGGTGTCTCTTGCGAATCAAGATGCCTCCTCCAAGAAAATTGAATGATGAATATGCTACTATTGGGGAAAGAGAAAAATCCAAGGAAAACGGAAAGAAAAAGGCATCAGCAGATCATCAACGGAAAAATAACCTCTTTAATGTGCCAAATCTGCGGAACAAGAACTACAACAGAAGTTAAAGATGATTCAGTAGATGATCTACGGAAGAGGAATTCAGTAACAAACAATCAAAAGATGCATAAAGTTGAAAGAGAAGCACATCCAAAGCTAAAGAAGAAAGAACAACATCAAAAGTCAGCAAACCATAAGAATGATTCTGAGAAAGAATTAGATGGAAAATATTGCAAATGCTGTGACATGAAAAATCACAATACTGAAGAATGTTACTTTAGTAGCTAATGTTATATTTTCAATATGAACAATCACATGACTGTTGAATGCTACTTCAACAAACATTATGCCATCTGCAACAAAAATAATCATTCCACTCAGGAATGTTATTTCAACAAAACGAACAAGACAAAAGGCACAAAGAACAAAGAGTCAAATAAGTCTGAATCAGATACTCAATCTACAAATTGTGAAAAGGGTTCAAAACTAAAGAAGTCTGATTTGAAATCAAAGGTCAAAACATCATCAAGTGCTCATCCATTGAAGAAAAGACCAACCGTCCAGCAGTCAAAGACACCTCATAAAAGGGTTGATTTGACTGATAATGAATCAAAGGATGATGATGCATTCTTTGATAAATTTGAAAAGGGAATTCATATACCTCTTTCAAAAACAAAAGATAGTGACACTTTTAATCATAAAGTTTTATTAACAAAAAAAAAATCTCAAATGAACAAATTAAGTTGAATCAAATAGAAATTGAGAAACAAAAACCTAATTCATTAACATCCCATTCAGGAGAATCATCCTCATCTAAAACAAATCAAAATGAATAAACCAAATCTAAAACTGAAACTTCAAGACTTATTCCTGAAGGAGTAACTATTTTAGACACTATTGACAAACCCAAGATCACTAAGACTTGGGTTGTCACTTCTAACTGATTTATTTCTGAATGCAGGAAAAATATTGGAGAGTTTACAACAAGTGGTATGTTGACAGTGGTTGTTCCAGGCATATGACAGAAAACTGTTCACTTCTCCATGATTTCAAACATAAAAGTGCTTCTTATGTGGCATTTGGTGGGGATAAAATGGAGGTAAAATTGTTGGTGAAGGGATGATAACAAATGGTGTGCTCAAGTTTGAGAAAGTAAATTACTATGAAAATTTACAGTATAATCTACTTAGTGTGTCTTAAATTTGTGATCAAAATTATAACACATTGTTTGATAATATTAATTGTTACATTTTTAAGTCAGGATTTATTGTTCCAGAAGAATGGATCCTCCTCAAAGCAGCAAGAAAAGGAAACACTTATGTTTTGGATATGATCAACACTTGACTCACAAAACATGAAACATGCCTTATATCTAAGCTATGAGAAGATTTATCTCAATTATGGCATAGAAGGCTTGTCCATTCTAACATGAATAAATTGGTGAAAAATGACTTGGTCATTGGATTGCCAAACAAAGAGTTTCATTGCTCAATTCATTGTTCTTCTTGTTACAAAGGAAAACAACATAGAGTGTCTCATAAATCCAAATTTATCAATACTAATACTACACCACTCAAATTGCTTCACATGGATCTGTTTGGTCCTACCAATGTGATGAGCATTGGAAAAAGGAAATATTGTTTGGTGATAGTTGATGATTTCACAAGATTTATGTTAAGTGCTCTAAGAAAGATTAACATGTTGTCTTTATTTGTCATTTAATAGTTTGTAATAGTATAGGGACTATTCGTGTAATTTGTTAGTTCCTTTACTTTTTGTTTTCAGTATAAATAGCTTAGACTTGCACGTAGATAAAGAGAGATTCGAACCTGCTTTTATACTTGTAATTGTCTTAGCTTGATATTAATGAAAACATGAATGTTGTTGATATCTTGTTTTGATTTGATTACTTTGTGTGAATTTCTTTGAATTGTGTTCAAAAATCATCACAGATTGATTCATTTGATCCTAACAAATGGTATCAGAGCTGTTGGTAAGCTATTAGTGATTGATTTTTTTGAAGTTTATCGAACTTGAAAACCTCAAAAATCTCACTGAATCTGTGATTGAGATACAATTCAATTGAAAATTTGTGAATTTCAGTTGTGTTTCGTCATGAAAAACATGATTTGAAGCACAATTCGTAGTTCAATTCATCAAATCCAAGTAAATTTGTTGAATTTGTTGTTCGAAAAAGAGTTCAAGTTTTCGAACTGAAATTTCAAAAATTGAGTAATTTGTTGTTGAAATTGAAGAAATTGATATTAAGAAGAATGTTTATCGGCATAAAAGTCGCTTAATTGAAAAGTTTCAATTGATTTCATCAACATTTGAAGAATTCAGAAGATTTGAGTCTGTTATTTTCATATGAACATGATGAATGTGACGCATTAGTGTTGAAGTTTGCTGAAAAATTGTCCAAGTGTTAGGCGTTTGACTACTGTTTAGTCGCACCAACACTATGTAGACGTTTTTAGTTCAGACGTTTGATCACTGTTCGAGAGTCCAGACGTATCATTGTTGAGAAGTATTTGAACTGTTTAGACGTTTGATAACTGTGTAGGCACATCAACACTGTGTAGACGCATCAACACTGTGTGGACACATCACAACTGTTCAGACGTTTTACAACTGTTCACACGCATCAATTTTTGGCGTTTTGGAAAAATTTTCTAAGGCATTCCCTTGGACAACTCTCAAATTAGACGCATCAACTATGGAGGCGTTTGAATACTGTTCAGACATTTCAACCTTGATATTTAGATTTTTTTTACAGAAAATTCTTTGAAAACTTTTTCAATTTTTTTTAAAATTCAAAATATAAGAAAACAACAAAAATATAAGAATGGTGAAATCACAAGATTCTAAAAACAGAGTTCCAAAACTTAAAAATAGAGCTGATTTCAAAAATTGGTCTCTTAGGCTAAAACAGCATTTTAATTCCATTGACACTGATGTTTGGAAATCTATAGAAAAAGGACCATACATTCCTATAATAACTGATGGACCTGACAGAGGGTTTGTGTACACTAAAGATTCTCCAGAACCTTATCCAGAAGATGATCTTCAAGGAGATGATCTGAAAAGAGTTAAGAATGATATTAAAGCCTATTCATTGATGTGTAAAAGACTACCTTTGGAAGTTCTTACAAGGCTTAATGCATATCAAACTGGATATACACTATATAAAGCATTGAAGATCATTTTTGAAGGAGGTAAGGATATTCGAAATCTAAAGAAACAAAAGCTGAAAAGACAATTAGAATTGTTTCAACATTTGTCTGGAGAGACAATAAACGAGATGATGAACAGCTTTGTTATACTCATAACTGAGATGTCAACAGCTCGTATCAAACCTGATCTTGAAGATTTAAATCTCAGACTACACAATGCTTTACCATCATCATGGAAACAAACTGTAACTCTACTAAAGCATACTGAGAAGTTTCCAATGGATCTAGATCTTCTTATTGCAAAAATAGAATCAGTGGAGATTGATGAAAGCTCAAGGAACAATGATAGAGCAGCATCAATGTCTCAATATTAGTTTGTTGCTTCTCCTGCAACCACTATAGCAATGCATTCATGGCAAAGAGTGAGAAAAGTCCTGAAGAAGAGGGAGATCTATTTGTTGGAGCAGGATTTTTCACTGACTGATCATTTACTAGTGCACCTGCTTATACAACTCAGTCTCATTCTCAATCTCCTCCTAAACCACAGTCCCAATCATCAAATATTCAAACAGAGACTTCTTCATCATCTAACTCTGCTAAATCTAGCAAAAGTTAAAGATGTGATTAATATCCTATTAGAGGATGAAGAGTCCAAAACTGCATTCACTGTGTTTATGGCCAGCTTTCAAGCATATCAAGGTAGCCATTTAACTCAACTAGATTTTGTTTTGCAGGATTTATTTGAGATGGATCTTGAAGATGTTGAAGAGATGGATCTGAACTGGCAGATGGTGATGATTGCCTATAGCACTCAAAAACATTCTTATGTCAACAAGAAATACAAGCCAAGTGCAAACAAGACTGTTGGATTTGACAAGTCAAAAGCTAGATGTTTTAATTGTAATAGTTATGGACACTTTTCAAGAGAATGCAAAGCTCCAAGGAATAATAGAGGAAGTGCTCAATCAAGCTCAAGAAATCAAAGGTTTCAACAAGCTCAGAAGAGTTTTCAAAAGCCTTATGAAAGTCTTCCTATGCCAGAGCTTAAAGATGAAACCAAATCATCTGATGAAACAAAGAAAGCACTAGTAGTCAGCATAAAAGATGGATATGATTGGAGTGCATATGCAGATTAATTTACAAAAGAATTAACATCAAGTTTATCTCTTATTGCAGAAATTCAAGAAGAAGATTGGTCAGAAAACAATGACCCAAAAGTGGAAAGTGATAAAGAGGAAGATGACTATGATTGGAGTGACAAGTCTGATCCTAAGGAGGATACAGAGGAAGTAGCTCTAGTGGCTCAGCCTGATCAACCAAAGGTTAACTCTTCTACTTCAAAACCTGTAACCACAGTTCCAAAATTTCTTGAAATACCATCAGAAGTAAGAGAAAAACTTTGCACCAAATCATGCTATGAACATGTTGAACACTACAGAAACTATTCATTCAAAATCTGTGAAAAGCTAAAACAAGAGGAATCTATGCATAACCAACTTAAATTTGATCATAAAACTACAGATCAAAAGATTTTCTCCCTTCAAACTTCATGGAACAAAACAATCAAAGATTTAGAAATTGTTACAAAACAACTAGAAGAGATGACCAAAAATCTTTAACAAGAGAAAATAGCACATGTTGCTACTCAAGTTGATCTGACAAAAGTAAAGAGCTCAAAAATGATAGTAGAAAAACTAATCAATGAAAGAAAAAATAAACAAAAAGCAGGGTTAGGTTTCACTCATGAACCTATGCCTGAATCTATCACAAACACACTACCAGAGAACTTCAATACTCATGATCATTCACCTGAAAATAAAGCAAAACTTAAAGCCTTCCAGATCAAAAATAAGAATGCAGAAGAAGAAAAAGAAAATGTTCAAGTGTTTGTTGAAAAAGATCAAGAAAAAATCAAAAATGGTCATCCAATCAAGATAAAATCAAATGAACCAAAACAACCAAAACAAAATATCTCTTCTGATAAAATTCATGATGTAACAGAAGAAGTGAGAGTTCAAAACAAGGATAAACAACAGATAGGAACATCAGAAGATTCAAACACCATCAATTTGAAACAATTTCAATCAGAAAAGGAATCTTCTTCTAATGATGTTCAATCTGAAAACAAACCAAGTTCTTCTAAATCAAAGAATCAAAGAAGAAGAAAGAAATCTGCAACAAAACAAAAGTTCAGAAAATTTGATTAAAACAACAAATCAAATATCAAAGCTTAAACGAATAAAATTTGTGTCAGCACGTATGTTAAATATGAATTCTCTTCCAAATAATAAAGCAAATATTATGAACAAATCACACTCTGATCTAAAATTTAGTTCAGATTCAAAGACTTCTGCTGTAGCAAAAAGATTTGTTACTAATACATTCAAGAAGGAAGTTTATGTTAAACAAATGAACAATAATCTGACACAAAATCAAAATGTGAAAAATGAAAGACAACAGTTTAACTATTTGACACCAAAATAAAACATTATCTCATTGTCAAAAGTTAACAAAAAGTTGTTTTTAACTCCACTAAAGTATTGTGAAATTTGTGATATGAAAAATCACAATACTGCTGAGTGCTACTTCAACAAGTACTGTCACATATGTGACATGAGAAATCATTCGACAGTAGATTGTTATTATAACAAATATTGTACTTATTGTGATGAAAAGACTCACAACACTGCAAATTGTTACTTTAGAAATAGATCTCTCACTACAAACTTTGCAAAATCACACATGAGCAAAGGATTTGTTAATCCACAATATTTGAGAAATCAAACTAATGGATTTCAAAGAATACCTAATGTAGGTTTGAGATCTTTTCCTAAGAACAATTATGTGAGCTCAAAACATAACAAGCAAGAACAATTCATACCAAGATCTGTAAGGATGACTAATAAAAATATTAGTCATCAATACATTCCAAAAAATGATCAATCAAATGGTATGAATGTTCACAAAAATAAATCAAACAATTTTCAAAACAAAATTGGTAAATTCATCAAATATATACTAATTGGAATAATCTCCGTTATAAACAATTTACAATTGTTGATAAATTTGGAAAGCCCAAGACGATCTCGGCATGGGTAGATATCTCAACTAAACTTTCTTGTAGTGCAGGTAAGCCCAAAAAGACCAATCAATACATGGTATGTGGACAGTGGGTGTAGTCGGCACATGACAGGCAATACTTCCTTGCTACAATACTTTAAGTCAAAAGATGGAACTCACGTCGCCTTTGGTGCTGATGCTGGAGGAAAAATAACCGGAGAAGGAACAATATCCAATGGGATAATAAGCTTTGATAAAGTCAACTTTTGTTCACAGTTGAACTTTAATCTTTTAAGCGTATCTCAAATATGTCACAAATCATATTGTGTTCTATTTGATGATTCATTTTGTTATGTATTGAAGCCAGGTTTCAAAATAAGCAAAGATTGGGTGATTGTTACAGCTAAGAGAGATAGAGATGTATACAAATTGGATATGTCTCAAGTTGATCCTTCAACTGAAACAACATGCCTAATTGCTAAGGCATAAAATGATGAAATCCAGCTTTGGCATAGACGTCTTGGTTATTCAAATTTCAAAAACATGAACAAGCTTGTAGCAGGAAATCATGTAATTGGTCTTCCATCTAAGAAGTTTGCAACAAATGATCACTGCTTAGCATGTTTGAAGGGAAAGCAACACAGAGCGTCTTATAAGTCCAAGCCTATAAACTCAACATTCAAACCTCTTCAGATGTTACATATGGACCTTTTTGGACCAACAAACGTCAAGAGTATTGGACAAAAATCATATTTTTTAGTTATCGTTGATGACTACAAAAGATTTTCATGGGTTTTCTTTCTTTATGCCAAATCTGAAACAGATAATTTGCTAAAAGAATTTATCACTAAAGTTGAAAATCAATTAGAATCTAAAGTGAAAATAATAAGAAGTGATAATGGAACGGAGTTCAAAAATGCTAACATTGAATTGTTTTGTACACAGAAAGGGATAGCTCATCATTTCAGTGCTACTAGAACTCCTCAACAAAATAGAGTTGCTGAAAGAAAGAATAGAACACTGATTGAAGCTGCTCGTTCTATGTTAGCTGATGCAAAAATTCCTATAACTTTTTGGGATGAAGCAATATCAAACACGTGTTTCGTTCAGATGTGAATCTTAATCGTGAAAGAAAAACTAAAAACTCCATATGAGTTAATGTTTGGCAGAAAACCGAACATACATTTTTTAAAATCATTTGGTTGTCCTGTGATGATTCTTAATTCAAGTGATGAATTAGGAAAATTTGAAGCAAAATCTGATAATGGATTTTTCGTTGGATATTCATATGTTTCAAAAGCCTATCGAGTCTACAACTCTAGGACGAATGTAATCCTTGAAATATTCAACATTAAATTTCTGGAAAATTCTTTTCCGTCAGTTTCAAATGGTCCTGCATGGCTATTTGACTTAGATTCATTAGCATGTTTGAAGGGAAAGCGACACAGAGCGTCTTATAAGTCCAAGCCTATAAACTCAACATTCAAACCTCTTCAGATGTTACATATGGACCTTTTTGGACCAACAAACGTCAAGAGTATTGGACAAAAATCATATTTTTTAGTTATCGTTGATGACTACTCAAGATTTTCATGGGTTTTCTTTCTTTATGCCAAATCTGAAACAGATGATTTACTAAAAGAATTTATCATTAAAGTTGAAAATCAATTAGAATCTAAAGTGAAAATAATAAGAAGTGATAATGGAACGGAGTTCAAAAATGCTAACATTGATTGTTTTGTACACAGAAAGGGATAGCTCATCATTTCAGTGCTACTAGAACTCCTCAACAAAATAGAGTTGCTGAAAGAAAGAATAGAACACTGATTGAAGCTGCTCGTTCTATGTTAGCTGATGCAAAAATTCCTATAACTTTTTGGGATGAAGCAATATCAACCACGTGTTCCGTTCAGAACCGAATCTTAATCGTGAAAGAAAAACTAAAAACTCCATATGAGTTAATGTTTGGCCGAAAACCGAACATACATTTTTTAAAATCATTTGGTTGTCCTGTGATGATTCTTAATTCAAGTGATGAATTAGGAAAATTTGAAGCAAAATCTGATAATGGATTTTTCGTTGGATATTCATATGTTTCAAAAGCCTATCGAGTCTACAACTCTAGGACGAATGTAATCCTTGAAATATTCAACGTTAAATTTCTGGAAAATTCTTTTCCGTCAGTTTCAAATGGTCCTGCATGGCTATTTGACTTAGATTCATTATCAAACTCTTTTCAATCAATTTGTTTAATCAATCAAATTGTCTTGATTCTACAGATAAGAAGAACTCAAGGGGAGATCTTGGATATTTCAGTGAAGATTCAGATTCTGATGACCCAGATGATTCAAGCTCAGACTACCCATTTTTGTCATTTGTCAAGGATTCAACAAAACAAAACACGAAAATACAGTTTCAGATCATTCAAAATCAATTAAGGAGGAAGAATCACAAAATATTCCTAGTGAAGGTAATGAGTTTGTGATACCTGAGTCTGGAACATCATCCATCTCTGGTGATGTAGTTGATACAGGTAACTTTGATTACTTCATCAATTTACCTTCTCAAGTTGCAAACTTCAATCCACATTCTTCTACTTTGATACATGAGTTTTCCAATTTAAATCAAACAAATTTGGATGTTAATGTTCAATGTGATGAGATTCCTACATCTCGTATTCACAAGAATCATCCAATTTCTCAGATTATTGGTTCATTGAATGAGAGAACAACAAGGAGTAAATCGGAACAAGCAAACGTATGCTTATACTCTCTTTTCTTTCTCAAATTGTTCCTAAAAATGTTACCAAAGCATTAAAGGACAATGGTTGGATAGAAGCCATGCAAGAAGAATTATTTCAATTCCGCAAAGAAGAAGTGTGGAATATGGTGGATCTACCTGAAGGTGCAATTGGCACGAAATGGTTATTTAGAAATAAGACTGATGATCGTGGTGTTGTAATATGGAAGAAAACAAGACTTGTTGCACAAGGATACACACAGGAAGAAGGAATACATTATGATGAAGTGTTTGCACAAGTTGCAAGACTAGAATCAATTTGAGTTTTCTGGCTTATGCTTCATTCATGAAATTTAAGGTGTATCAAATGGATGTAAAGGGTGCATTTTTATATGGTCCTATCACTGATGATGTGTTTGTGAAGCAACCTCCAGGCTTTGAGGATGCACAATTTCCACATCGAGTATATAAGCTGAGTAAAGCTTTCTATGGACTTCATCAAGCCCTTAGAATTTGGTATGAGACGTTATCACAACACTTAATCCTACATGGATACACTCGAGGGATTATTGATCTAACTTTATTCATAAAGAAGGATAATAATGATCTTTTATGTGTACAAGAGTACGTTGATGACATCCTATTCGGTTCTACCTGTCCAAATTTGTGCAATGAATTGAAGAAATCATGAAATCTTGTTTCGAGATGAGTTCTATCAGAGAGATTAATTTCTTTCTTGGACTTCAAGTCAAGCAAACTACAGATGGAATCTTCATCAATCAAGAAAAGTTTGTTGACAAGCTCTTAAAGAAATTTAAGTTGCAAGACTGTCAGTCCATACGAACTCCAGCAGATGTTAACACCAAGATTGAACCTCATCCAAAAGGAAAATCTATTGACCAAACATTATACAGATCAATGATTGGATCTTTGATGTATCTTACTGCATCTAGACCAGACATTATGTATGTTGTTTGTGTATGTGCCAGGTATCAATCAGACCCGAAAGAACCTCACTTAATTGCTGTCAAAAGGATATTCTGGTATCTAAAAGGTAAACCAGCCTTAGGGCTTTGGTATCATTACGAGGGTAACTTTGAACGATATATAGTTCAAAGTTACCCTCGTAAGTTACCCTCAAGGAGAACAACTTGTTCCTCCTGAGAGGGTTCTTCTGCTCCTCCTTCGAAGAAGAACTCTGGACCATAGTACTCTGATAAGTACTTCATGGTCCTGCCATTTTTCAGCTCCACCGTAGTTACCTCCCTATATACAAATTCATCAGGATGGTTGCCTTCAAGGAGTAACTGGAGCTCATTCTTCTGGATGTCTTCAAGCTTTTTATATAGCAACCCCTCTTAATCATCTTGTTTTCTAGTAAGCTTGAGGGGTCTTCTTTGCTTGGTGAGCTTTCTTGAATTCATCAATGATTTCCCAAGGTGAGACTACAACGGCCAACATGATGGTAGACTCTATTGTTTTTCGTACCTGGCCGTTGTATCTGTGTGGGATAGTTCTTTTATGGATTCTAGAACTCACCTAGGGTCTGGCCATACTCTCACTCTCTCCTTCTGATACTGAAAGGTGTGCCTGAGAGTGTACAGCCTTGAGCATGCCCTTTCATGGCTTGAATAGATGATGACTGAGGAAATTCCTTGTCAACCATCTTCAACAGTTGCTCATCATGCTGTTTCTACTGTTCTTCTTCTTCTATCTGACTCTGACCATTTCCCTTGAGAGTCAGGTGTGATCATGGGTTGACTTCGGGGTTTTGGTAGCTTCAGAACAGCAGAGAGTGGCAGACTATCATCTTCATCCTCCTCTTCTCTTCTTCTTCTTCTTCTTCCATCCTCGGCACCCTTCTCCTCCTTCTGGGTACATCACTGGATGATGGTTGGGTTGGTGAAGGAATTGGTTTTGAAGAATGAGGATATTTGGATTTTGGCTTAGAGATTGGTTGGAGATTTGAGGGATAGGATCTGTTTGAGTGGGTGGAAGGGAAGGTTGATCCAGCATCTTTGTAGTTAGTTTCGCCTTTGTGAGTTTAGCCATCTCTAACCTTTTACCAGCCCCAGCCTCATCAAGGGCTTCCACAATAATCCTTTGTTGAATTGCTCAGACAGACAGATTCTGGTGGCTATAGCCAGAATGCTGTCCCTGGTCCATGCGCGAATCTCCACTAACGATCTTCCTAAGTATTTTGCAATGAAGCGGATCATTATTTCCAATCTCTCTTTCTCAAGAGCATCATACCCTACCCATCGGGTTTGTATCTCTTGTACTTCTAACCTTCTGATCTCACTATCCAGTGTGGCTGTGTCAAACCCCTGCCTGAAGAGTGTTCAATTATTTTATCCATGGATCGGCTGTGTAGTGTCAGCTTCTTTGACCAGCTCCTCCAAGGATTTGTCTTCAGCAGTGTGATCATCAGCACTTCTCTTTCGCTTGTAAGTGAGCAGAGGTTGCTTTTCTTTTTCCTCCTCTTGGGCTTGGTTCTCTTCCTTCTTCTCCTCTGTTCTTTTCCTCTTCTTTTCTTTCACTGCAGTACTCTCCCCCTTTTTGGTTGCATTGGAGGAAGGGGTTTGTACCGCAGCAAGAGTCTTTTGGACAGCAGCATCAACCAAGGGCTGTAAAGTTGAGGAAAGCCTCTCATCAATGGCTTTAGTCACAATATCAGTGATTATGGGTGTGATGAGAGGGAGGGAATTTTGAAGTACAACACCTATGTTCTCAGGAGGGTTCTGTTCCTGAGAAGTAGGGCCTGAAGCAGAGGCAGGTGGTTGAGTTTGGAGTGGCTCAGTGTTTGGGAAACCTTCAAGTGAAGGTGCCATCTGTGGGTGGGTAGAGGCAGATGGTCTTTCTCCTTGTGAGAGTTGGTCAAGTAGGTTTTGCAGCCTACTGACTTTCTCTTCAAGGATTGTGTTCTGGGCAAGAACATCATAGAAAAAGCCCAGGTCATCATCAGCCGAAACTGAGTCATCTGACCTCCTGCTTAGAGCAGGATTTACATGCACTGGGTGTAGACCAGTTGGTGCATGTGCCCCTTGTGCTTGGTACTGGGGACTTCCAGCCTCAGGACAATGTCCATCATCAGCTGTTGCCTCTAGTGAGGTCTTAGCAATGTTACCAGCCTCACTCTGGTCATGTGCTGAGTCAGAGGAGGTGGCAGCCTCACTAGATATTCTAAGCTCCTTGTCTACACTAGGAGATAGAAGTGGGAAACCCTGTGCTGTGGGTTCTCAAGTGCACTGTGTTCCTCCCCTCAATTGTAGAGGTATTCCTAGTAGTAAGTGGTTTCTAGGGAGGGGTGAGGAGTGCAATTGAGTCAGCACTTGTGCAACTATTAAAGTTGGGCTGTGAGGGGCAGTTGTTTGGGGTGAAGGAATAGAAGCAGTGTGCACCTAGGGAGGTTGGTGCTCTTCAATGGCAATCTCCTCAAGTGAGGAAGATCCCAGATATGTAGGTGCCCCTTGTGTGGTTGCTGCAGGCTCCTGTTGAGAGGAAGCCTGAGCGGCTGTGGCTGGAGGAGTCATTGTATCCACTAGGGGGTTTGGACTAGTGGATATATCCTGCGTTTGTGTTGCAGGGGCATCCTCAGGGGACTCAATTCCCTAAGTAGCCATTTTGGGTTTCTTTTTGTGGCTTTGGTGGGGACTTTGGATTTGGAGGTGGTGGCTGTGGGTTCCAGCTGCGTGGGTTTTCGCAGCTTGACAGCCATTTTGAGTGTCCGGTCAGAGTTGTGCCGGGAGTATACTTCCGGCAGAACGGCCGTAGCAGGGACTCCCAAGCCAACAAGTCCCTCAGCATTAAGCTGGTTTGTAATGATGGCCATTATGAACCGTGGATATAGTATCCAACGTTGGCAGTTAGTTTTTGAGCCATATCCTTGAGCTCTAAAATTATTATTTCAGAAAAATTAAGTGGTTGTTGCTCAAGAATAGAATACATTACCTGCTGCCATTTTGTCGACATTTGATCCCAAGACGACGTCTTAGGGGCCAGACATACATTCACCATGTGAAAAATCAGGCGCTCAGCGTCATTAAAGTGTTTCTTCATGATAGTGGAGGCACTGAGATCGCCTTGATATCCATGTTGAGCAAAGGATAGATCTATGGTGCCCTTCGGATATCCAGCAGGAGAACTAGCATCATTCAGTTCAAGAATTTGGCGGATTATTGCAGGAGTGATGACTACTTCTTTGTTGTTGACGACCGACTGGAGGGATGGTGTGTTGTTCTCCCCAGTGGTAACAGTAGCGTTCATCCAAAATTGGTGCAAGGATTCGGCATGTAATATGGGATTCAGAAGAAATGCCGTGTTGTATTGGGACTGAACCATAAGATCGATAGCAGTATCGAACTTAGTCCAGATGGGCGATTTAGTGAGGTAGGCAACACAGTTGTGTCGCGGTTTAATTTGCATAGACGCCATTGAGAAGAGGGAAGTTTTGGAGAGGAACGTTAGGTTTGAAGAAGATGAAGCATTGAGAGCTAAGGTTAGGGATATATATAGGGTACGGGTAAGAAAACGACTAAAGGATGTGGTGTTAGTCATCAGTAGTTTTAAATGACCGTTGACATGGTATTATCCTTTCAGACGTTGAAACAGCTGAAGTCGTGGTGTTAGGCATCAGTAGTTTAGAAAACTACTGAAGACCGTGGTTTTGACTTCAGATGATTGAAACAACTGAGGACTTGGTGTTTGTCATCAGTAGTTATGAAACTACTGAAGACAGTGGTTTTGTCATCAGCTGTTGTAAACAACTGAAGACTTGGGATTAGTCATCAGTAGTTATAAAACTACTGAAGAGTGGTTTTGCTTCAGTTGTTTAAAATGAACAGCAGTTGTACAAACGACTGAAGAGAAAGTTCACTTCAGCTGTTTTCGTCAATTCTTAGCTTTTCAGCTGTTTCAAACTGTCCTCAACACATTCATTAGTCTTTTTGGCTGATTTTAGTTGTTTCATAGGACATCAGTACTTATCTGTTTTTACTGATTGCAGTAGTCGTAACTGCATCAGTAGTTGTAACTACATCAGTAGTTTAGAACAGATGAAGTACTTCATACTTGTGAGACATTTAGCCTTTAGTAGTTATAAAACTACTGAGGGTAAAAGAGCTCATCAGTACTTATATGTGACATAGGTACTCATGATCATCAGTACGAATTACTAAGATCATCAGTAGTTGTCACTTATTCTAGTTGCAGCATACCAAGCCTTGACACCAGGTTTTGGAAAGTTGAACTATCCAAAGGCTTAGTAAAAATGTCTGCAAGCTCATCAGCACTAGGCACAAACTTAGGATCAATCAGACCTTTTTCAAAACAATCCCTTATAAAATGATGTCTGATCTCTATATGTTTTGTCCTAGAGTGCTGGACTGGATTTTTGACAATGCAAAGAGCTGAAGCACTATCCATTAACATGGAGTCTTAGTCTCTGTAATGCCATAATCCAAAAGTTGGTTTTGAAGCCAGAGTACCTGAGATGTACAACTTGCAGCAGCAATGTACTCTGCTTCAGCAGTGGATGTAGCAACTGAGGTCTGTTTCTTGCTCTGCCAAGAAATCAAGCAGTTGCCTAGGAATTGACATCCACCAGAAGTTGATTTCCTGGTCAACTTACACCTTCATAGTCACTGTCAGAAAAGAAAAATTTACCAGAATGTCCGGTAGAATACCATAAACCTAGAGATGGAGTGCCTTGCAGATATCTAAAGATCCTCTTGACCGCAATCAGATGAGACTCTTTAGGTGCAGCCTGAAATCTAGCACAAACACATGTAGCAAACATAATATCTGGTCTAGAAGCTGTTAAATACATCAAGGACCCAATCATACATCTGTAAAGTGTTTCATCAACCACTTTACCTTTCTGATCTGTCCAGTTGTGTGGTGCTGCTCATGGGAGTAGAACAAGGCTTACAGTTTTGTAAATCAAACTTTTGCAAAAGATCTTTTGTATATTTGGACTGATGAATAAAAATTCCATCAGCCTTTTGTTTGATTTGCAACCCAGAAAGAACTATAATTCTCCCATGGCACTCATTTCAAACTTCTGTTGCATCAACTTTGTAAAGGCATCACACAACTTTGGATCAGAGGATGCAAAAATGATATCATCTACATAAATTGAACAAGTAGATTATGCTGCCCAGCTTTCTTAATGAATAAAGTCTTATCTATGGAGCCTCTAGTGAAATTGTTTTCCAGAAGAAAGTTTGATAATGTCTCATACCAGGCTCTGGGAGCTTGTTTTAACCCATAAAGAGCTTTATCAAGCTTGTACACCCAATTAGGATGTTTATTGTCCTCAAAGCCTGGAGGTTGACATACATAAGCCTCTTCTTTAATTTTTCCATACAAAAATGCACTTTTGACATCCATTTGAAAACTTTAGGTTTTGATAAGCAGCATAAGCTAAAAACAATCGAATTGCTTCCAGTCTGGCTACAGGGGCAAAGGTTTCATCATAATCAATACCTTCTTCTTGTGCAAACCCCTGAACAACCAGTCTGGCCTTGTTCTTAACAATAAGCCCATTTTCATCAGTTTTGTTCCTAAACACCCATTTAGTGCCTATTGCACACTTACCTGGAGGTAGAGGAACCAGTTCCCACACTTGCTGTTTCTTGAACTGAAGAAGCTCAAGCTGCATGGCATCAACCCATCCATTGTCCTTTAAAGCAATGTGATAATTCTTTGGCTCTTGCTGACTGATGAAGAGAGCATAGAACAGAAATTTGACAATTGACTTCTTGTTGATACACCAGCAGTGATATCACCAATGATTTGAGACATGGGGTGATTCTTCAGATCTTGATACACAATGAGATCTGTGCAAGTGTTTGTAGCCGGTTCAGCAGCAACAGATGGTGATGGTGAATCATTTCCTTGAAACCAATCAGTGGATGGTAATTCAAAGGAAGTTGAATTCGAAGAAATCTCATCAGCATTAGTTGTGGATGGTGCTACTGGCGCTCCAGGAACATCAGGGCTAGCTGAGTCAGGCAGCTAATCACTAAACCTTAAGAGGTGAGTACTGCAATCATCATCATCATCAGCAGTACCACCAGGTGGTGAACTGTTGACAGGAGCAACAGCAGGAGTTTGATAAGGAACATATTGCAGTATGTCCAAATCAAATAACTCCACAGGACTTTGTGGAATCTTGTCCTTTGGAGATTCATTAAACTTAACATGTAAGGTTTCTTCTTCAACCATCTTTGTTCTGCAGTTGAAGACTCTGTATGCCTTGCAAGTAGATGAATAACCAACAAAGTACCCTGCATCCACCTTAGGATCAAATTTATGGAGTTGATCCTTTGTGTTGAGAATAAAACAGGACACCCAAATGCTTTGAAAAATGAAATCAGAGGAGCCAAATGATGGAGAACTTCATATGGAGTCTTCATCAACCTCTGATTTACTAATACTCTATTTTGCACATAACAAGCTGTGTTGACAGCTTCAGCCCAAAAGGTCAGTGGCAAACCTGAGTCAGCCAGCATGGACCTTGCAGCTTCAATGAGGGTCCTGTTCTTTCTCCCCACTACTCCATTTTGTTCTGGAGTCCTTGGAATGCTGAACTGCCTTTTGATTCCCTTTGAAAGATAGAAGTCATCAAGTGTATGATTTCTGAACTCAGTTCCATTGTCACTCCTAATACACTTGACTGGAAGGGAACTGCTTCTCAATGTACAGCACAAAGTGAATAATCTTCTGAGCAGCCTCATCCTTTGAATGTAGAAAGAAAGTCCATACAAATCTGGAGTAATCATCCACAATTACCAGACAGTATTTCTTTTTTGCCATGCTAATTACTCTCACAGGACCAAATAGATCCATATGCAGTAATTGCAAGCAGGCAGTGGACTTGGGCACTTCAATAGGAAGGAATGAGACTTTGTGTTGTTTTCCTTTTAAACAAGCAGTGCAGGTTTCATCACAGTGGAACTCCTTTATTGGTAAGCCTCTGACTAAACTATTGTGGGTAAGCTGATTCATGATTTTGAGATTAACATGACCAAGCCTCCTGTGCCACAGTTTAGATTCTTGAGAAGAGGCTTTGGAAAATAGGCAAGGATTGCCTTTGAGATCTATCTTCTTAGAAAGATCTAAGGCATACACTCTTCCTATCCTGTTGGCTTTCAGGAGAGTGTGATCATCCAACACCTTGTCAATCAAGTGCAAAACTTTGGATGACAGAATCCTACAGTTTAGACTGGTGAAAAGGGCAACATGGCCTTTATCACACATTTGACTGACACTCAAGAGATTGTACTTGAGATTTTCCACATGATTATCATCAAAATTTGATTTCTCCATTGGAGACAAAGCCCTTACCGATGATGTAACCCCTAGCATCATTGCCAAAAGAGACAAATCCCTTCTTTCCTTGAGAGTAGTCATGAAGAAGAGAGTTTTTCCCAGTCATGTGCATAGATCCCCCACTGTCTACATACCAGATGCTACTTTGGCATGTTGAAGAACCCTGCGAAAATAAACAATTAGTTAGTTTTAGAGACCCAAACCTTTTTGGTTTTGGGCCTGGTCTCATCAATAGATGGTAAACTAACAGGTTTATTTGAAACAACAGCCTGAGAGGAAGAAGATGGTGTAGAAGAGGAATCCTTTGGCTTGGACCTCCTTTTCTGTGGTTTCAACATAGGAGAATCTAGTTGGTTAACTCTACCCAACAGATGTTGTACCATCATCACCAGTTGTGTCTGATTTTGTGATAAAGCTTTCAGCTCATCAGACACATTGCTAGTGGAGTTTGATAAGTTCCTATGTTGCACCTTTTTCTTCTGAGCACCCTCAGCTGTCACCTGTTTAACCCCTTCCTTTTTGGATTTCTTTGATGACTTAAGGGTTACAGGTTTTGATGTTGCTCATACAAATGTGGTCTCAAACTCAGTTTTCATTTTTACCATTTTCTCATTAATTTCTTCTTTTTGTTTGAGTTTGGAACCTCTTTTGTACCAACAATCATCTGTAAGATGATTGAACAAACCACATACTTCACATGGTTTCTTCTTCATCTTAGGTTGATCATCAACTAAGAGGGTGAAGCAACAGAAGACTTGTTCTTTAATGCTTTGGAAGCATTGTTTGCTTTCTTGACAGTCTCTTTAGTAGTCTTCAAACTCTTTCTACTGCCAGTTTTCTTCTCTTCAGTACTGACAGCAGTTGAAGTTTGAACTTTAGGTGTTAAATCGTGCTCTCTAGTCCTTTCAGGACCTTCAGAATTACTCCTGAGTTGATCAATCATTATCATGTGATTGTCAGCATTTGAACCATCAACATCAGCTGATAGGTTCAAAGAGGGCTTGATGCTGACTGCTACTTCTGATTGTGCTGTATCAGAAGGTAGATCACATGATGTGATGGATTGGTTATCACTCTCACCATCAGATTCTACCTCTGCTCTGCGGGGTAAAATCGGTAGGTGGAGCAGTGTGATTGTAACCAATTCCAAACATCACATTTGAAGCAGATTGCTTACTAAGAAGCATTTCAAAACCTTTGCATGATTGTACCCATCTATCACACTCGACCTGGGTAACTGCAAGGTTTCTTTGAGATCTTTGTACTTCTCTAGAAGTACTTCTTCTCTAGCCTTATCATCAATTATTTGGCAATTCAGTTTATAAATCTCATCATTTTTATCTTTGAGCACAAACTCAAACTCAGCTTTGTTTTTGGAAATTATTTGTTCTAGCTCAATGTTCTTATTAATTAGAGCTACATTTGCTTCTCTAACGGAAGCAATGCTGCTATGCATGGTCCAGAACATAATTTGTCTTTTGCCTCAGAGGATACCTGTGATACCTGAGGTGTAGAGGCATTAGAAAATGAAGTATCAGCAGACTCAAAGCCATAAGAGCTAGATTCCCAAAAGGACTGTCACCACCATGTTGACCAGCACCTGAGAATAGTTGATCATGACCAGACAAGTCATCTGGTAAACTGCTCCAGTCAACAACTCCTGGGGTGAAGAAGCTGTGTTGTTGAGATTGAGGTTGTTGATGAGATTGGGATGGCTGAGGTTCTGGTAGTGCATGAGGTTGTGGTGCCATAGGAACTTGAACTTGATTTGATTGTGGCATGTAATAACAAGGGTACGGATATGGCATTTGACCCTGAGGAACAAAATATGCCGGAGATTGTTGTTGAGGATGATGACTAGAGGTGACAGGATGTTGCCCTCTGTGTGTTGACTTTTGCCAGGAAAAGTCACAAAGGGTGCAGTGGAGTTAGATCCAGTTGATCTACACTCTCTTGCAAAATGTCCAAGCCTTTGGCATTGTGACACCTCAACTTGCTCTTGTCAAAACTAACTTTGGTTTTGCCAGAGAGTCCTGGGAATTTTCTTCCAGTTCTTTTATAGAACTTCTGAGATCTGATATTTATCAAGGCCATTTGGCACAAAATATCCATCTCTTCTAAGTCATCATGAGCAATCCCCTTGAGATCATCCATAATGAAACATAGATTGTCATTATTACACCTAGTAAACTGACCATCAACACTCACAATGCAGAATCAGAAGTTCTTGAAGAGAAATTAATATGCTCATCATACTGGCATTCAGATGAAGCATATTCTGACTCATGACCCACCAAGGCAGTGTTGCCTGGTACAAAGTCTTCAGTGAGCTTTCCAGATGAAGACAGCTTTCTCTTCTGTTCTATCTCTCTCTCAAACGTGAGCAGTTTCCCATGGAGTTGGGGGAGAGATAGTTTGTCCAAACTTGCACTGGAGCATAGGACAATAGTATATGTGTCCCATCTCTCAGGCAGTGATCTGAGAAATCTGTTATCCATCTGAATATTTGTGTACTCAAGTTTGACCATTTTTAGTTCAGAGATCAAACAAGAGAACCGCTCATATTGTTGAGTCAGTGTCTCACCCTTTCTATGAGAGAATGTCTCATATTGTTGGGCAAGAATTTCTGTATTATTTGCCAAGACCTCATCTGTTCCTCCAAATTGTTCTTTCAAGGCATTCCAGAGGTCATGAGCAGTTTCATGATGCATTAGCACAGAATAGATTTCATTTGGCAGTGCCATGGCCAGAATTCCATGGGCTTTTGCATCAATTTCAAGCAACTTCTTATCCTCATCTGAGTATTGCTCCCTCCTCTTCGGAACCATTGATTGGTTTCCGGGTTATTTACCATAGGCTTGTGTGGACCATGTACCACTGATGTCCAACACCCTGCGCTGTTAACAGACAGGTGATGGAGCATACGTCTTGCCATATGTTATACTCATTCCTAACCAGCATTGGTGGCTTGGTTGAGGAACCAGTATTGTGAGGATCATTGGAGGGAGTAGTCATTTTCAGTTCAAAAACAATTTAGTTCAAGCTTTTAAAAGTTTTAGACAGACCACAACAAACTCAATGAGAACCAAGAAAAGATCTCAGGATGAATGAGCAGAAATACAGAAAATTCAATCTCTATAACCGTTTCTTGCAAAAACAAAAGCTAATTCAATCAAACTTAGATCTTGAATAGCAGTTTCAATGATCAATTATTAGATCGATCAATGATTAACCTGCTCTGATACCATTTGATAGGATCAGCGATCACAAGTTTGATGTATTAGGATTCAAAGCAGCGGAATACAAACAGGAATTAGACAAATTATAGCAAGCAATCGATACTTGTATGCATTAAGAGCGCATACGGTTATAGGGAGAGAATATATATTTCTGATTTCAAGGAATGTTTATAGATGTAGAATATTTCTAATCAAATCATTCATTCATACCATTCATTCATCATCGTTACAATAAGTTGTCACTCCTTATATAGAGTGCAACAATCACTGTTGTTATCACGGAAAGTGACAACTGGCAGATCTAATACAAAAATAACTAATTCTTAACAAACTACTGAAATGTTACAACTACTGAGAACATATCAGCGTGTTAAGTACAAAATATAAAACTACTGAAACTACAACGACTGAAGAACAAGCTCTTCAGTCGTTTTACAAAACTACTGAAACATAAAAATATAAAACTATTGATATCACAACTACTGAAGAAGTACTCTTCAGTAGTTGTGACAAACTACTGAGGCTTCAGTACTTGATCTTCAGACTTTGACCTTCAGGTGTTTCATCAGCTGATGACTTCAGTAGAGATCATCAGCTGATGTCTTCAGTCTTTGTCTTCAGACTTTGTACATCAGTTGTTGATCTTCAGCACTTGTAAACTCTTCAGCTGTGTACTTCAGTACTTTGGTCTTTCAGCTTCAGCACTTGTGTTCTTCAGCTGTTGTACTTCAGCACTTTAGTTCTTCAGCTGTTGAGGTCTTCAGCACTTGATCTTCAGCTGTTGAAGTCTTCAGCACTTGTCAAACTACTGATGAGGCTTTCAGCAGCTGTTGTGATACCATGTGGACTTGGAGGTTTTCTGATCTTGCTCATTGGTTCTTTTGGTCCAACAAAAAGGTAAACCAGCCTTAGGGCTTTGGTATCCTTACGAGGGTAACTTTGAACTATATGGATATACATATAGTGATTATGGTGGATGCTGTCAAGATAGAAAATTACTTCGGGTGGGTGTCAATTTCTCGGTCCCCGGTTAGTCTCGTGGCAATGTAAGAAACAAACAAATGCCTGTTTCAATGCAGAAGCTGAGTACATTGCTGCATCCGTAGGATGTTATCAAATCCTTTGGTTGCAAACAATTACTGGATTATGGGTTCAATTTTCTTAAAACACTAATTTACATTGATAATACAGCTGTTATGTTCATAACAGCTAATCCTGTTCAACACTCAAAAACAAAACATATCGAAATTCGATATCATTTCTTAGAGATAACTCTAAAAAAGGATTAATCATATTGATTCAATTGCAACAGAAAACAATTGGCAGATCTATTTACTAAAGCCTCCTACCAGGACGGTTTGAGTATTTAGTAGAATCAATTGGTCTTCTAAATCATATGTGATCTCCCTAAATCAAAAGATCATAATAAGTGATACTCTCATTGTTAATTGCCTGTTTATATTCTGTGTGTTTGATTTTATGTTTTTCATAGAAAAATCAATACAAAAATATATACCAAAAATACAAAAATAGAGTCTTTTAGAAGGAATTATGTTTTGTAACATGTGAGAATGATAGCACATTAGTGAGATCAGTTGCATACTTCACTCATAATAACTCTAGACATGATCAGATATGCTTTGTAGACAATATCTGAGTATTATGCTGAAAAAGTAAATGCTTGTGATCAAACTAACATACATGCTTATGTGTATTCATCTGAGTATTTTTGAGTTGTTTTTAGCTTATCAGATTGAATGTTTGTTAAGTTACACCACTCACACCTATTGACACTATGTGTAATCATGAGATTTGTTACAAAGCATCATTTAGCTTCTCTGTTATGAGTGATCATAAACCTGAAGTACTAAGATATCCTTTCTTGTAAGTCATTACAGACCTGGATTTCTTTTTGATGCAAAAAGATTCAATGTGCACAATCTGTTCAAATGAATAGTCAGAGCTGATCAAATGGTTATCCATGATCATCCTCTATTAACTAAATAACATGAACTCTGGTGATATATATGTTTCAGGTAATAGGTAATAAGTTGAGTATGTGTTCTTTCTTACATTTCAGGATGATGGTTGAGCTCTCTTAGTCTCTGTATGTTTTACATCATGACATATCTAAATCAACTAATCAATCCAAGAATTGAAAAAGTAAGTGAGTTGATAAATTTGTCAAAAACACTCATTGTTGTCCTTAGATCTTGTGTCTCCTTCGCTGTGATATCACTGACCTGGAACACACTTGATCAGGATTTATTCGTTGTCTATGATTATCCACATTTATTTTATTTTAATGTGTTGATCTTCATTAATATGATCTCTCTGCAGACATCAATTCTGTGCTTATATTAGATTTTGATTATTTTCATTTTTCTTTTATGCATGTCTTTGTGTCTAAAGGCAATGTCACAATGTGTTGTGTGATCTTATTCTCTTTCGTAAGAAATTATAAGTTTTTCAAACTTATAAGTTTGGGGGGAGTAATAAATGAAAGAGTTGGTCTCATAAAATATTCATTATCAAAATCAAAATTTGAAATGTTGAATTGAAAGGATTGATGCTTTATGTTCAAAGTATTGGGTACATTGAAAATGTAATTTATTTGAAAAATATAATATGAACCTACATAATTTTTGCAAATAAATATGCTTAATAGTTGAAATTAGATGATATTTGATTTTATGTTCAGACTAAAATGAAGGGACAAAAGAAATTTAAAAGAAATAGAAAATAACTCAAACTTTCTCAGACAAAAACCCCTGAACTTGCGACTGTCGAGTATCATCACATCCTCATTCATCTGAAATCAAATCAAATCCATTGAGTATAGATGTATTTGAATATATAAACGTAAGTTTGTGATTGAAAATATAAATTTTGGGTTTAAATCAGCGCATTTTATAGTCGGTTGAATGCTATGGGGCGTTCGAACCCTATAAAACCAATTTTAATCTTATCAAATGAGTATCATATCAAAATTTGATACTGGAGTTTGATAGAATCATTTCGAGTATATGATATATTGTTTTTGATCTTAAAGTGAAAATGTTTTTTGATGTTGAACTCAGTCGGTTTTCATAGCCGAAGAAGAAGAAGATGACAGTCAGTCTTATTTGAATAAAAAAAAATAAATAAATAAAATAATAAATAATAAATAAATAAATAAATAAAAAATAACTAAAATTTTAATCAATTAAAATAGAAAATTCATAGTAGAATAGAATTCATTAATATATTCAATGTTCTATTATACTTCTGATGGGTTTGCAAGAGCATGAAACGTAGTTTAACCATTTAAACTATTCATAAAACGCAGCGGATATATAAATTAAACACCTTTTAAACTGAAAAACATGTTCTTAGATGTCATATAAGTGTAAGAAGCAAACCCATTAACCAAAGGATCATTTATGTGAATAATCAAGCTAAGAACATGAAGAAACGTACATAAAATCACAGCTACATAGAGCTGTGAATATCTACCTTTCTGCAGAAAAAACGACCAAAGAAAGGGGTAGAGAATGCTTGTGAATCCGGCCAAGAGTCCAAAGAAGGCCTCCTCAAGCTTGTATACCCCAAGCTTGTATTCAAACACCCTTCTTGTTAGGGAGAACACCACAAATCAGCTCTCAAAGACCTCCCTTTTCTGCCTAATTTCCGAAAATTTGAGAGAGAAAGGAGAGAGAGATGAATGCAATAAAATCTGATAATGGTTGTGTATGTGACTAGTTAAGCCTTTGTGTTTTCAAGAACACAATGGTCCAATCAATGCAAGAGGGGGGGCGGCCAACATCATTTAAAATGAGAGTTCCCTCTCAATTTTATAACACAATCAATGTTAACTAGCCACTTAACTAGATATATTATGTATACAACTAACCCATTTAATTGTATAATATATATATACTACCATTATTAATTTGTAATGTTATCAACTAATTTAAATAGCATTACAAATAATATTATTGAACAAAATATCCTAATAAATTGTCCATCTCATTTGCAACTTGTTTAGAAAACCCATTTTCTAAATTGGTGTAATATTCAATTATATCATGTAATTGAATATTAATAGGTGTTTGTTAAGCTTGTTGTTGGGTATAACCCGACTTGGATCATAACGTACTAACCACATCAATATTCTAAGTGTCTTGGGCACACACAGAATCTTACAATCTCCCACTTGCCCAAGATTCATAGAAGATTGATGCAAGCAGTAAATACCACCGCCTAACAACGGTTTACTACCCTTAATACGTATGACTTATAGCCATTCAATAACATCATCCCCTTTTCAAGTACCTTACTTGAAATGATTTAGGTGAATCAATCATCTACCTTTTGTTACAGATGTCATGTTAAATCCAAGAACATAGAACGATCATCTCTGTTGATTTAACTTATCAGGCCTTAGACATCTAACTCTCAACGAATAAGAGGAACAAATTCCATCTTGACTACATATGTTTCTCACAAACACCTCGTGTCATATCTGAACACACTCTTGTGTACTGTCCACTATTTCAGGATAGTGAAGAATTAGCTCAAGGCATGACACTTAGTGAATATCAAAACCCAATATGTATCTCAGGTCGGAGGATACAAAATGATATTCGCCTTTACTCAAATATACTTATGATCAATCAATAAGATTCCATGTAGTAAAATTTGAGATGCGGGTTAGTCCATATTTGTGTCCCACAATATCTATGAACCTTGGTAGCAACTCATTGCTCTATATCATCCTTATGAATATCAACCAATCCAAGTTCATAATAATCTTACCTTCAAACTTGTTCCCACAAGTATGAATGACTACGGACATTTAGAGTAAACATTTTACTCATGGATTAAACATGCTAAATAGGAATATTATTTGAAACATTATAACCAAATAACTTTATTCAAATAATAGAAAATTCCACATATCCAATACAAAATTTACAGATCAAATCCAATCACTAGAATATCGAAGTCCCATGGCACAAGTATGACCTTCATGCTTTGCCTTTTCAAGGAGCTTCGTGAGAGGATCCGCAACGTTTTGATCCGTGTGAACTTTGCGAATACATATCTTTCCCTTTTCAACTTCATCTCGTATGTAGTTGAATCTCCGCTCAATGTGCCTAGTCTTTTGATGAGCACGGGGTCCTTGATTTGAGCAATCGCACCCTCGTTATCACAAAAGATCTCTAGGGGTCCTGAATGGAAGGGACAACCCCTAGATCGGCAATGAATTTCTTCAACCATGCAGCTTCTTGGGCTGCCAATGAGGCGGCGACGTATTCTGATTCTGTAGTTGACAGAGCCACCACATCCTGTTTGGAGCTCTTCCAAGAGACAGCTCCTCCATTCAGAATGAAAATGTATCCGATTGAGACCGTGAATCATCACGATCGGTTTGGAAACTCGCATCCGTGTAACCTTTTACAACGAGTTCCTCGTCACCAGATCCATAGATTAGGAACATATCTCTTGTCCTCCTTAGGTACTTAAGTATGTTCTTAACAGCCATCCAATGACTATTTCCAGGATTTTGTTGGTAACGGCTTGTCATACTTAAGGCGTATGACACGTCCGGTCGAGTGCATATCATTGCATACATGATGGATCCAATAGCAGATGCGTATGGGATTGCCTTCATTTTATCTTGCTCATCCTTTGAGCTTGGACATTGAGTCGTACTCAACATCGTTCCTCTTTGAATAGGTACGGTACCTTTCTTAGAGTTTTCCATCTTGAATCTTTTCAAGATTTTATCAATATATGCACTTTGATTCAAACCAATCAACCGCCTTGATCTATCCCTATAGATCTTTATTCCCAGAATATAGGCGGCTTCACCAAGATCCTTAATGGAAAAAACAACTTCCAAGCCAGGTTTTTACACCTTCCAGGTTGGAATGTCATTTCCAAATAGTAGTATGTCATCAACATACAATACTAGGAAAGTTATTGTGCTCCCACTAGCCTTCTTATACACACAAGCCTCATCAGCGTTTTTGATGAAACCAAATTTCTTTACTTCCTCATCAAAACGGTGATTCCAGCTTCTCGATGCTTGTTTTAATCCATAGATTGATTTCTTTAACTTGCATACTTTATTAGGATGTATTGGATCGACAAAACCTTCAGGCTGAACCATATAGACATCTTCCTCAAGATATCCATTTAGGAAAGCGTTTTGACATCCATTTGCCAAATCTCATAATCATAATGAGCAGCTATGGCAAACAATATCCTTATAGACTTTAGCATCGCAACAGGTGAGAAGGTTTCATCATAATCAACCCCTTGAGTTTGAGTGAAACCTTTTGCTACAAGTCTAGCTTTATAAGTATCCAAGTTTCCATGCATATCGGTTTTCTTCTTGAAAACCCACTTACTTCCAACTATCTTGGAGTTAAGAGGTGGTACAACCAAGTCCCATACTTGATTGTCATACATGGATTGCATCTCAACGTTCATGGCTTCAAGCCATTTGTCACAATCGTGTTGGACATTGCATCATGGTATGTGGTTGGTTCATCAGAATCTATCACATAGCATCCATCCATGAAAAATCCATATCTTCGGGTGGATTACTAGTTCTACCACTTCTGCGAACGTGTTGTGTGTATTGATCAACCACTTGATCATCCTCAACATCCTTATGTTGAGTGCTAGTTTCAACCAAACGTGCATCGGGCTGTGGTTCTTGATCTTCCTCAAGATCCACTGTTCTACTGCTAGCTCCTTCCATAAGGAATTTTGCTTCTAAGAACTCACCCTTTCTGGCAACAAAACCTTTTGTTCCATTGGATCATAGAAATAATATCCCATAGAATCTCTAGGATATCCAATAAAGATACACTTGGTGGATCGGACATCCAATTTGTTTAGGGTGGGAGTCTTAACATAAGCCTCACATCCCCAAACCCTTAAGTACGATAGGGATGGAACTCTTCCATGCCATATCTCAAAAGGTGTCCTTTCTACCTTTTTGGTTGGGGCCATATTTAGAATACGGGCCGCGGAGAGCAGAGCGAAACCCCAAATGATAGAGGTAATGTGCTTCTAGCCATCATAGATCGGACCATATCCAATAAGGTTTGATTCCTCCTCTCAGACACCCATTATGTTGTGGTGTTCCAGGTGGAGTGAGTTGTGAGACAATCCCACAAGTCCTAAGATGATCTTGAAAGGCATCACTTAGGTATTCACCTCCTCTATCGGTACAAAGAATTTTAATGGACTTGTTGAGTTGATTTTCTACTTCATTTTGAAGATTTTGAACATTTCAAAAGCTTCGTCTTTGTGTCTTAACAAGTACACATACCCATAGCGACTATAATCGTCGGTAAAGGTAATGAAGTATCTTTCACCATTCCTAGTCATTGGCTTAAAAGGACCACATACATCGAATGTATGATTCCTAATAAATCTTTTGCCCTTTCGGTAGTTGCATTAAAGGGTGCCTTAGTCATCTTACCTTGTAAACAAGACTCACAAACATCAATGAATCACATTCATTTGTTTTAAAAGACCATTCTTTTGAAGTGTTTGTAAACGTTTCTTGTTTATATGACCAAGACGACAATGCCAAAGATAGGTATCACTTAAGTCCAACTTGAGTTTCTTGGTGTTAGTTTGGTACAATGAACTATTTAAAGTATTTTCATGAACCAATTCATAAATACCATTAATTGGAATAGCTTTAAAATAGAACATACCATTTAAAGAAACATGAATATCATTTTCATAAAAGATAATACATAATCATAATGTCTTAATTGGGATACAGAAATAATGTTCCTAGTCAAACTAGGAGCATACAAAACATTCTTCAAAATAACTTCCAAACCACTTGGAAGTCTTAGGATGTAGTCTCCACGAGCTTCAACTAAGACTTTAGTTCCATTTCCCATGAAGAGGCTAACATCCCCTTGTTTGAAGTCCCTACTTCTTGTGAACCCCTGCAACAAATTGCAAATGTGAGTTCCACATCCGGTATCCAATACCCATGTGTTAGAAGATGTAACATTAAGATCAATATGAATCATGTATATTGTACCTGAGGTCTGCCCGGCATCCCTCTTGGCTTTCAACTCTTGGAGATGGACAGGACAATTCCTTGCCCAATGTCCAATCTCCCCACACTTGAAGCATGGGTCATTTGTAGCAACCTTTTGCTTCTTCTCTTGTGGTTTGGGTGGCACCCTTGCCACCCCCTTCCCTTTTCCCCAAGCGGGTCCCTTACCCTTGGCAACCTTTGCCTTGGGTGCGGGACGAGGCCTTTTGTTGTTCCCACCTTCATTAATGGTGAGAACGGGTAAAACCCTTTTACCCATGGCCGCCTCGGCCGTTTTGAGCATTGAGTGAAGCTCACCAATGCTTTTATCCCAAGCATTCATGTTGTAGTTCAACACGAATGTCTCGAACCTCTTGGTAAGGCCATTGAGGATTAAATCCGTGGCCATTCCTTCGAGACGGGACAATTAAGCCTCTCGAGGCGATCAATATGACTTTTCATCTTAAGTACATAAGATGAAACAGATTGGTTGTCGTCCATACGACATGCATGGAGTGCTCGAACCGTTTCGAAATGCTCAACCCTCGCTTGCTGTTGGAACGTTTCCTTCAGCTGGGTTATCATGTCATAAGCCCCGTGGTGTTCATACTCCTTTTGGAGATCCGGAGTCATGCTTGCTAGCATGAGACAAGACACTTGGACGGAGTCCTCAGTGTACTTTAGCCAATCATTGAAGGCCTCCTCATCATCCTCGCTAGGTTGATCGGGGATAGGGTCGTCTAAAACGTACGATCGTCTCTCTTGCTTGAGAACAATTCTCAAGTTTCGATACCAATCGATGAAGTTGTTATGATTTAGACGTTCCTTTTGGAGGATCGCTCGTAATGATTGGTTGGACGCGGATGAGTTATCGGAATTATCATTATAAGAGGCCATCTACAAAATTTAACAAAGTTTTATTTAGTATTTTCGATATTGTCAATTTTAATAATTAATGCCTATTAAGGTCAATTATATATTAAAATCTAGAACCCAACATTACATTTAAATTGTGGTTAGGTGACCTTTATCCCACGATTTAAATTAATAAGGTGGTCAACGATTGACGGTTGCAACCATTTGCAACTTCTAGAGGTATGGGATCGACTCTTGAATCATATGTAAAGTCGGCATGTAAATCCCATCAACACCATTGGAAACCACATTGTAGGTGATCCATTTAACATGGTTTGCAAATCAAGACATCCTACTTACACCCACGTGTGAGCTTGCCAAAACAAATGGTTAGGTGACCTTTATCCATAAGTAATGCATTCTCACCTCAAATCACAAGTTCCCTCAAAATGGTTAGGTGACCTTTATCCCACTAAGAGTTCCCAAGTGACTCAAGTGTTGTGTAAAAAGACGGGTTGATCTCGTTTTGGAATATTTAGAGGTTAAATATGGAGTTTAGAAAACTCTATGTACTTGTTTGCATGCTTTCAAATACAAGGTACCCTATGGTCTTTGATTAAAACCAATTTTCATCATTAAAATCATAAACCATTTTATAACTTTTATTTGCCTTTAAGAACCATCAATTTTCAGATTGTATGTTAATAATTAGTTTGTTATGCATGTCAAAACATCAACCAAACAATCAAACAATAAACAATCAACCAAGCATAAACATAAACAACCATATATGCATAACCATAGCTACTATTGTGACCACACTTGTTTGCCATCACAAGTGTGGTCATTAGGTCTTTCCTAAGGGTTGAATGTAACACAAAATTTAAGGTCTTTATAGACCCCACTTGAACTTGCATCCATATGCTCCAAGTCTTTCTCTTTGTGTCTTCCTCTTGTGCTTCCTTCTAGTGCATCTCCATATACAAAATTTATATCCTAATACAAATTTTCTAATAAAGGAATTGCACTTAATCTATCTATTACATTTCAAATGAATGAATAAATAAATTACATCTCAAAGAAAAACACAAAAGATAATATTACAACCCAAATGTAAAACAACCAAAATCAACCATCCATTCCAAACCAAAGCAACATAGGGTCATGGCTAGGTTATGCACATAACAACAACCAACATATCATTAAAATAAAATGGAATCCCCACAAAACCCATGAATTTTCAGCCAACATAAACTGAAAATTTTGGGTTTAGATGTTGTCCAAACAACACAACAAAACAACATATGTATATATCTTTCAAGATTTAACTATAAGCATGTATAATATGACCTTGAAAGATGGGATTCAACAAAACAGAAAAAGAACAGCCCAAACCGGTTTATATCCATCCTTTAAAACCAATTTTAAAGAAAAAAACTAGCAAGACATCCACATAACCGGCTCATGATGCCATTGATGGGTTTGCAAGAGCATGAAACGTAGTTTAACCATTTAAACTATTCATAAAACGCAGCGGATATATATAACTTTTAAACACCTTTGAAACTGAAAAACATGTTCTTAGATGTCCATATAAGTGTAAGAAGCAAACCCATTAACCAAAGGATCATTTATGTGAATAATCAAGCTAAGAACAAGAAGAAACGTACATAAAATCACAGCTACATAGAGCTGTGAATACATCTACCTTTCTGCAGAAAAAACGACCAAAGAAAGGGGTAGAGAATGCTTGTGAATCCGGCCAAGAGTCCAAAGAAGGCCTCCTCAAGCTTGTATACCCCAAGCTTGTATTCAAACACCCTTCTTGTTAGGGAGAACACCACAAATCAGCTCTCAAAGACCTCCCTTTTCTGCCTAATTTCCGAAAATTTTGAGAGAGAAAGAGAGAGAGAGATGAATGCAATAATAATCTGAATAATGGTTGTGTATGTGACTAGTTAAGCCTTTGTGTTTTCAAGAACACAATGGTCCAATCAATGCAAGAGGGGGGCGGCCAACATCATTAAATGAGAGTTCCCTCTCAATTTTATAACACAATCAAATGTTAACTAGCCACTTAACTAGATATATTATGTATACAACTAACCCATTTAATTGTATAATATATATATACTACCATTATTAATTTGTAATGTTATTCAACTAATTTAAATAGCATTACAAATAATATTATTGAACAAAATATCCTAATAAATTGTCCATCTCATTTGCAACTTTTTAGAAAACCCATTTTCTAAATTGGTGTTAATATTCAATTATATCATGTAATTGAATATTAATAGGGTTTGTTAAGCTTGTTGTTGGGTATAACCCGACTTGGATCATAACGTACTAACCACATCAATATTCTAAGTGTCTTGGGCACACACAGAATCTTACACTTTTCACCAACTCTTGTAAGTTGGTGACTTATCGAGACGCAGCGGAAAAGGTGCTTTATTGAATAGTACATCAGATAAAGCAGTGTACTAAAAGTCTTCGGAAGAAATCTGTCTTCATAGAGTGAAGCTTCGGAAGACTTTATCTCTTGAAGCTTCGAAAGACTTCATGTTGGCTTCGGAAGATATGGTCTTGGCTTCAGAATTTATTACATTAAGTATTTTCTAAGCTTTGTGTAATTCTTCCGAAGCATTCTTCACTTCAGTACTTAGTGCTGTTGCTGAAACACTTAGGCAGTGGGTTGATCAGACTTCAGGAATCCTTACAAACTCCCCCTAGGCTGATGCTACCAAAACACTTAGAAGATCTTTAAATGTTTGTAGTCTTCAGTACAATCAAGACCATTCCTTTCTTCATTTGATGGTCAGGATCATCAAGACTCTCATAGTATCTCTCATTTCAAAGAGATCATGCAGAGGTAAGTTGATTATGTCTTTCCATGAGTAGACATTTTCAACACCTTGATCTCTGATAACATTCCATCTTCTGGATTGGTAGAGTAAGTCCAGGATAAGATGGGTGTCTCAGTTGCTAGAGGAGCCACTTGCATAGGAGTTGATTGGGCTGCCTCATCATGCACTTCCTCAGGTTGATCTGATTCAGCCTGGGGTGTAGATAGATGACATTCGCTTCTTCTTTATCTTTGGTTTAGAAGCCATTTTCTTCTTCCTCTTGGATGTCTTTAACTGAGAACACTGGTCTGCAGCACCATGTTGATCATTAGTGTCTTTCTCAGTTGGGTGTCCTCCCTCACAGGTTCAGAAGGAGAGGGAGTTTGACCCTGCCTAGGATCAGAAGATGAAGCTTGCTGAGGCTCAGCTCGAGGTGCTGGTTGAGGTGTCTCTGGTTGTTCAAACTTGACCTCCACTTCAGGTGGGACTTGACTGGAAGAGAGTGCAAGTCAATGAGTTCTCCACTTTTAATCTTCTGCTTGATCACCCTAATATGTTCATCCATAGTGGATAGAGACATGGGGCCAAGTCTCCTTCCGGAGAATCCATACAGCTTCAAGAAGCTCACCATTCTTTGTCTGTCAGCAGACTTCTTTGCATTCTTTGAATGATGACTCTTGACTTTGCAGCTTTTCCCTTAGCTTCCTTTTGGTTGTTTTTCTTTCTTTGACTGCTCAAGTTCAAGTTGCTTTAAGTATTCGAACTCAATGAAGTCATAGGACAAGGGAAGAAGTACATTTTCCTGATAGAAGCCTGTGGCACTCAGGTAGTTTATCATTTTGATTCTATCTTCTTCTTTATCTACCTGAGGTTCTTGTGGAGCCACATCTTCCTGTGCAGGATTTTCTTGAACTGGAGAGAGAGTGGAGTATGCTTGTGAAGTCTTTTCTGTCTCCTCTCCTCTTTGAATTGGAGAAGTAACCTTGCATCCTCTTTCTCCTTTATCTCTCTTGACATTCCATGTCAGCCAGTTCATTCAACTCTTCTAAGGGGAGGGAGATGATTTCATCAACATCATAGTTCCTGGTCTGTAAAAAGTAATCCTGACTGCCCTTTGTTCATCATTTTGAGTATTTGGTCTGGGGGCAGCACTGATTGCAGCTTGCATGAATTTAGATGACCCAGAAGAACTTTCCCCTTAGCCTCCTTTTCCTCTCTCTCTCTTCTCCCTCAATTTCCTCAGGAGTCATTATCCTTTTCCCTTTGTCACCAACAGACCTTTGTGACTCAAGGTGGATTGAGGCTTGGCCTTCATTGCTTGGTGTAGCTTCCATGCTCTGGCCAGAGAGAGGCTGAGAAACACCTTCACCAGCAGGTGTCTCAGATGGAGTTTGGATCTCTGCAGCAGTTGTTGATGGTGAGACAAGGGTCTCAGGTTCTGCCACTGGGCCTTCAGCCAAGGTTTCCCCTATGAAACTAATCTTAGGGTCCACCTCAACATCCAGTTGACCGATGACATTGCCTGATTGCCTAAGTCTCCTTCTTAGAGAGAACTCTGCAAGGATCCTGTCTTGGATTCTTTGAGCCAGCCTGTCAGCTTGTCTTGATTTGCTTGGATTGACAAGCGGCATGTTGACTAAATCCAGTCCTTCATAGAAGCTCAGGCTTTGGAACTGAAAAATTTCTTGTTGGCCTTGAACTCTGTGAAGTATAAGGGCTTTTCTGTCATCATCATACCTCCATCTGATGATGTAGTTGCCAGTTCCTTGTGGTGGAGATGAGACAGCCCTTGGTATACCTTCCTCAAAGAGACTCCTGATGAGAGAGTCTATAGAGTCCACATTAATGTGAACTTGAGGAAGTTGCTGAGAATGCACAACAGCAAGTGAGGATGGTGAGCCCTCTATGTCCATTCTTTCTAAAGAACTCCCAGGTTCTGTGGTTGTGATAACATTCTCCCCTTTTTGGTAGCATCACCCACTTGCATAGGTGAGCTGGAGGATAAATCAATCACTTCCACAGGTTCTTGTGTTCCTGGTTGAGCTCTCCTTAAGGTCTCCCAGCTAGTTTTTCCTGCAGATATGAAATCTGGAGTTGCTGATCATTGACCCTGTTTTGCAGGGTAGTCACCTGAGATTCCAAGTGACTAACCTTAGAGACTAGATAGGTGCATGTTTGTGACAATTTTTGTACCTTTAGTCTCAAATTCCCCTCATCTTCATCAGAAGAATCACTGGGGGATGAGAGGATTGGACCAAAGTCCTCTCTCTCACCACCAGCTTGAGTTTCTTGGCTGCTGGTTTTCCTCTGCTCACTGGCAACCCCAATTAAGACGCCAATGGGATGAGTTGCCATGGTTGAGGTCTTAATGATGTAATCACTTTCAAAAGTGAGAGCCTCTTCCATATGGACATCCTGAACAGGTTCAGATGTGTCCACCTCAGTAATAGGTGACTGATGAGGGATAGACTGAGGAGAGTCAGAGGTACTCATCTCTCTTTGAGTAGGGGAGGAGAAGAGAGACTCATGGTACTCACTGAATCCTAAGTCTTCATCAGTGTAAAAGGATAGGTTGGGAATTGGTTGGTTTAGATCCAAAGGCTAGGGATGGTAGCTGTCCCCTGAAGGTTGTTCACTTGAGTGTTGAGACTCAGAGTGAAAGCTTACGGTTGTTGGCTAATGAGCTCATCAGGTTGAGCTTGAGGAACCTCAGCCCTGATAGGTAAAGTAATGGGAGTGGTTTGCTCCTCAGGAGAAGTGGGAGCTCTGGAGTCCACTTCTTCCTGTAAGGTTGAGTATTTGGGGGCCTGCACAGACTCAATAGCCTGAGCAGGGGTTCGTTGGGATTTTCTTTTGTAGGTGATGAATATTTGAGGTGTGAAGAGGGTAGGAGAGCAGTAGGTGTGGGTTCAACACTAGCTTGGACTGCTATGTTGTCACCTTGAGCAATGAGCTCTAACATTTTTGGGACTAGGGCTGTTTCTACCCCTGAGAAGCCTACAGTTGGCTTCTTCATAATTTTAAAGATGCCGGGCTTCATATGTCCTAGTTTAAGAATATTGCCTGTTTCCCTCAACTGTGAGCCCAGTTCACAGTTGAGAATGTGTTGAACATATCTAGGAAACATGTAATACTCTAAGGAGTCTAAGTTTGCAAGTAAATTAGTATAAACAAATTGTGAATACCTGAACTTGACCCCCTGAACCATACCATGAACTATAAAGGAGAGATCCTCAGGAATCTGGTCCCATCCACCATGCTTGTTTGATAAGCTGTGGATAATCACATGGAGCAGGTATTTCCACTGGGATGAGACCTTCCCTTTCCTGAAGGTCTTTACAGAGAAATCTCCTTCATAGCCCATCCGCTCGAAGGAATGATTAACCGCTTCTTTTGGGAAGAACACTTCACCTGCTTCATCATCCAGCTGAAGATGTCGGTTGATGATGGCCGGAGTGATGAAAATTGTTCTCCCCTGCACTGTGGCAGACAGTGCCTTCTCCCCATCCATAATGACCTCTTGGCAGGTCTTCCAGAATTCAAGCAAATGATCCTCATATAGAGGAGAATCAATGGTTAGGGAGGTGAAGTAGTGAGACAAAGACAAGAAACGGCAAACCTCTGAGAAATAAGGATCTTTGTCAAAGCATAACAGAGCAACCTGATTGTGTTGTCTGTGTAGCTGCATGGCAAAGTTAGGATCATTTCTGTGAGTAAGGTCAGCCATTGTGAGGTAGCTCAGAGATGAAGAGAAAAAAATGGGAAGGAAATTTAAGAGAGAAAGCTTTGGGTTTTAGGTATGGAAGAAAAGCCGATGATAGAAGAGGGGGGAAACCGTTGGGTTAATATGAGAGAGAAGGATTTCAGATAAAGTTTAATGAAAGAGGATAAACTTTGAAATCCGTATGTCGGTCCCACCTCTGAAAAAGTAGTTTACCTTTTTGCTCAAAAAGTAGTTTTCTTGGAATTCGAAAAGCTTCCGAAAGTAATTTGTCTTCGGAAGTTGTGATTGAAAAAGCTTCCGAAGCTAAAGTGGCTTCGGAAGAATTTTCCTGAGAGTCTTAAAGATTTATGCTTCGGAAGAGAAATAAACTTTGGATGCTTTGTATAAGAATGAACAAAGCTTCTGAAAGTAATTTTTGCTTCGGAAGGAAAAAGTCCTTAAAAATGAATAAGTGTCTAAGTTAAGAATTTTAAGCTTCGGAAGATAAATTTTGACTTCTTCCGAAGGTAAAATCTCTTAGACAGTCATTTATTTTGAAGACATATTTTTCTTCCGAAGGTAAAACGTTATCTTCCGAAGTATCAGAAAATTTTCAAGAATCTAAGGAAAGTCTTCAAAAAGAGTTTTTTTTTATTCAAAGAAAACATGAGCTTATAAAAGTGATGAACTAGACAACTTAGGACACACATATTTTTAAGAAGAAATAATTAGAATTAGTTTTACAAAAAATCTACTCAAAGTTAATCATCCCAATAGCTGATATCAGATACTTAAATCTTTATTCATCAAAAGCTTTTATGAACAGATCAGCATATTGTTCATCTGTGTGAACTTTGACTAGTTTAATTAACCCCTTTTCATAGTTATCTCTTATTAAATGATACCTGATGTTGATGTGTTTGGTCCTTGAGTGCTGCACAGGGTTCTCAGTGATAGAGATAGCACTGTTGTTGTCTATGTGGATAGGAGTCTCTTTGAAGTTAAATCCGTAGTCTAGCATCTGATTTTGAATCCAAAGCACTTGAGCACAGCAGCTTGCAGTAGCAATGTATTCAGCCTCAGCAGTTGATGCAGACACACAGGTTTGTTTCTTGCATTGCCATGAGACAACCCTTCCACCAAGGAATTGACATCCCCCAGATGTAGACTTTGCAGTCATGTTGCAGCCACCATAATCACTGTCTGTATAGGCATACAGATTGAAATTAGAATTCTTTGGATACCATAAACCAAGTGTTGAAGCACCTTTGAGGTATCTTAAAATCCTTTTCACAGTGATTAAGTGAGACATCTTAGGATTGGCTTGATATCTTGCACAAATACATGTAGCAAACATGATATCAGGCCTGCTAGCTGTAAGATACATAAGAGACCCAATCATAGCCCTGTATAGTGCTCATCTACACACTCCCCCTCAAGATCTGGACCAAGGGAGTGGTTTCTGGCTATGGGTGTCTTAGCAGTCTTACAATCAGTCATGTTGAACCTCTTGAGTATATCTTGAACATACTTTGATTGACTTATGAAAATGCCATTTTCAACCTGCTTCACTTGAATTCCCACAAAGAAATTAAGTTCTCCCATTGAACTCATTTCAAATTATCTTTCATCAGCTTTTCAAAGTCTTTGCAGAGCCTTGAATTGGTTGAGCCAAAGATGATGTCATCCACATATACTTGAACTAGCAGAATGTCGTTTCCTTGTCGTGATGAAGAGAGTTCCATCTATAGTACCTCTCCTGTAACCATGTTTACAGAGATACTCAGACAGTGTCTCATACCACTTCCTGGGTGCCTGATGCAGCCCATAGAGAGCTTTGTCAAGCTTGCAGACATAATCAGGATGATCAGGATCTACAAAACCAGGTGGTTGTTTGACATAAACCTCCTCATCAATCACTCCATATAAGAAAGCACACTTTACATCAAGTTGGTAGACCTTGAAGTTCTTGGATGCAACAAATGCCAGGAATATCCTAACAGCTTCTAGTCTAGCTACAGGAGCAAAGACATCAGTGTAGTCAATCCCTTCTTTGTGTGTATCCTTGAACAACTAGTCTTGCCTTGTTCTTGATGATGATTCCACTATCATCCTTTTATTCCTAAAAACCCATTTGGTTCCAATGGTAGTCTTCCCATGAGGAAGAGGACAAAGGTTCCAAACTTTCTGCCTTTTGAATTGAAGAAGTTCTTGTTGCATAGCTTCAACCCAACTTCCATCCTTTAGAGCCTCCTCAGCTTTCTTGGCTCTAACTGGGATAGAAAACAAGAGTGAAGACAAACATTTGCTTCATGGGTTTTCCCTCTTGTTTTTACCCCGGAGATAACATCTCCAATGATGTTGGTGGTAGGATGAGACTTGTGGATCCTTAGCTGAGGGATCACAGCAAGTTGCTGAGATAGATCCAAATTTGAGAAATTTAGTTCTGGTCTTGAAGATTGATCCTCCACATTATCACACTTATCAAGATTAACTTGATCCAATGAATGTGTGACATCATTGATGTTGTCATCTATGGTATGGTTATTTGCATCAAGAAATTCTTGATCACTATCACCATTACCATGGTTGTCTTCTGCAATTGAGATGTCTTTATCTGGTTGAGAAGCCTCTGAACTGGAATTTGAAGGCATGCCAGATGTATCAGCTGGATTTGTCATTGTTGTGCTGATAGAAATCTCATTTGCTGAAGTAGTCTCAACTGGAGCTGAAGATGTATGAGTTGAAGGTCTTCCTAGCTCAAATCATGGATCAGGATCACCTGTATTTAGATTTTCTGCAGATCCTGAAACATGCTCACAAGATTTGTTAAAACAGTTGGTAACTAAATCAAGATCAAACAGCCAATCTGGACCAGAACCAGCCACACAAGGAGTGTGCTCATTGAAAGTCACATTGGCTGACTCCTCAATGATTCTAGTTCTGAGATTGTATACTCTATAAGCTTTAGCTTGAGAAGAGTATCCAATGAAGTGTCCATCATCTGATTTCTCAGCAAACTTGGCAACTTGATCTTTGGTATTCAAGATGGGGCAGGGACATCCAAATGACCTGAGAAAACCAATGAAAGGTTCCTCTTGTGCCAAAGTTCATAAGCAGTCTTAACTTACTAAAACTATGTTTTGCACATAGCAAGCAGTATTAACTGCTTCTGCCCAGAAGGTGATAGGCATTTAGAGTCAGACAACATAGTTCTTGCAGCTTCAATAAGTGTCCTGTTTCTCTCTCGGCAACTCCGTTTTGCTGAGGAGTCCTGGGAGCACTGTATTGTCTTGTAATACCTTTTTCATCACAAAATGTATCAAGGATTTGGTTCTTGAATTCGGTTCCTTGATCACATCTTATGGTTTTGACCTTGTGATCACATTGATTCTCAATCTTTAAGATGAAATTCTTTAGAATCTCAGGAGTCTCATCTTTAGTTCTAAGAAAGAAAACCCAAGTGAATCTTGTAAAATCATCTGTGATCACTAGACAGTATAAGGTCCTTCCTAAACTCATTACACTGGTGGGGCCAAAGAGATCCATATGTAATAAGTGTAGGGGAGTAGTGATGGAGTTCTTTTCCTTAGGCTTGTGAGATACCTTGTGTTGCTTCCCTTTCAGGCATGCAACACAATGATCATCACTTGTAAACACTTTCTTTGGCATTCGAGTTACCAGATCATGTTAATTATTTATTCATATTCTTAAAGTTTACATGGCACATTCTTTTATGCCATAGGAAAGACTCATCACTATTTGCTTTAGACAAAAGCATGAAACTTCTCCAGAGGGAGATGTTTCTTGCAAATCCATCTTGTACATGTTCCCTTTCCTGGGGGCTCTGAGCAGGATATGCTCATGAGGAATGACCACTCTAGGCTTGAGAACAATGCACTCATGCTCAGTGAAGAGCATGTTATGACTCTGATCACAAAATTGGGATACACTCAGAAGATTGTACCCAAGCTCCTTAACAAAGTTTACCTTCTCAATGCTGAGCTTACCATTTGTGACCTTGCCCCTTCCATAAATGTAACCACCTTCATCTCCTCCAAAAGCAACTGGTCCTCCATCAATTCTCTCAAAATTATGAAGTAAAGACCTATTGCCTGTCATGTGCCTGGAACAGCCACTGTCAATTATCCAGACATTCTTGTTTGTCTTGAGCTGTTCCTGCACAAAGAAAATGATTAGTTACATTTGGAAACCCAAGCCTTACTTGTCTTGGGCTCAGTAAGTGTAATAGAAGGTAATGCAACAGTAATAGATCCTATGGTTGTACAGAGGGGATCTTCAGCTGTTGTTGATGGAGAAACCTCAGTCATTTGGTCTTTCTTAGACTTCCACACCACCTTTGGAGTCTTGGACTTGACCTTCAAAACCTTAGAAGCTTTTGGAGCTTCACAAGTTTTAATGACTGATACTTCGGAAGAATCTACAGTCACTGCAGCAGACTTTAGTGCTTCGGAAGAACTCCTTTCTTCCGAGACCAACTTTGCTTCCGAAGGTAATTTTCCATTTACCTTTTTCACTGATTTGGAGCTTCCGAAGGAAACAGACTTTCCTTCCGAAGCTTGAGACTTCTTGAGACTCTTTGGAGTCTTTGTTTTGGTCATGTGGACAGTACTTTTAGGATTGTATGGACAATCCTTGGCAATATGAGAAGTACTTTCACACATAACACACAACATTTTCTTCTTCAAAGAAATCTCCTTTTGAGAGCAAGACTGGCTTTGGTCACATCCCTTTTTCACCTTCATCTTGGTAGATGCAGATACAATTCCCTTGGGCTGTGAACTGTTCTTGGAATTTGATGGTCCAGGTGTGCAGCAGTGGTACACAGCAGCTCAGTCTTCTTCTTTGTACTGAGATGATTTGAACATGAACCAGAACTCTTGGCTAAGAAGCTTTGGTGGATATCTTCAGTCCTTACTGCTTTGAAACCTGCAGAGATAAACACTTGTTTCTGCTTAGCATCAAAAGTAGCCTTGATTTCTTGAGCCTTCTTTGCTTTCCTTTTGCTCTTCCTGATCAAGTTCTTTCTCTTGGACTTGGTCATCACAGTTAATTTCTTCTCCTCAGAAGGATAGTGGCCCTTGGAGGAATCCTCTTCTTCACTCTTCTCAAAGGGATTCCTCACTATCACTTCTTCATCATCCTCACTTATTGGATCTATGAGAGGAAGCTCATCTTCACAAGTTCCACACCTAGGAGATCTTACAGACAAGATTGTGTGTGGAGGAGCTATCTCATTTGATCCCAGTCCTTGTCTATTTTGATAACAAACCTTATTGTGTAGGGATGAGGATATCATGTTCTTGAAGGTCTCTTCTTCAAGAACACTTTTCTCTACCATGGCTTTGCTGATCACAAGCTTAGCCTGGCACTCAGTCAACTTAGTGATGAGATCTTGGATCTGAGTTCTAAAATTTGTATGTTCATGTTTTAGTACTGAAATGGTTTTCTCCAAGTCTTCTATCTTTAAGTTGTAATCATTTTCAGACTTTCTAAAATCAGATTTTAATATGTTTAATGACTCAAGATCAGATCTCATCTCTAGGTTGTAGGACCTGTATCTATTTACTTTAGCAATGCATCAGGGGAGAAAAGATGTTCTAATACCTTGGCTTCATCATGGTCAGCCATCAATGCTTGGTTTGGAGAAGCATCCTCCACCTGAAAACTCCAGTCAAATCCTCCCTCTTCAACAGCAACCGCAGCATGTTGCTTTGTCTTCTCAGCCTGAGGGGTATTTTTAGTGTAGTTTGGTCTGAGTTGTGTTTGACCCCCATTTGCTCTAGGTGCCTTACACTCCCTAGCAAAGTGACCCATAAGGTTACAATTGTAACACTTAACTTTGCTTTTATCCAGCCCAAACTTACCACTGGTAGCAATGCTTGGAAATCTTCTTCCTGTCCTCTTGTAAACTTCTTGGCTCTGTGAGTGAGGAGAGCCATCTGCTGAACTATCTCCATGTATTCCAGGTCATCTGGATGGATACAGTCTAGGTCTTCAAGAGTGAAGAGATAATTCCCACAGCTTTCATCTGCAGACACAAAGGCTTGAGAAGAACTTGTCTCTTGGAATGGGCTTCCTTGAGTAAAGTTCTCCCTTGGTGTCTCCGGGAAGGTGATGAAAGGACCCTTTTGTGAGTTGTCAGGGTAGCATAGGAGATGATGTTGGGGTTCTATGCTGTCCCTTTCAACCACATGAAGGGCTGAACCCATTTGATTGTTAGAGTTGCCAGATGAACCTTGTATGTTCATCTCATCTGATATCCACTGAGAATCCATATAACTCTGTCAGAGTAAGAGTTTTAAGGTTCTCGGTCCTCTTGATTACCACACACTAGTGTGTCCATTGCCTAGGAAGTGAGGACATGAACTTCCTTACAATGTCTCTGTTCTCAAGAGGAACTCCTCCATCCACAAGGGTATCCACAATCTCAACATACCTGAAGTATTGTTGGGTCATGGTTTCACCTGCTTTAAAGGTGAAATTTTCAAACTGCTGCTTCAGAAGATCTTTCTTGTTCTCCTTGGCTTCAGAGGAGCCTTCATACATCAGCTTCAGTGCATCCCACAGCTGTTTAGCTGTCTTGCACTTCTTAAAACCTCTGTACACAGAGTTTGGGATAGCAGTCTGAAGAGCAGTCATGGCCTCCTGTCAATCTCTACTCTTTTCCTATCTTCATCTGAGTAGTTGGCCACATCTTTAGGAATCATACCAGCACCAGTAGCAGAGGGGGTGTGGGTATGAAAGGTCCATATTCAACGGTTCCCACATTCTTGAGTCAAGAGACCTGATGAAGCCTTCCATCCTCATGCACCAGGTGTCAAAGTCATCAAGAGTGATCAGTGGGGATTTGTTCATGGTTCCAGTCTCCATATCAGTCTTTGAGATGGAAGCCATTTGAAGAGTTTAGTTTTTGTGTGTGTGAGGGATCTTAAGATGGTTAGATCTTATATCACGAGCCTGAGAGCTCTGATACCAATTGCAGGATCGTTTAAGGGCTTGAACACAATTACAACACAACAACACAATGAGAAGATTAACTAAACTTTAATCAAACAGTGAACTAGGTAACCAAAGGTGATACAAAGAACACAAGTAAAGCAAGAGACAGAACAAGAGAGTATAGTTTTCAAGGAAGCAGTATATTGCTTTCTCAAGTTCTTTTACAAGTGTTACAAAGCATAAAGAAAGATACAAGAACTTGGAATACTTATACTACAACCTACAGCGGCTATACTTGAAAGCCAGCTGGATACAATTGACTAGACACTAACAAAAATCAATTGTAGGATCAAAAGGCATATCTGCCTTTTGACCTTGTGACTATGACATGCCATAGCTCACATCCTTATACATTATACAAAGGATAAAGTACATAAAGTGGAAAGTTTCAGACTCAAGACCTCAATGTACAGTTACCAAAAGCATGGACCTTTTCACCAACTCTTGTAAGTTGGTGACTTATCAGAGACGCAGCGGAAAAGGTGCTTTATGGAATAGTACATCAGATAAAGCATGTGTACTAAAAGTCTTCGGAAGAAATCTGTCTTCATAGAGTGAAGCTTCGGAAGACTTTGTCTCTTGAAGCTTCGGAAGACTTCATGTTTGGCTTCGAAGATATTGGTCTTGGCTTCGGAAGATATTACACTAGAGTATTTTCTAATGCTTTGTGTAATTCTTCCGAAGCATTCTTCACTTCAGTACTTAGTGCATGTTGCTGAAACACTTAGGCAGTTTTGGGTTGCATCAGACTTCAGGATCCTTACATAGACCCCCCGTCATGGCGCATAGGAGCCTGACAACAGCACCTAGGGTAAGCGACAAAGGTTCCATCAAATGGTCGGTCATAAAAGACCCCGGTGTGCATCCTTCTAAGGTAGCTATCCCACATACCGTTGACCTGACACTCTTCATTGAGTGTGTTTCTCTATACAGTGCTTGCAAGACTTTTATTTACCATCTGTCTTATTAATGCATGCATTCAATCATTATGTTCTCTTTTCTTTATCTTCCACTTATGTTACATAATACTTTCGTTCATAAATATTCATCGTATAGCCACAAAAAATAAACAATCATAATAGGAACATCAACATAAACATACAACATCACCATACAAGGTGTCATCATACATACATAACATACATCATACATACCATCATGCATAAGCATCAAACATACATCATCATACTATGCCCGTCACATCATCTTTGACCTTAAAAAGTCAACTTACATAGCCCCGGGAACATCCCAAGTCAAAGCTTACTTACAAATTTCCCCAAAAAACTAGAAATATTCTAAGTCTTTAGGTGCATGAGCACTATGCAAGCGCATGAGCACTATGCTGGCGCATGACCTCTCAGGCGCATGAGGAACACTTTGGCGCATGGGCCACTTTTAGGCGCATCAGCACTATTGGGGTGCATGTGTTGATCCATATGTACCTAGTTTACGATTTTAATGTAATATGTCTGTCATGTCCTAAATGTAATGAAACAAATGAGTTGAATGAAATATAAATATGTGGTTGTTGATCTTAATGTTTATGTTTCAATGTATGTTTTAATGTTTATGATTAATTAATGCATATTGAACCAACTAAATAGGTTTGAGGTGGTTTGAATAGATCTTATGCAAGTAATGATTGGGAAACATATTCAAACTTAGTCGTATGAAGTTTTCATGCGACTAGTCGCACGACTGAACCAGGAGACTGCATCAGTCGCACGACTGAGACATACGGATGACTCAGTCGTGCGACTGAACCTTCAGTCATGTGATTGACTCAGCCGCATGCTTTAGTCGCACGACTGAACCATGCTAATGGTCCAGTCGAACGATTGACTAACCCTAACCTATAATACCATTTAATTCGTGGAAAAGCATAACACTTTCAATATTTCGACTCCTACTCGTACCCTAGCCGTCAAGAACGTCCAAGAAAGCCAGTCCAAGTTCATAGAACGTTCTTGATCGATTCCTATTCGTTCTTAACATTTAGTTTATTCTTATATCAACCGGGTTAACGTTCTCACTGATTGGATCGCCAATCAAATAGGATTCCGCACTATTTGAGTTGGTATACACGTAAATCAGTTAGTACTCCGTCCGGACACGGTCCCTAACAAGTGGTATCAGAGCATTGGCTCTTGATTTATGCGTGATTCAATCGATTTTGATATAAAAATCATGTTTTTCACTCAAAAACGCAATCCTTTTGTGTCAAACAGTGTTTTAGGCGTCTCCAGGTCAAAAAGTTAACGTTTTCCGGCATACGGAAATTAGGGTTACTGAGAAATTCGTGTTTTTACGTCAAAATACCTTAAACCTTCGAATTCTCAAAATTCAGCAGCTTCAGTCGCACGATTGACTCAATCGCATGACTGAATCCATACGTATCCCTCATACATATGATTGGACTCAGTCGTTCATCCATTCGTACGACTGAACTACCCATTCGCACTATTCATCCGCACCTTCCCATTCGCACGACTGAGCATCAGCATTTTCCCATTCGCACGTCTGAGCCAAGCGCATTGTTCAATCGCACAAAGTGTTCACCGCATTCCTTCAGTCGCACAAGTACACAAGTTTGTTCTAAAGTTCAAAGTCGATAGTAATGGAGGATCAGTATTCAGCACTCACCACAGGAAGGGATTAAAGGATCTAGAATCTATTGCTTCTGGAAAATGAAGTGGGAAATCATAACAAGCCCCCTAAGCTAATAACGTTAGATGATTATCCATAATGGAAGCAAAGATTCGATATCTACTTAAATGGAGTAGATCCAAATCTGTGGGAGTCTATAAAGACAGGGTATAGCATGCCAGTAGGTGCAGATGGAGTCAAACTTACCTTAGGCGGCATGACCGATGGACAAAAGGTGAAATACAATGCTGAGAAGAAAGTATATGCACTGCTAACTCATTCAATTCCTAAGGACATCTTCTATCAATTTTCTGAGAACAAGCAAGCAAAGAAGATGTGGGATGTATTGGAAAAACGGTATGACGGGAATGCGTCATTAAAAGCTGTAAAGGCAAAAGCGTTGAAGAAGGAGTTCGACAACTTCTCGTCAATGGGTAAGGAGACCTTGGATGATGTCATCAATTGGTTCTACCACTTGATGAGTGAGCTGCACACTCATGGAGTTACAACATCTATGGAAGACAAGGTGTCGAACTTCGCCCATGGGTTGCCAGAGAAGTGGGTTTCCTTTGTCTCCAATCGCAGACAGAATGATATGTGGCGAAGTTAGATATCAATGATTTCATTCTGAAGCTGAGAGAGGAGAGTTGAGGATGAAGTACAAAGCCCAAAAGTCTTCATATGATCAGAATCTGTCACTATACAACTTAACTCCTCAAGCGAAAACGTCTAGAGCACCACTTCAAATGGGATTTGTATCGAGTTCAGCTGGTCCATCTCAAGCTACTACTTTAGGATCTGACACGTCAGGGTCGTCTTGTACCCAATACATAGCACCTGAAGCCAATGCTACAAAACTGAAGACCGAGAATCTCGGGAATGTGACAGTGGGGGTAGCAAAGGAGCACATGGATCTCTTAGCAGTTGTCGTTCACTCTTATGACGGACTAGTTGCTGGGAAGATTCAGACTACCATCTGGCAGATAAGGACTACGAGCAGGTAGACGAGATAGAACTAGAGAGAATGGACATCATGTGGGCCTTGGCAAGTGTTTTCCGGAGAGCTAAGAAGTTTGTTAAAAAGATCAGACAAAATTTGATTGCAACTAAGGACACAACTTTTGGTTTTCACAAGACCAAAGTTACCTGCTTCAACTATGGGGAAAAGGGGCACTTGAAACGTGAGTGTGTGAAGCCCAAAGACAGGAAATGGGAATCCATTCTCATCTTTCAATCGTCAGGATAAACCCACAAGTAGTCCTACTTCGTCAAGCAAGGATCCTAAGGCCTTGACTGCTGAGGATGACTAAGGACAAGATTGGAGCTTTCAGTTTGTGTCTCCGGGAGAATCCAACATCGCTAGTGTTGAGGATTTAGATGACGAATCAGCAAGCGAAGGTGATATTGCAGTAGAACTCGCGATGTCAAATATTGAAGAAACTGCAACTGTCGTTGATCACCTATCTGAGGAAAGGACAAGTTCAACATGTTCAGAATCACCAGAACCGCACCCTCTCAGGTAAGTACTACAAATCAATTAGTTATAATCATGCTTGTGTTGAATTTAATAAATTTAGGGAAAGCATTGATTTGAAATTCGCTAGGTTATTAGATGATAATGATAGCTTAGTAAAGGACTTGCAACTGTGCATAGAAGTAAATAGATTTAAAAACAAATGAGCACAGTTATAAAGAAAAGATAGAACTTTTAAATAAACAACTTAGGGAAACTGAAGTTGTAGCTTTTAACCAAGCTAATGACATTAACTTCTATCTAAACTCCCTTGAAGAAACAAAGAAACAAAAAGCAGTTTTGGAAGTAGAAGTAAATTCATTAAATCAAAACTGCATAGTTGGACAAGTTCTTCTCACACTGTCCAACACTTAGTGAGAGAACGTAACAACAGGGAGGGTTTGGGTTATAAAGTGGTTCCACCACCACATGAAACCTTGTTGAATGCCAAAAGCAAACCAATAAATAACAACCCAATCAAGTATCATGTGGTGTCCACTCCTCTTGTAAGTGATCCTGACTCCACATGTAAACCAAATGAATCTAGCACTAAACAAAAGGAGGCCACTTCTAAATCAAAAGGTAAAATGCCTATGGTGAATTCGGATGAACAATTTGAAAAGGTTAATATAAAGTCAGGTTCAACCATGTCTAAATCTGAACCTAAAAAGACCATACATGTTAACCAAACACGTGCATCATGTCCAAGTCCAGGTAAACACAGGGGTAAAGATGTTGAAATGGTTCAAGAAAATGTGATTAAAAAAGTAAAACCTCTAAACTACAAGTGTTAAAACCCAAACAGAATAAAGTCACACGTCTGTCACACACTTCTCCATGGAAACAGTTACACCAACATGTCGAAAGTAGAGCTTTCTACAACTATGGAAAGTATGGTCACATCTCGTCTAACTGTCCTTATTTTTAGACACCAAGGAAAAGAGTTGAACTTCATGACACTAAACCTAGCTCATCAAAAAGGAGATCCATGACTCCACCAAAAAGGGTTAGTGAACCTAAAGTTCAACCCATTAGCCAGTCGTCTGTTTACCACAAACAGGCCTTACACAAAGTTGGCCTATGGAAAGAAAAATCTATTTCAATGTCTGGAAATGAGAACAAGAAGCCAAATGATCTTCCCTTACCCTCTAGTGGTCAATGGGTAGAATTTATGATGTGTGATGCCTCTGGACACCCAAGCCGGTTAAGGCTTGGGTCCCTAACCTTAACTAATGTTTTCAATTGAATGTGCAGGGTGTTCGCTATAGTGCTGAAACAAATACTTGGATCGTAGATAGTAGAGCATCAACGCACATGACTAGGAACTGGGCACTCCTGTCAAACGTCAAACAAATAAAAGGAGGCCATGTTTCATTTGCTGGAAACAAATGAGGTTATATCACAGCTCAAGGGGAAGTGGGAATCAGAAAGTGAAGTTTGACAAGGTAAATTATGTTCAACAACTTCAAAATAATTTGCTTTCTGTCTCCCAAATATGTGACAAGGGATTTAAGTAGTTTTCGACAATAAGAAGTGTTATGTCCTGAAAAAGGACTATGTGATCCTGGAGGACCAAGTCTTAATGTCAGCTTCAAGATATAAGACATTTACATCTTGGATCTATCAAAGGCCTCCACAACGGATCATCAAGTTCAGTACTTCTTGTCAAAAGCTACTAAGAAGGATTCTATCTCCTGGCATAGGAGAATGGGACACATCAATCCACGGAAGATGAACTACCTGATCTAGAATGATCTAGTGCGAGGAGTAAATGTCAAAAACTTCCAACTCCTAGATTTTTGTTTCGCCTGCAAGAAAGGTAAACATACTAAGAAGTCTCATAAGGCAAAGAAAGTTAATTCCATAGAACTACCTCTTGAGCTTCTTCACATGGATCTGTTTGGTCCAGTCAGTACAAGAAGCATCGCAGGTGACTTGTACTGCTATGTAGTTACATATGACTACTCAAGATTCTCTTGGGTGATGTTTCTGAAATCCAAATCAAAAACGTTTGAGTCATTCAAGGAGTTAGTAACTACACTGGAATCTCTCTAAAAGCTAAAGGTTAGAAAAGTCCGCTCAGACAACAAAACAGAGTTCAAGAACGAATGGATGGAGGAATTCGGGAAAAGAAGGGAATTGTACATCAGTTCATATCTGCCTACACTCCACACATGAATGGGGTTGCTAAAAGGAAGAACAGAATCTTGATAGACACTACCAGGACGATGCTAGCAGACTCGAAATTGCTTATCCAATTCTGGAACGAGGCAGTGACAAATGCATGTTACACTTTGAATCGAGTCTTGGTGGTTAAACGACATGGAAAAACGTGTTACGAGTTTTAAAATGACATAAACCTAATCTGTAGTACCTCAAACCGTTTGGAGCACCATATACGTTACTGAAGAAAAATCAAGAAGGCAAGTTTAGCTAGAAGGCCAAAGAGGGAATCTTTCTGGGATACAACATACTAAATAAGAGAGTTTACAACAATTCAACGGGTCAAGTAGAAGTGTGGTGTAACGTCGACGTTCAGAGATACACCACCCCTCCTGCTGAAAAAAGGACCCGCATTCTTTTTCGACTATGATGGATTCTTCAAGTCCTTCAACATTCCTCTCTCCACTTCTAACGATGAGTTAGCAACCAAAATGATGTATGATGTCTTAAACACACCAACACAAGACTCTACAACATCAGGCTCACAAGGTGAGTTCCCTAGTCAATCAGGGGAGCACTCGAGGTAAGTGACTCCTCCTTTGACGATGAAGCCGTGGAGAATGATCAGAACGATCAGGAGGAACAGGTTCCTACTACTGCAAGTCCATAAGCATCTGACGTTGATGCCTCTGAGTCTTCGGAACCTCACATTCTTACTGCCTCAGATACCGGAACCAACGTTCATAATCTTGATTCTGAGGAAGTTGTTCCCACCACTCCTGGATCACGCCTCAATGTATATCATCCTCTGGACAATGTCATTGGGGATGTCAGATCAGGAGTTCAGACAAGAAATCAGCTATATTCAGCTGATTATGCCTCAGTAATGGAAAAGGGATACCTTCATGATGGTGCATATCATTGTTTTGTGTCTCAGTTTGAGCCAAAACACGTCAATGAAGCCCTAAATGATGAGGCATGGGTGAGTGCCATGCAAGAAGAACTTCTTCAGTTCAAGAAGTTAGGTGTATGGACACTGGTGGATAGACCTAAAGGTGCTAAGGTAATTGGCACCAAATGGTCTTGAAATGCAAGAAAGATGACCAAGGAGTCATAATCAGGAACAAGGCTCGACTTGTAGTTCAAGGATTTCGACAAGTCGAGGGAATTGATTACAACGAAGGATTTGCACGAGTGGCAAGAATGGATGCCATCCTTATCTTCCTAGCATATGCCTCTTACATGAAGATTAGAGTCTATCAACTAGATGTAAAGAGCGCATTTCTTCATGGTGAAATCCGGGAAACAGTGTATGTCAGTCAACCCAAAGGATTTGAGGATCCATATCATCGGGACAGAGTTTACAAACTGGATAAGGCTCTCTATGGGCTTCATCAAGCCCCGAGAGCATGGTATGAAAAGCTCTCAATACACCTAGTGAAACACGGATTTCACATAGGTGTAATTGACTGTACACTACTCATCAAAGAAAAGGATGGTGATCTACTGCTTGTTTAGATTTATGTTGATGGCATAATCTTTAGTTCCAAGAACGAAGACTTATGTAAAGAATTTGAAGCAGTAATGAAGGCAGAATTTGAAATTAGTGCCATGGGAGAGATGAAGTTCTTTCTCGGATTACAGGTGGATCAAACACCAAAGGAGATATTTCTACATCAAACTAAGTATGTAGGGGATATTCTCAGTCAGTTTGACATGGAGAATGCTTCTGCAGCTAGGACTCCACTTGCTACAAACCATGATGTAGCACCCGACGAGAATGTGATTTGGTTGATGCCACCATGTACCGAGGAATGATTGGATCCCTCATGTACCTCATAGCCTCAAGACCTAATATCATGTATGCAACATGTCTTTGTTCAAGATATCAAGCAAACCCAAAAAGTTAACCATCTTATAGGGGTCAAGAGGTATTTCGTTATCTGAAGGGTACACCACCACTTGGGTTGTGGTATCCTCATGACGATGATTTTGAGCTTACCGCATACAGTGACTCGGATTATGGCGGCTGCAAGATGAGCTACAAATCCACCTCAGCAGGTTGTCAGTTCTTTGGGAGAAGATTATTCACGTGGCAGTGTAAAAAGCAGACATCAGTTGTGTTGTCAACTTGTGAAGTTGAATATGTTTCTGTGGCAAGCTGCTGTTCTCAAATCATCTGGATTCAACAGCAGATGTGGGACTACGGTTTGAAATTTTCTAACACTCCAATATTTGTTGATAATTCTGCTGCAATAGCTGTTACTAAAAATCCCGTCCAACATCCTAATACCAAACACATCGGCATTAAATATCACTTTATACGTGATTGTTTTGAAAAGAATCTAATTGATGTGGTTAAAATAAATACAGATTTTCAATGCGCTGACCTCTACACAAAATCCTTTGATAAACCATGTTTTCTATATCTGTTAGAGGTCAACGATGTTAAAAAGAAAAGTGATGTAATTCCAGAAGATGAACATGTTTGGTCTGATGCGTCGAGTCCATTTTTCTTTGGTTTTATTTTATTTTATTAAATAAATTTTATTGATTTTGTTTCTTCGCCTATTAAAATCCTAAAAACACAAATCGTTTACGGTTTTAGAATTTTAGGGGGAGAATAGGTTAAGTTAGTATTAAAAAAATGGGGGAGGAGGATAGGCAAGCATACTATTTCACATACATTTTGATCCTAGTTCTTGGGTTCTGTTTGTGGTTTAAAATGGTAAAAATTTTCAGATTATAAACCATATGTTAAACTTCTTTTTCCACTGTGTTTTTTATAGTTTAAATGGTTAAACTAGTTTGTTTTACATGTGACAAAACCCAACAATGGCATCTAGAGCTGGTTATGTGGAATATGTGCTTCAAAAGGTCTTGAAATGTTAGTTTTCATGGACTTTTTCAACCTATTAGGGGCTGTTTTGTTGTGGATGTATGAATCCCTCATGTTTCAAGGTTTAATCTTGCATGCTTTAGTGTAACCTTAAAAGATTTACATCAAATAGTTGATTGTGTTGTTTGGACAAACCTTAAAATTTGAGTTCATGTTGGCTGAAATTTTAGGACTGAAATAAGGGATTCATTGTTGTTCTTGGAGTTGTATATATTTCATATTTTGGTGCATAACATTGCACGAATTAGACAAATTGTAGCAAGCAATCGATATTTGTAAGCATTAAGACCGCATACGGTTATAGGGAGAGAATATGTATTTCTGATTTCTAGGAATGTTTATAGATGTAGAATATTTCTAATCGAATCAATCATCCATTCCATTCAATTACTCATTTCACTCGATGATTACAATAGGTTGTCACTCCTTATATAGAGTGCAACAGTCACTGCTGTTATCACGGAAAGTGACAACTGGCAGATCCAATACAGAAATAACTAATTCTTAACAAACTACTGAAATGTTCACAACTACTGAGAACATATCAGTAAGTTAAGTACAAAATATAAAACTACTGAAACTACAACGACTGAAGAACAAACTCTTCAGTCGTTTTACAAAACTACTGAAACATAGAAAATAAAACTACTGATATCACAACTACTGAAGAAGTACTCTTCAGCAGTTGTGACAAACTACTGAGGCTTCAGTACTTGATCTTCAGACTTTGACCTTCAGGTGTTTCATCAGCTGATGACTTCAGTAGATATCATCAGCTGATGTCTTCAGTCTTTGTCTTCAGACTTTGTACATCAGTTGTTGATCTTCAGCACTTGTGAACTCTTCAGCTGTTGTACTTCAGTACTTTGGTCTTTCAGCTTCAGCACTTGTGTTCTTCAGCTGTTGTACTTCAGCACTTTGGTTCTTCAGCTGTTAAGGTCTTCAGCACTTGATCTTCAGCTGTTGAAGTCTTCAGCACTTGTCAAACTACTGATGAGGCTTTCAGCAGTTGTTGTGATACCGTGTGGGACTTAGAGGTTTTCTGATCTTGCTCATTGGTTCTTTTGGTCCAACAAACTCTCCCTGAACCAATGCAGCCAAAACCTCTAACTTATTTATACTCCCACTTATTGATGGCAAAATGTTGGTCTTTTTCCTTCTTGATCAGTAGAGAAGATGACCCATGTAAGCTCCGGCCTGGGAAGAAATCTCAAATATTTGTTTGGCAGAGTATGAATGGGAACTCTGTTTTGGGGAACTGGACACAGAGTTGTTATCCCATTCATGAGATTTACTTCCCCATAATGAGTCTGTATGACTCACGAACATAGGCCTCAAGGAGAACAACTTGTTCCTCTTGAGAGAGTTCTTCAGCTCCTCCTTCGAAGAAGAACTCTGGACCATAGTACTCTGATAAGTACTTCATGGTCCTGCCATTTTTCAGCTCCACCGTAGTTACCTCCCTATATACAAATTCATCAGGATGGTTGCCTTCAAGGAGTAACTGGAGCTCATTCTTTTGGATGTCTTCAAGCTTTTTATATAACAACCCCTTCTTAATCATCTTGTTTTCTAGTAAGGCTTGAGGTGTCTTCTTTGCTTGGTGAGCTTTCTTGAATTCATCAATGATTTCCCAAGGTGAGACTACAACTGCCAACATGATGGTAGATTCTATTGTTTTTCGTACCTGGCCGTTGTATCTGTGTGGGATAGTTCTTTTATGGATTCTAGAACTCACCCTGGGGTCTGGCCATACTCTCACTCTCTCCTTCTGATACTGAAGGTGTGCCTGAGAGTGTACAGCCTTTGAGCATGCCCTTTCATGGCTTGAATAGATGATGACTGAGGAAATTCCTTGTCAACCATCTTCAACAGTTGCTCATCGTGCTGTTTCTGCTTTCTTCTTCTTCTATCTTGACTCTGACCATTTCCCTTTGAGAGTCAGGTGTGATCATGGGTTGACTTCGGGTTTTGGTAGATTCAGAACAGCAGAGAGTGGCAGACTATCATCTTCATCCTCTTCTTCTTCTTCTTCTTCCATCCTCAGCACCCTTCTCCTCCTTCGGGGTACATCACTGGATGATGGTTGGGTTGGTGAAGGAATTGGTTTTGAAGAATGAGGATGTTTGGATTTTGGCTTAGAGGTTGGTTGGGAGATTTGAGGGATAGGATCTGTTTGAGTGGGTGGAAGGGAAGGTTGATCTAGCATCCTTGTAGTTAATTTCGCTTTTGTGAGTTTAGCCATCTCTAACCTTTTGCCAGCTCCAGCCTCATCCAGGGCTTCCACAATAATCCCTTTGTTAAATTGCTCAGACAGACAGATTCTGGTGGCTATAGCCAGAATGCTGTCCCTGGTCCATGCGCGGATCTCCATTAATGATCTTCCCAGTATTTTGCAATAAAGCGGATCATTATTTCCAACCTCTCTTTCTCAAGAGCATCATACCCTGCCCATCGGGTTTGTATCTCTTGTACTTCTAACCTTCTGATCTCACTATCCAGTGTGGCTGTGTTAAACCCCTGCCTGAAGAGTTGTTCAATTATTTTATCCATGGAGCAGCTGTGTGTGGTGTCAGCTTCTTTGACCAGCTCCTCCAAGGATTTGTCTTCAGCAGTGTGATCATCAGCACTTCTCTTTCGCTTGTAAGTGATCAGAGGTTGCTCTTCTTTTTCCTCCTCTTGGACTTGCTTCTCTTCCTTTTTCCTCAGATCTTTTCCTTTCCTTTCTTCACTGCAGTACTCTCCCCCTTTTGGTTGCATTGGAGGAAGGGTTTGTACCGCAGAAAGAGTCTTTTGGACAGCAGCATCAACCAAGGGCTGTAATGTTGAGAAAGCCTCTCATCAAGGGCTTTGATCACTATATCAGTGATTATGGAGGTGATGAGAGGGAGGGAATTTTGGAGTACAGCACCTATTTGCTCAGGAGGGTTCTGGTCCTGAGAAGTAGGGCCTGAAGCAGAGGCAGGTGGTTGATTTTGGGGTGGCTCTGTGTTTGGGAAACCTTCAAGGGAAGGTGCCATCTGTGGGTGTATGATGGTGGCAGATGGACTTGCATCCTGAGACATCTTGGCCAGCAGCTCTTTGAGTCTGCTAACCTCATCCTCTAGAATGGTGTTTTGAGCAACTACATCATAGAAGAAGCTCAGGTCATCATCAGTTGATACTGAATCACCTGACCTCCTGCTTAGAGCAGGATTTACATGCACTGGGTGTAGACCAGTTGGTGCATGTGCCCCTGTGCTTGGTACTGGGGACTTCCAGCCTCAGGACAATGTCCATCATCAGCTGTTGCCTCTAGGGAGGTCTTAGCAATGTTACCAGCCTCACTCTGGTCATGTGCTGAGTCAGAGGAGGTGGCAGCCTCACTAGATTTCTAAGCTCCTTGTCTACACCAGGAGATAGAATTCGGGAAACCCCTGTGCTGTGGGTTTCTCAGGTGCACTGTGTTCCTCCCCCTCAATTGTAGAGGAATTCCCAGTAGCAAGTGGTTTCTGGGGAGGGGGTGAGGAGTGCAATTGAGTCAGCACTTGTGCAACTATTAAAGTTGGGCTGTGAGGGGCGGTTGTTTGGGGTAAGGGGTTAGAAGCAGTGTGCACCTGGGGTGGATGGTGCTCTTCAATGGCAATCTCCTCAAGTGAGTAAGATCCCAGATAAGTAGGTGCCCCTTGGGTGCTGCAGGCTCCTGTTGAGAGGAGCCTGAGCGGCTGTGGTTGGAAGAGTCATTGTATCCACTAGGGGGTTTGGACTAGTGGATATATCCTGCGTTTGTGGTGCAGGAGCATCCTCAGGGGACTCAATTCCCTGAGTAGCCATTTGGGTTTCTTTTTGGTGGGTTTGTGGGGACATTGGATTTGGAGGTGGTGGCTGTGGGTTCCAGCTGCGTGGGTTTTCGCAGCTTGGCAGCCAGTTTGAGTGTCCGGTCAGAGTTGTGCCGGGAGTATACTTCTGGCAGAACAGCCGTAGCAGGGACTCCCAAGCCAACAAGTCCCTCAGCATTAAGCTGGTCTATAATAATGGCATTATGAACCGTGGATATAGTATCCAACGGTTGGCAGTTAGTTTTTGAGCCATATCTTTGAGCTCTGAAAATATTAATTCTGAAAAGTTCAGTGGTTGTTGCTCAAGGATAGAATACATTACCTGCTGCCATTTGGTGGACATTTGATCCCAAGACGATGTCTTAGGGGCCAAACATACATTGACCATGTGAAAAATCAGGCGCTCAGCGTCATTAAAGTGTTTCTTCATGATGGTGGTGGCACTGAGATCACCTTGATATCCATGCTGAGCAAATGATAGATCTATGGTGCCCTTCGGATATCCAGCAGGAGAGGTAGCATCACTCAGTTGAAGAATTTTACGGATTGTTGCAGGAGTAATCACTACCTCTTTGTTGTTGACGACTGACCGGAGGAATCGTGTGTTGCTCTCCTCAGTTGTACAGTAACGTTCATCCAAAATTGATTCAAGGATTCGGCATGTAAGAGGGGGTTCAGAAGGAATGCCTTGTTGTATTGGGACTGAACCATAAGATCGATAGCAGTATCGAACTTAGTCCAGATCGGCGATTTGTGAGGTAGGCAACACAGTTGTGTCGCGGTTTAATTTGCATAGACGCCATGGAGAAGGAAGTTTTTTGAGAGGAACGTTAGGTTTGAAGAAGATGAAGCATGAGAGCTAAGGTAAGGGTATTATAGGGTACGGGTGAGGAAACGACTGAAGGATGTGGTGTTAGTCATCAGTGGTTTTAACGACCGTTGACATGGTATTATCCTTTCAGACGTTGAAACAGCTGAAGTCGTGGTGTTAGGCATCAGTAGTTTAGAAAACTACTGAAGACCGTGGTTTTGACTTCAGATGATTGAAACAACTGAGGACATGGTGTTTGTCATCAGTTTTATGAAACTACTGAAGACAGTGGTTTTGTCATCAGCTGTTGTAAACAACTGAAGACTTGGTATTAGTCATCAGTAGTTATAAAAACTACTGAAGACGTGGTTTTGCTTCAGTTGTTTAAAATGAAACAGCAGTTGTACAAACGACTGAAGAGAAAGTTCTCTTTAGCTGTTTCGTCAATTCTTAGCTTTTCATCAGCTGTTTCAAACTGTCCTCAACACATTCATAAGTCTTTATGGCTGATTTGTTGTTTCATAGGACATCAGTACTTACTGTTTTTACTGATTGCAGTAGTTATGACTGCATCAGTAGTTGTAACTACATCAGTAGTTCGAACAATGAGTACTTCAGTACTTGTGAGACATTTGCCGTCAGTAGTTATAAAACTACTGAGTTAAAGAGCTCATCAGTACTATTGTGACAGGTACTCATGATCATCAGTATGAATTACTGAGATCATCATAGTTGTCACTTATTCAAGCTGCAGCTACCAAGCCTTAACCAGGTTTTGGAATGTTGAACTATCCAAAGGCTTAGTAAAAATGTCTGCAAGCTCATCAGCACTAGGCACAAACTTAGGATCAATCAGACCTTTTTCAAAACAATCCCTTATAAATGATGTCTGATCTCTATATGTTTGGTCCTAGAGTGCTGGACTGGATTTTTGACAATGCAAAGAGCTGAAGCACACTACCATTAACAATGGAGTCTTAGTCTCTGTAATGCCATATCCAAAAGTTGGTTTTGAAGCCAGAGTACCTGAGATGTACAGCTTGCAGCAGCAATGTACTCTGCTTCCGCAGTGATGTAGCAACTGAGGTCTGTTTCTTGCTCTGCCAAGAATCAAGCAGTTGCCTAGGAATTGACATCCACCAGAAGTTGATTTCCTGGTCAACTTACACCCTGCATAGTCACTGTCAGAAAAAGCAACTAATTTACCAGAATGTCCGGTAGAATACCATAAACCTAGAGATGGAGTGCCTTGCAGATATCTAAAGATCCTCTTGACTGCAATCAGATGAGACTCTTTAGGTGCAGCCTGAAATCTAGCACAAACACATGTAGCAAACAAATATCTGGTCTAGAAGCTGTTAAATACATCAAGGACCCAATCATACATCTGTAAAGTTTCATCAACCACTTTACCTTTCTGATCTGAGTCCAGTTGTGTGGTGCTGCTCATGGGAGTAGAACAGGGCTTACAGTTTTGTAAATCAAACTTTTGCAAAAGATCTTTGTATATTTGGATTGATGAATAAAAATTCCATCAGCCTTTTGTTTGATTTGCAACCCCAGAAAGAACTTTATTCTCCCATGGCACTCATTTCAAACTTCTGTTGCATCAACTTTGTAAAGGCATCACACAACTTTGGATCAGAGGATGCAAAAATGATATCATCTACATAAATTTGAACAAGATTATGCTGCCCAGCTTTCTTAATGAATAAAGTCTTGTCTATGGAGCCTCTAGTGAAATTGTTTTCCAGAAGAAAGTTTGATAATGTCTCATACCAGGCTCTGGAGCTTGTTTTAACCCATAAAGAGCTTTATAAGCTTATACACCCAATTAGGATGTTTATTGTCCTCAAAGCCTGGAGGTTTGACATACATAAACCTCTCTTTACTTTTCCATACAAAAATGCCTTTTGACATCCATTTGAAAGACTTTAGTTTTTTGATAAGCAGCATAAGCTAAAAACCATCGAATGCTTCCAGTCTGGCTACAGGGGCAAAGTTTTCATCATAATCAATACCTTCTTCTTGTGCAACCCCTGAACAACCAGTCTGGCCTTGTTCTTAACAATAAGCCCATTTTCATCAGTTTGTTCCTAAACACCCATTAGTGCCTATTGCACACTTACCTGGAGGTAGAGGAACCAGTTCCCACACTTGCTGTTTCTTGAACTGAAGAAGCTCAAGCTGCATGGCATCAACCCATCCATTGTCCTTTAAAGCAATGTGATAATTCTTTGGCTCTTGCTGACTGATGAAGAGAGCATAGAAGCAGAATTTGACAATTGACTTCTTGTTTGATACTCCAGCAGTGATATCACCAATGATTTGAGACATAGGGTGATTCTTCAGATCTTGATACACAATGAGATCTGTACAAGTGTTTGTAGCCGTTTCAGCAGCAACAGATGGTGATGGTGAATCATTTCCTTGAACCAATCAGTGGATGGTAATTCAAAGGAAGTTGAATTCGAAGAAATCTCATCAGCATTTGTTGTGGATGGTGCTACTACTGGCGCTACAGGAACATCAGGTCTAGTTGAGTCAGGCAGAGCTGATCACTAAACTGAAGAGGTGAGTACTGCAATCATCATCATCATCAGCAGTACCACCAGGTGGTGAACTGTTGACAGGAGCAACAGCAGGAGTTTGATAAGGAACATATTGCAGTATGTCCAAATCAAATAACTCCACAGGACTTTGTGGAAATCTTGTCCTTTGGAGATTCATTAAACTTAACATGTAGAGTTTCTTCAACCATCTTTGTTCTGCAGTGAAGACTCTGTATGCCTTGCAAGTAGATGAATAACCAACAAAGTATCCTGCATCCACCTTAGGATCAAATTTGTGGAGTTGATCCTTTGTGTTGAGAATGAAACAGGACACCCAAATGCTTTGAAAAATGAAATCAGAGGAGCCAAATGATGGAGAACTTCATATGGAGTCTTCATCAACCTCTGATTTACTAAAACTCTATTTTGCACATAACAAGCTGTGTTGACAGCTTCGGCCCAAAAGGTCAATGGCAAACCTGAGTCAGCCAGCATGGACCTTGCAGCTTCAATGAGGGTCCTGTTCTTTCTCTCCACTACTCCATTTTGTTCTGAGTCCTTGGAATGCTGAACTGCCTTTTGATTCCCTTTGAAAGATAGAAGTCATCAAGTGTATGATTTCTGAACTCAGTTCCATTCACTCCTGATACACTTGACTGGAAGGGAATACTGCTTCTCAATGTACAGCACAAAGTGGATAATCTTCTGAGCAGCCTCATCCTTTGAATGTAGAAAGAAAGTCCATACAAATCTGGAGTAATCATCCACAATTACCAGACAGTATTTCTTCTTTGCCATGCTCATTACTCTCACAGGACCAAATAGATCCATAGCAGTAATTGCAAGCAGGCAGTGGACTTGGACACTTCAATAGGAGGAAATGAGACCTTGTGCTGTTTTCCTTTTAAACAACAGTGCATGTTTTCATCACAGTGGAACTCCTTTATTGGTAAGCCTCTGACTAAACTATTGTGGCTAAGCTGATTCATGTTTTTGAGATTGACATGACCAAGCCTCCTGTGCCACAGTTTAGATTCTTGAAAAGAGCTTTGGAAAATAGGCAAGGATTGCCTTTGAGATCTATCTTCTTAGAGAGATCTAAGGCATACACTCTTCCTGTCCTGTTGTCTTTCAGGAGAGTGTGATCATCCAACACCCTTGTCAATGAAGTGCAAAACTTGGATGACAGAATCCTACAGTTTTGACTTGTGAAAAGGGCAACATGGCCTTTATCACACATTTGACTGACACTCAAGAGGTTGTACTTGAGATTTTCCACATGATTAACATCATCAAATTTGATTTCTCCATTGGAGACAAAGCCCTTACCGATGTAACCCCTAGCATCATTGCCAAAGAGACAAATCCCTTCTTTCCTTGAGAGTAGTCTGAAGAAGAGAGATGTTCCCAGTCATGTGCATGATCCCCCACTGTCTACATACCAATGCTATTTTGGCATGTTGAAGAACCCTGCAATAATAAACAATCAGTTAGTTTTAGAGACCCAACCTTTTTGGTTTTGGGCCTGGTCTCATCATAGATGGTAAACTACATGTTTATTTGTAACAACAGCTGAGAAGAAGAAGATGGTATAGAAGAGAGTCCTTTGGCTTAGACCTCCTTTTCTGTGGTTTCAACATAGGAGAATCTAGTTGGTTAACTCTACCCAACAGATGTTGTACCATCATCACCAGCTGTGTCTGATTTTGTGATAAAGCTTTCAGCTCATCAGACACATTGCTAGTGGAGTTAGATAAGGTCCTATGTTGCACCTTCTTCTTTTGAGCACCCTCAGCTGTCACCTGTTTAACACCTTCCTTTTTGGATTGCTTTAAGGACTTAAGGGTTACAGGATTTGATGTTGCTGATACAAATGTGGTCTCAAACTCAGTTTTCATTTTTACCATTTTCTCATTAATTTCTTCTTTTTGTTTGAGTTTGGAACCTCTTTTGTACCAACAATCATCTGTAAGATGATTGAACAAACCACATATTTCACATGGTTTCTTCTTCATCTTAGGTTGATCATCACTAAAGATGGTGAAGCAACAGAAGACTTGTTCTTCAATGCTTTGGAAGCATTTTGCTTTCTTGACATCCTCTTTAGTAGCCTTCAAACTCTTTCTACTGCCAGTTTTCTTCTCTTCAGTGCTGACAGCAGTTGAAGTTTGAACTTCAGGTGTTAAATCATGCTCTCCAGTCCTTTCAGACCTTCAGGATTAACTCCTGAGTTGATCAACTTATTGATCATGTGAATGTTAGCATTTGGACCATCATCAACATCAGCTGATAGTTTCAAGGAGGACTTGATGCTGACTGCTACTTTCTGATTGTGCTGTATCAGAAGGTAGATCACATGATTTGATGGATTGGTTATCACTCTCACATCAGATTCTACCTCTCTGCTTTGGGGTAAAATCTGTCGGTGGAGCAGTGTGATTGTAGCCAATGCCAAACTCACATTTGAAGCAGATTGCTTACTAAGAAGCATTTCAAAACCTTTGCATGATTGTACCCATCTATCACACTCGACCTGGGTAACTGCAAGGTTTCTTTGAGATCTTTGTACTTCTCTAGAAGTACATCTTCTCTAGCCTTATCATCAATTATTTTGCAATTCAGTTTATAAACCTCATCATTTTTATCTTTGAGCACAACTCAAACTCAGCTTTGTTTTTGGAAATTATTTGTTCTAGCTCAATGTTCTTATAATTAAAGCTACATTTGCTTCTCTAATGGAAGCAAATGCTGCTATGCATTGTTCAGAACATAATTTGGCTTTTGCCTCAGAGGATACCTGTGATACCTGAGGTGTAGAGGCATTGGAAGATGAAGTATCAGCAGACTCCAAAGCCATAAGAGCTAGATTCCCAAAGGGACTGTCACCACCATGTTGACCAGCACCTGAGAACAGTTGATCATGACCAGACAAGTCATCTGTAAACTGCTCCAGTCACACACTCCTGGGGTGAAGAAGCTGTGTTGTGAGATGAAGGTTGTTGATGAGATAGGGAAGGCTGAGGTTCTGGTAATGCATGAGGTTGTGGTGTCATAGGAACTTGAACTTGATTTGACTGTGCATGTATAACCAGGGTACTGATATGGCATTTGACCCTGAGGAACAAAATATGCCGGAGATTGTTTTTGAGGATGATGACTAGATGTGACAGGATGTTGCCCTCTGTGTTTGTTGACTATTGCCAGGAAAAGTCACAAAGGGTGCAGTAGAGTTAGATCCAGTTGATCTACACTCTCTTGCAAAGTGTCCAAGCCGTTGGCATTTGTGACACCTCAACTTGCTCTTGTCAAAACCAACTTTGGTTTTGCCAGAGAGTCCTGGGAATTTTCTTCCTGTTCTTTTGTAGAACTTCTGAGATCTGATATTTATCAAGGCCATTTGGCTCAAAATATCCATCTCTTCTAAGTCATCATCAGCAATCCCCTTGAGATCATCCATAATGAAACATAGATTGTCATTATTACCACCCAGAACTGACCATCAACACTACAAATGCAGAATTAGAAGTGCTCGAAGAGAAATTAATATGCTCATCATACTGGCATTCAGATGAAGCATATTCTGACTCATGACCCACCAAGGCAGTGTTGCCTTGTATAAGTCTTCAGTGAGCTTTCCAGATGAAGACAGCTTTCTCTTCTGTTCTATCTCTCTCTCAAAAGTGAGCAATTTCCCATGGAGTTGGGTGAGAGATAGTTTGTCCAAACTTGCACTGGAGCGTAGGACAATAGTAATGTGTCCCATCTCTCAGGCAGTGATCTGAGAAATCTGTTATCATCTGAATATTGTGTATTCAAGTTTGACCATTTTAGTTCAGAGATCAAACAAGAAACCGCTCATATTGTTGAGTCAGTGTCTCACCCTTTCTATGAGAGAATGTCTCATATTGTTGGGCAAGAATTTCTCTATTATTTGCCAAGACCTCATCTTTCCTCCAAATTGTTCTTTCAAAGCAATCCAGAGGTCATGGGCAGTTTCATGATGCATTAGCCCAGAATAGATTTCATTGGGCAAAGCCATGGCCAGAATTCCATGGGCTTTTGCATCAATCTCAAGCAACTTCTTATCCTCATCTGAGTATTGCTCCCTCCTCTTCGGAACCATTTGATTGGTTTCCGGTTATTCACCATAGGCTTGTGTGGACCATGTACCACTGATGTCCAACACCCTGCGCTGTTAACAGACAGGTGATGGACATACGTCTTTGCCATATGTTATACTCATTCCTAACCAGCATAGGAGGCTTGGTTGAGGAACCAGTATTATGAGGATCATTGGAGGGAGTGGTCATTTTCAGTTCAAAAACATTTAGTTCAAGTTTTTTTTTAAAAGTTTTAGACAAACCACAACAAACTCAATGAGAACAAAGAAAAGATCTCAGGATGAATGAGCAGAAATACAGAAAATTCAATCTCTATAACCGTTTCTTGCAAAAACAAAAGCTAATTCAATAAAACTTGGATCTTGAATAGCAGTTTCAATGATCAATTATTAGATCGATCAATGATTAACCTGCTCTGATACCATTTGACAGGATCAGTGATCACAAGTTTGATGTATCAGAATATAAAGCAGCGGAATACGAACACGAATTAGACAAATTGTAGCAAGCAATCGATATTTGTAAGCATTAAGACCGCATACGGTTATAGGGAGAGAATATATTTCTGATTTCTAGGAATGTTTATAGATGTAGAATATTTCTAATCGAATCAATCATCCATTCCATTCAATTACTCATTTCACTCGATGATTACAATAGGTTGTCACTCCTTATATAGAGTGCAACAGTCACTGCTGTTATCACGAAAGTGACAACTGGCAGATCCAATACAGAAATAACTAATTCTTAACAACTAATACTGAAATGTTCACAACTACTGAGAACATATCAGTAAGTTAAGTACAAAATATAAAACTACTGAAACTACAACGATGAAGAACAAACTCTTCAGTCGTTTTACAAAACTACTGAAACATAGAAAATAAAACTACTGATATCACAACTACTGAAGAAGTACTCTTTAGCATTGTGACAAACTACTGAGGCTTCAGTACTTGATCTTCAGACTTTGACCTTCATGTGTTTCATCAGCTGATACTTCAGTAGATATCATCAGCTGATGTCTTCAGTCTTTGTCTTCAGACTTTTACATCAGTTGTTAATCTTCACCACTTGTGAACTCTTCAGCTGTTGTACTTCAGTACTTTGGTCTTTCAGCTTCAGCACTTGTGTTTCTTCAGCTGTTGTACTTCAGCACTTTGGTTCTTCAGCTGTTAAGGTCTTCAGCACTTGATCTTCAGCTGTTGAAGTCTCAGCACTTGTCAAACTACTGATGAGGCTTTCAGCAGTTGTTGTGATACCGTGTGGGACTTAGAGGTTTTCTGATCTTGGCTCATTGGTTCTTTTGGTCCAACAGAATTTTAGGACTGAAATAAGGGATTCATTGTTGTTCTTGGATGTTGTATATATTTCATATTTTGGTGCATAACATTGCCTTGGCCTTATTATTTTGGTTTTGGTTGATTGTGATTTGTCATGTTGTTTTGATTCAAGAAGGGGTTGTAATTTTGTGTTTTGTCTTTTGGGTTGTAATTTATTTATTCATTTGGTTATGTAATAAATAGATTAGTTGCATTTCTTTTATTAGAAAAATTGTATTAGGATATGATTTTTGTAAAAGAAGATACACAAGATGAAGACTCAAAGAAGGACACAAAAAGGACATGAACACTTGAAGCATTTGGATGTGGTTTCAAGTGGGAGTTCATGGACACATTTTGATGTGTCATCTCAACCCTTAGGAAAGACCTTATGACAACACTTGTGATGGAAAACAAGTGTGGTCAACTTAGTGGCTATGGTTATGCACTCATGTTTGTATGTTTATCCTTGTTTGGATGATTGTTGTTTGATTGCTTGGTTGATATTTGGATATGCATTACAAACTCATTAACAACTTAACAAGCTGAAAATTTGATGGTTCTTTATCATTAGTGGTTAATAAAAGATTATTAAAAGGATTAATGGTTTTAATAAAAGAGGTTTTATTAAAAGCGAACCATAGGGTACCTTGTATTTGAAAGCATGCAAATATAAGGTACATAGAGTTTTCTAAACTAAGATTATGAAAACCTTAAATTTCTTTTATAAACAAGTTTAACACCGTCTTTTTGCACAACACTTGAGTCATTTGGAAACTCTTAATGGAATAATGATCACCTTACCGTTTTGAGAGAACTTGTGACTTGAGGTGGGGATACCATATTTGTGGGATAAAGGTCACCTAACCACTTATGTTGGAAAACTCACATGTGTGTGCAAGTAGGGTAACTTGATTTGCAAACCATGTTAAATGGATCACCTACAATATGCTTCACAAAGGTGTTGATGGGATAAACATGCACACTATACATATGATGTTTTAAAGTCGATCCGATACCTAGAAGTTGCAAAGGGTTGCAATTGTCAAAAAGTTGACTACCTTGTTAATTTAAATAATGGGATAAAGGTCACCTAACCACTATTTAAATGTAACGTCGGATTCTAGATTTTAAAATTGTGTAAGACACTTAGAGGGGTTTTAATTATTAAAATATGAATAATATCGAAATTACTAAAATTGAACTTTGTTATATTTTGTAGATGGCCACCAACAATAATGAAAACAATGAAATCCCGCTCGCTCACTCACTATCACTAAGGACCATTCTCCAAAAGGAGCGTCTAAACCATAATAACTTTATTGATTGGTTTCAACACTTGATAATTGTTCTCAAGCAAGAGAAACGATCATACATATTAGACGATCCGATTACCGATCAATCTAATGAGGATGATGAGGAGGCCTACCATAAGTGGGTAAAATACACTGAGGACTCGGTCCAAGTGTCTTGCCTCATGTTGGCAAGTATGACTCCAGATCTCCAAAAGGAGTATAAACATCATGGAGCATACGGCATGATAAACCAATTGAAGGAAACGTTCCAACAACAAGCACGAGTTAAGCGCTTCGAAACAGTTCGAGCACTCCATGTGTGTCGTATGGACGACACACAATCTGTTTCATCTTATGTGCTTAAGATGAAAAGCCACATCGACTGCCTCGAAAGGCTGAATTGTCCCGTCTCAAAAGAGTTGGCTACGGATTTGATCCTTAACTCTTTGTCAAAAAGGTTTGACAACTTTGTCATGGACTATAACATGAACGGGTGGGACAAGAACATAAGTGAGCTTCATTCTATGCTCAAAACTTCCAAGGCGGCCATGGGTAAAAGGGTTTTACCCGTTCTCACCATTAATGAGGTAGGTACAAGAAGAGGCCTCACCCCGCACCCAAGGCAAATGTTGCCAAGGGTAAAGGTCACGTTAAAGGAAAGGGAAGGGAGTGGTAATAGCGCCACCACCAAAACCAGCAGAGAAGAAGCAAAAGGTTGCTTCGAATTACCCATGCTTTAAGTGTGGGGAGATTGTACATTGGGCAAGAAATTGCCCAGTTCATCTCAAAGAGTTGCAAGCAAAAAGGGATGTCGGGCAAACCTCATGTATAATTTTCATGATTCATATTGATCTTAATTTAATATCCTCTAACACATGGGTATTGGATACCAGATGTGGAACTCACATTTGCAACTAATAGGGGTTCAAAAAAAGTAAGGACTTCAAGAAAGGGGATGTAAGCCTCTACATGGGGAATCGGGCAAAGGTTCAATTTGAAGGCCGAGGGGACTACATCTTGAAGCTTCCAAATGGTTTGGAAGCACTCTTGAACAATGTTTTGTATGCTCTTAGTTTCACTAGGAATATTATTTATATCGCCCAATTAAGACATATGGTTATGTTTTGTCATTTATTGAGAATGAAATTCATGTTTCTTTAAATGGCACTTTATTTTAAACCTATTCCTGTTAATGGTATTTATGAATTGGTTCCTGAAAACATATTATATGATAGTTCATTGTACCAAACCACCACTAAGAAACTCAAATTGGATTTGAGTGATACCTATCTTTGGCATTGTTGTCTTGGTCATATAAACAAGAAGCGCATACAAACACTTCAAAAGAACGGACTTTTAAAAGCAAATGAATATGATTCATTTGATGTATGTGAATCTTGTTTACAAGGTAAAATGACTAAGGCACCTTTTAGTGGCAAGTCCGAACGGGCAAAAGATTTATTAGGCATCATACATTCGGATGTATGTGGTTCTTTTAAGCCAATGACTTGGTACCATGAAAAGTACTTTGTTACCTTTACCGATGACTATAGTCGATATGGTTATGTGTACTTGTTAAGACACAAAGATGAAGCTTTTGAAATGTTCAAAATCTTCTAAAATGAAGTAGAAAATCAACTCAACAAGAAAATAAAAATTCTCCGCGCTGATAGAGGAGGTGAATACCTAAATGATGCTTTTAGAGATCATCTTAGAAGTTGTGGTATTGTCTCACAACTATCTCCACCTGGAACACCACAACATAATAGCGTGTCCGAGAGGAGAATCGAACTCTATTAGATATGGTTCGATCTATGATGGCTAGAAGCTCACTGCCTCTATTATTTGGGGTTTCTCTTTGCTCTTTGCGGCCCGTATTTTGAATAAGGCCCCAACCAAAAAGGTGGAAACGACACATTTTGAAATATGGCATGGAAGGGTTCCATCACTGTCATATTTAAAGGTATGGGGTAATGAGGCTTATGTTAAGACTCCCACCTCAAACAAGCTAGAAAGTCGTTCCACTAAGTGTATCTTCATTGGATATCCCAGAGATTCTATGGGATATTATTTCTATGATCCATTGGAACAAAAGGAGTTTGTTGCCAAGAAGGCTGAGTTTTGAGAAGCTAAGTTCCTTATGGAAGAAACTAGCAGTAGAACTGTGGATCTTGAGGAGGATCAAGAATCACAAATCAATACACGTTTGGTTGACACTAGCACACAGCATAAGGATGTTGAGAATGATCAAGTGGTTGATCAATGTACACAAAACATTCACAGATCTGGTAGAATTAGTAATCCACCCGAAAGATATGGATTTTTCGTAGATGGATGCTATGTGGTAGATTTCGATGAACCAACAACCTATCATGATGCAATGTCCAATTTGGATTGTGACAAATGGCTTGAAGCCATGAACGTTGAGATGCAATCCATGTATGACAATCAAGTGTGGGTCTTGGTTGAACCACCTCTTAACTCCAAGATAGTTGGAAGCAAGTGGGTTTTCAAGAAGAAAACCGATATGCGTGGAAACTTGGATACTTATAAAGCTAGACTTGTAGCAAAAGGTTTCACTTAAACTCAAGGGGTTGATTATGATGAGACCTTCTCACCAGTTCCAATGCTAAAGTCTATTAGAATATTATTTGCCATAGCTGCTCATTATGATTATGAGATTTGGCAAATGGATGTCAAAACTGCTTTTCTAAATGGATATCTTGAGGAAGATGTCTATATGGTTCAGCCTGAAGGTTTTGTCAACTCAAAACATCCTAACAAAGTGTGCAAGTTAAAGAAATCAATCTATGGATTGAAGCAAGCATCAAGAAGTTGGAATCACCGTTTTGATGAAGAAATAATCAAATTTGGTTTCATCAAAAACGCTGATGAAGCATGTGGATATAAGAAAGCTAGTGGGAGCATCACCATTTCCCTAGTATTGTATGTCGATGACATCCTACTATTTGGAAATGACATTTCAACCATGGAAGGTGTAAAAACCTGGCTTGGAAGTTGTTTCTCTATTAAGGATCTTGGTGAAGCCGCCTATATTTTAGGAATAATGATCTATAGGGGTAGATCAAGGGGGTTGATAGGTTTGAATCAAAGTGCATACATTGATAAAATCTTGAAAAGGTTCAAGATGGAAAACTCTAAGAAAGGTACCGTACCTATTCAAAGAGGAACAATATTGAGTAAGACTCAATGTCCAAGCTCAAAGGATAAGTAAGACAAAATGAAGGGAATTCGTATGCGTTTGCTATAGGATCCATCATGTATGCAATGATATGCACTAGACCGGACGTCTCATGCGCTTTGAGCATGACAAGCCGATACCAACAAAATCCTGGAAGTAGTCATTGGATGGCTATTAAGAACATACTTAAGTACCTAAGGAGGACCAAAGATATGTCCTAATCTATGGATCTGGTGAGGAGGATCTCATAGTAAAGGTTTACATGGATGCGAGTTTCCAAACTGATCGGGATGATTCACGGTCATAATCGGGGTACATTTTCACCTTGAATGGAGGAGCAATCTATTGGAAGAGCTCTAAGCAAGATGTGGTGTCATTATCAACTACAGAGTCAGAATACATTGTCACTTCATTAGCAGCTCAAGAAGCTGCATGGTTAAAGAAGTTCATTGCCGATCTAGGGGTGGTCCCTTCCATTCAGGACCCCCTAGAAAATCTTTGTGATAACGAGGGTGTGATTGCTCAAATCAAGGAACCCCGTGCACATCAGAAGACTAGGCACATTAAACGAAGATTCAACTACATAAGGGATGAAGTTGAAAACGGCAAGATATGTATTCGAAAAGTTCACACGGATCAAAACATTGCGGATCCACTCACGAAGCTTCTTGAAAAGGCAAAGCTTGAAAGTCATGCTTGTGCCATGGGACTGCAGTATTTTCTAGTGAGTGGATTTGATCTTTAATTTCTGTAATGAGATATTGTAACACTTTATTACTTGAATGAATTATTTGGTTATAATGATTCAACGAATATTTCTATTTTGCATGTTTAAAATCCATGAGTAAATTGTTTACTCAGAATGTCCGTAGTTGTTCATCCTTGTGGGAACAAGTATGAAGGTAATGCTATTATGAACTTAGATTAGTAGATACTCATATGGATGAATATAGAGCAAAAGGTTGCTGCCAAAGTTCATAGATTTTTTGGGATCCAAATATTGGACTGACCCGCATCTCAAATATTACAACATGGAATCTTCCTGATTGATCATAAGTAATTTTGAGTAAAGGTGAACATCATTTTGTATCCTCTGACCTGAGATACATATTGAGTTTTGATATTTACCGAATATTATACTTTGACTTAGCTCTTCGCTGTTCTGAAACATGGCAATACATAAGTCTGAGTTCAGGTATGATAAACGTAATTATGAGAGACGTATGTAGTCAAGATGGATTTGTCCCTCTTATTCGTTGAGAGTAAGTTGTCTAAGGCCTGATAAAGTTAAATCAATGGAGAATGATCATTCGTTGTCTCTAGGATTTAACATAACATCTGCGACAAAAGGATAGATAATTGATTCACCTAAAACATTCAAGTATGGTACTTGAAGAGGATGATCTTATTGAATGGCACTTAGTCATACGTATTAAGGTAGTAAACCGTTGGTAGGCGTATTTACTGCTTGCATCAATCTTCTATGAATCTTGTGCAAGTGGGAGATTGTTGGATCTTGTATGTCCAAGACGCATACAAGATTGATGTGGTTAGTACGTTATGATCCAAGTCAGGTAATACCCAATAACAAGTTAAACAAACACCAATTAATATTTATTTGTTGATAAGATCAAACAAATAAATACCAACACCAATTTAGAAAATGGGTTTTTCTAAAACGTTGCTTTTGTAAAGAACAAAATTATGTGGATAATTTGTTCATGAGAAATTGTTTGTTTCATTTTTTAAGTTGGTTAAATAATAACAAATAAAAGTGTGTTATTGTTATAAATTAAAATAGGTTTTAATTTTATAAAAATTAAGGGCTAAGAGTGTAACATTTTATAAAATGTTGAAAATGGGGGGAACCCGTTTTCATGAAGATTCGGCCGCCCAAAAGAGAGCATTGGGACTCCTTTTTTTGTCTTGGTCCAAGCACTCTTTCACCACTCTTGCACTCTTCTTTCATTTCACACTTCTCTCTAACCAACTCAAGCACGAACTCTCTCTAAAGGTGGCTGAAAATTTTGGATTTTTGTCAAAGAAAGGCTGAAAAATTTGGATCATTGAGGAGCTATAAGGAGAGTTCTTTGGTGTGGTGATCCCTAACAAGCTTGGTGTTTGGAAGGGCTTGTGGGTTTACAAGCTTGAGGTATTCTCCTTTGAAGGCTATCTACTCAAGAACATCATCTTCTTCAACCTCTTCATCTATAACATTTATTCAAAAAAGGTTGTTTCTATGAACATCCTATGGTTGTTATATCTTGTTTGATAGCATACTATTTCACATACATTTTGATCCTAGTTCTTGGGTTTTGTTTGTGGTTTAAAATAGTAAAAATTTTCAGATTATAAACCATATGTTAAACTCCTTTTTACGCTGCGTTTTTATAGTTTAAATGGTTAAACTAGTTTGTTTTACATGTGACAAAACCAACAGTATGATCCATTCGCACGACTGGACCATGAGTATGGATCAGCCGTACGATTGGACCATAATTATGAACTAGTCAACCGAATGGAGCATGAGTATGAACCATACACATAACTGGCATACAAGAATGAGCCAGTCGCCTGAATGGGGTTGACCGAATGAGTCAGTCGCTCGACTAAACCCCAGTCGGCTGACTGAATGTGATCGACTGAACCAATCGCACGACTGAGATCTAATCGCGCGAATGAAAAGAGCGAATGGATCCAGTTGCCCGACTGAAACCAGATTCAGTATAAATAGGGCTATAGTTGATCTTATATACACATCACTCCTCATTCGCCCTAAAATCGCCTATAGTGTCGTTACTCTGCTCGATTTTCCTTTGACCTTGCTTGACTTCAAATTGTTGTATTTTGACGATCGATCGTGTTTAGACAGGTATAATGTGGTGCAATCTACTCAAATGGAAATGTTTTGTGCCCTAAATGACTGAATACGGCCCTAACATAGAACCCAGACTTAGTTGGATTAATAAACTAATAAAAGTAAGTAAAATGTTAAAATCAAAGTTATTAGGTGCTAAGTAGGATGATTGCGAGTCTAATGAGCCATATCATGATGTCTAATATTAAGATTTGTTTAAATTTTGAATTTCAATCGAACAAACAGTTTGTCATGCGATTGGTCATCCTGATGAACTTCAATCGCACGACTGAGCTGGGCGAATGACTCAGTCGGCCGATTAAACGAGGCGTATGAGCTCAGTCGCCCGACTGAACCCAGTCGAAGGCTCGGTCACTCGACTGAACTCAGCCGTTGGCTCAGTCACCCGACTGAACTCATCGCTGAATCAGTCGCCCGATTGACTCAATCGCATGATAAGTCAACCGACTGAACTCAGTCGTATGGTTCAATCGCACCATTGAACCAGACTGATCTCAAACAGTTTAGAGTGAATTGCATTTTGTTATGTGCTTATCTAATATATATGTGTCTTGTGTTACAGACTTATGGCAGATCGGTGGACCATCAACACCAAGCACAATATTTGTGCTCACTTGGACGCCATAACTCGAATGCTGCCGAGTTTGCTGGCATTATTGCTTTCCTAAAGAGATGAAGGATACACAGAGTGATATCTACACCATGCACTCCCTACAGGTCTATACAGCAGGCCTTCTGGGATGGTGCTTCGGTTGACTGATCTAGTGAGCCCGACTGCATTCGAAGCACCATCTTTGGGCCAGAGATAGAGGTGATAGCGGCAGACCTTCGACGTGTACTAGACCTGGGTGATGATGCTGCTCACCTAACTAGGTTACACCTGCTGACTGTGAGGGGATGTTTTCTAAGGATGAAGTACTTAGGGGACATCAATGCAGGTGTGCTAAACCAAAGCAACCTGTGTCCCCAGTTCAAGTACTTAGCCCATGTCATCATCAAGTGGATTGCATCAAGAAGCAGTGAATTTGATGACTTATATGACCAAATCTAGAATGCCTACGTGGCACTGATGCTGAATCACCCCTTCAGCTTCTCTAACATGATATTTGCATACCTGATCGAGATCTTGAGGCCAAAGGCAAGGAAGGCTTCTATATGTACCCAAGACTTTTACAGATGATTATAGATGAGAAGCTTCCTTCCCTACCCAAGGAGAGCCATGATGTAGTATCTCTCAAGATTATGGATGACACCACTCTTGGGAGAATGATGGTCTACAGGGGAAAGCAAGTTAAACCCCCTATGAGGAGACTATTCGGGCACCTAGCCCGGGAGGATTACGTGGCGCCGGCAAGGCGTAAGTGGCACCACGAGGAGAGTGACTTAGATGTTAAGCAGATCGGTCTTCCATCGGATGACTCTGATGATGATGACAGTGGCGCTGGTGGAGACTCTGGCCACGATGTTCCTACGGCCACCACTGCACATGTTACACCTCCACCACCCACTTATGGAGATATCACCACAGACAGTTTCCATTAGGATTTTTCTCCTCCTGATGAGGAGGAGGAGAGTGATGAGGAGCCATTGACCGGGACGGTGGGTAGCGGGGTGATTGCCACCGAACGAGGTATTTGGGAGGTTGGAGGACGCCCTAGCGAGTCTAGGGAGACTACTGTAGATCCTAGTTACACACCTGATCAGCCTAGCAGCATCCTGGGGGGAGCATCCACCTCAAGGGGCATGAGGAGAAAAAGGGTGGCTCAGCCCCATGGGATGAAGACCAAGAGGAGGAGGATGACATTTATCACTACCACCACCACAACCACCACTACCACCATTCCACCCACCACCACTACCACCATTCCACCCACCACCACTACTACTACTTCACCCACCATCACCATTATAGCCATCCCACCACCTATCTACACCACTTTCACCACACTACAGCATACCCATCACAACCACTCATCTACCTCCATCTATCTACACCACTTTCACCACAACCACCGCTACCACCACCAGCCACCAAGCTAGTCCCTCATCCCATACCACATTCACCACTGGATCATCTCTACCTCACAGTGGGGTAGAGGAACAGTTTTCAACACTAAATCGTTGGTGCTGAAGCTGTTAGCTGCGGATGATGAGAAGAGTGCTCAGGTACGATAGTTGATGGAGCTAAATGTTGCACAATCACAGCAGATCTCTCAGCAGGCAAATGAGATCGCCCAACACAAAGAGCATAAAGCCGAATCAGCTAAGAAGATTGAAGAGGTGGAGTCTTCTAACAGATCTATCATGCTCAAGCTTAAAGGATCATAAGAAGAGCCTCTGAATATCAGAGAGGATGATGATGATAATGATGACTCTGATGATTATGGTGGGGATGATGATATGGGAGAGGATGAAAGCAGAGATGATGAGGAAGGTGATGATGCTGCTGCATCGGCTGCTACTCAAGCAAGTGAGCGACGATCCAAGAAAGCACAGGATCAAGGTTCTTCGTCCTCAGCCCCGCCAGCTAAAGAACACAAGATTCAAGATCAAAGTAATGCTTAGATGTTTTTGTATTTTGAACTTTTATGTAACTGAATCATGTATTAAAACTTATGTAATGAATTTTTATGTATATATTTAATGTTTACTGTCTTGATTATTTACTGATGAATGATGTGTTACATATTTTAAATCAAGCAGATCCACAATATCAGCGAGATGAATACAATGTTGCTCCCCTTTAGCAGATCAAGTCTCAACTCACAATGATACTTGATTTGCAAGGGATTGTTAGGAGGTTAGTAAGCTATACTCTCGAAGAAGGAGAAATCATTCACAACCTCACTGATGAGCAACTCGCAGAAATGTTCCGGTTAAACCCAGATGAATTGGTTAAGGATGCCCCTACCATCGATATTGCTAGTGATGACGAGCTCAATGATGTTGATGAGATAGAGATTAAAGACATCACAGCACAGCACGATCCGGAATATACTGATCGAGAGGGAAAGGTGGTTCCTGATTTTGGAGATACACTCGACAGTGATATGTATGTTAAATTGGATACGATGGAGAGGGAAACCAAGAAATCAGAATGCCAAGCCCAAGCCTCGGACGCCGATGTTGAGAACAAAAAGGCTGAATGTGCGGCTTGTTTTGCAGAGATCTGTGCCCAACGCACAGCGCCAAAGTCGAGTGCCTACGCTAAGCTCTACAAAGTAAAGAAGCATCTAATGGTATCTGGCAAGATTATGGTGTGGGCTTACTTTGAGGATCTAAATGTGTATGCTGTGAAGAGGGAGAAGGGAATCGAGTACTTTAGATTTCCACATGAACTGAAGACTCTCCCTGGTTTTGAGCTCAACCAGTTGGCACGCTTGAACCTGATGTATGCTGACCCCAGGAAGATGTCAGGCTGGTTTGAAGCTGCGTTGAAGAAAAAGTACCACACTCAATGGGTTAATTTCAAGCCTCAACAACCCACGAGGTACATTCGAAGGTCGGAGGTGGACCCAAGGACTAGGAAACCCAAAGTGGTGTTGAAGTGGAATCCTCCGCGCAGTATGTCAAAGATCCCCATTAGGGAATTGCCATAGGACTTCACTCCCCACTTCATGTTGTGGTATTATGACTGGAGAACAGGAGAAGCGGTCATAGTATTACAGAAAGAGCGCCAAATGGAGACCATCCGGGTATTTGACCCAATGTGGCTAACCAACCTGTTAGCTAGTGATGTTTATACTTTATATAGGTGGCCATTATTCTATGATCCGCTGGATATTGTACAGGCCCTCCAGTTTCAGAACATGTTAATACTCTGTTTTGCATTCGAGATACATGCTGGAGTCACAGTCGAGGAGAGGCATAAGAAGTTTGATAAGCTACTGAACGATGCCAGACGATGAAGGAAACTAGGACCAAGGGGGAGTTTGTTGATCCATATGTACCTAGTTTACAATCTTAATGTAATATGTATGTCATGTCCTAAATGCAATGAAACGAATGAGTTGAATGAAAGATAAATATGTGGTTGTTCATCTTAATTTTTAATGTTTCAGTGTATGTTTTAATGTGTATCATTAATTAAACCTTCAGTCGTGTGATTCAGTCAGTCGCATGCTTTATTCGCACGACTGAACCATGCTAATGGTCCAGTCATACGATTGACTAACCCTAACCTATAAATACCACTTAATTCATGGAAAACAGAACACTTTTAATATTTCGACTCCTGCTCGTACCCTAGCCGTCGAGAACGTCCAAGAAAGCCAGTCCAAGTTCATAGATCGTTCTTGATCCATTCCTATATGTTCTTAACGTTTAGTTTATTCTTATATCGATCGGGTTAACGTTATCACTGATTGGATCACCAACCAAATAGGATTCCGCATTATTTGAGTTGGTATACACGTAAATCAGTTAGTACTCCGTTCGTACACGGTCCCTAACAGCATGAACAACACTTAGATTATTCTGGGCAAATTCTAGGCGCATGAGCACTATCAG